>JAWRVF010000027.1:600000-1185973 GCA_036785485.1 Physcomitrellopsis africana
TTGATTTGATTGCTCAAAGATAAAATTGTTCTGGCTTCAAGAGCGTCATTCTTTGTTGATCAAAAGGTGCATCTCTTTCTTTTGAAGTAAGATAAGAACGTTGTCGTGTTGTGGTTTGGCTACTATGTAAAAAAATTGTACATGTATATTTAATGTACAATTTACTAGTTAGCTAAATGAAAGTCATATCAATGGATTTTATTGCTTATAGGATGTGATTAGGTTGCTAGTTTAGAAAGGATCTATTAAAAGTATTATTATTAAGATTTATATAACCTTATTTTCTTTCTAGTAGTGACTTTTGAAATTAATTTTATATTGATAGTAACTTGTGTATATCTTAAGTCACCTTTGTTAGACATTGGTGATCCTAAAGATCTTATTTATTTCTTTTATTTGGTGCTTAAAGCACCAAGTATGTAAATCTTATAAGAAGAAGGGTTAGAAAAGGGTTTTTAGTGTAAAAAGGGTAGTTTGGCCATCCATGTGGATGAATAGAGGTGGATGATAGAAATCTCTATTCTAATTGGCCAAAAATCATGCCCAATGGGCTTCAAGGAGGCTGCCCGAGGGTTTATTAGGAGTTAGGGTTTGTTTTTCGGAAAGAGTCGGACATCAGAGGCTAGGATCATAAGATTTAGATTTTTGGATCTGGTTTAGGTGCAAATTTTGTGTGATTTGCACTTTTTATGAAGAAGTTATAGGCGCCCAAAATTAAGGTGTCGATTTTGGACCTACTTTCACTCTTTTGGATATGACTCGCGCATACAGATAGCAATTGAGGATCGGCGACTAGGGTTGGAGAGAACACTTTTACAGCTACACTTTTTACGTACAGCTTGATAAAATCCAAGCTAGGGTGAAGGAGATATTGGGAGTTGAAGTCACTGCTTACAAACTTAAGGGCAGTAAGTAACCCACTTACATAGTGGTTACATTTTGAGCTATATCTAATGAGATTTGATAGATTTTTGGCTCAAACTTTTCAGAGAGTATATGCTTATGTCATAAGACTATGTACAAAAATTTTTGTGGCATTAGAATTTTGGATTTGTGAGATATAAGGAAAATAGTGCTCGGGTGTCTCTGAGCTAGGGTTTTAAACACCTGCTAGAGATTTTGAGATATCAGACGATCAGAAATGAATTTGCAGTTGAATTTTTCTTGTAATAAAATTTAAGAAAATTATCTACACTTTTAATTAAATTTTATAGAAATTGAATAGTTGGATCAAGAGTTATTGGATTCTAAAGTTCAGCAAGAAATAGGTCTTTGCGGGTGAATAAAGCTTTGAAGGGTTTTTGTGGAAATTTGAACCCTTTTTGTACAAACTGACTTGAATACAAGAGGGTTTACATATATAACTTCTCTTTTGTGAGATTTTTGAATTATTTGTCTTTGTTATTGAGGACAAACGACCTGTTGGATTTTGCCATCAAATTTCAAATAAACCCTCCACAGCCAGGTACCTAGTGTATTCCCAGATAGAAGGCCACGTCATACGACAACGTCTAGAAAGGGCATCAGACAAACCTTGTTGTTTTCCTAGCCTATACGTGATAATGAACTCAAATCTTGACAAAGACATACTCTAATGAGCTTGACAATGATTTAAAACACGTGTTGACATGAAATACTCGAGATTCTTGTGATCCGTATATACGGTGACTGGATGGAAGGCGTCTTCTAGATAATGACGCCATTCTTGAAAAGAGTCCACGATTGCAAGAAGTTCTTTGTCGTGGATCTCATAATTAATCTCGGCTATTGAAAACTTTCTTGAATGAAAAGTTATTAGATGAAGCTTGTCATCTGTTCCCATTTGTGACAATACGGCACCCAATGCAAAATCTGATGCATCTGTTTCCATAAAGAATGCTTTAGAAAAGTCGACACCATACAAGATTGGTGTAGAAGTAAAAGCTGTCTTCAAAGCTTCAAATGATGCTTCTGCTTCCTTGTTCTATTCAAGTTTTTCTTTACAAGTTAATCGTGTCAATGGAGCTGCAACTTGAGAAAAGTTCTTAATGAAGATTCGATAATAATTGGCAAATCCCAAAAAACACTGTACATCTTTTACTGTCCTTAGAATTTTCCAGTCCATAATTGTCTGAACTTTCTTAGGATCCATCATTAAGGCGTTATTAGAAATGATGTATCCTAAGAAGTCAACTTGAGTAGTGTGAAATACACACTTTACTATCTTGGAGTATAATCCTATATCTCTAAGTTTTTGTAACACACGACAAACATGAAATTCATGTTCTTCTGCGTTCTTAGAATAGATTAGAATGTTGTCTAAATAGCAGATAACAAAATCATCAAGAAATTCACGAAAAACGTCATTTATAAGATGTTGAAAAGCAGCTGGTGCATTTGTGAGTCCAAACGGCATGACATTATATTCAAAATGTCCATACCTAGTTCGAAATGCAGTCTTTCATTCGTCACCTTCTTTGATGCGGACCAAATTATATGCTCCTCGTAGATCTATTTTTATATAGATCTTTGCTTGGCTCAGTTGATCAAAAAGTCTTGAAATCAGAGGTAAAGGATACATGTTCTTGATAGTAATCTTATTAAGCCCTCGATAATCTACGCACATTCGTAAGGATCCGTCTTTTTTCTTTATAAATAAGATAGGAGCTCCTGTTGGAGATTTCGAATGGCGTATGAAGTTCTTAGCCAAGTTCTCGTCAATATATTCCTTCAATGCAGTCAACTCATTCTGCGATAAACTATAAATTGGTCCAAATGGTGGTTGAGCTCCTGCTTGAAGGTCGATTGAGCAATCATAAGATCGATGCTGTGGAAGAATATCTGTGTTTTTTTTTTCAAAAACATCTTGAAAATCTTGATACTGGTTAGGAATATTACTTGTAGTCTTCTCAGTATCCGAAATAGGTGTGGCATATATAACAAAAGATGGTTCTTCTTTTTCCGCATGTATAAAAGCTTTTGCACCTATTAATAAGAGTTTGGATATACTAGACTTATGTATTTCTACTTCACTATTAGATTCTTGGATTGAACTACAAAAAAAGTCGAGGTTACGAGAAATCCAATCTATTTGAGGATTACACTTTTCTAACCACGATAATCCTAAAATAATCGGATTTGAAGGGGATCTAATCACATTAAATATTACTACATTAGTATGTCTTTTAATTGCTACATCTAAAGGAACAGTCTCATGGGTGACATCTCCAGAAGATAACAAACAACCATCTATGACTTCTACGTGCACAAATTTAGCTTTCTTGATTAAAACTATTTCTTATTTTTTGACAAAGTCTTCGTCTATGAAATAGGCTGAGGCTCCTAAATCTAATAAAGCAAAGACTTTGTGATTTTTAGGTCCTAATAATACTTCTATTGTAAAACAAGGTGAAGGGTATGAGGAGAGAATAGGACCTTTACAAGGTGTTGCACATGATTCCAGCTGCACGGTCCCTATTGTAGCTAGAGAAATTCGTTTTCCGACACAGTGTCTTCTCTAGCAGCCATACTTTTCATTTTGTGATTGTGTTGCTTCTTTAGACAATATTGAGCAGTGTGTTTAGATTCTCCACAATATAATCACAAATCCTCTTGACGACGTCAAGTCTTTTCCTGCTCAGTGAGAGGTTTAAAGTGTACCGCATCAATTTGCATTGGTTCTGATTTAGCCAAGTAAGTTTCTGAAAACTAAGGAGTTGCTGTCATCAATTGACTTGTTCCTCTCCAATTGAATTTATGTTCCTGGCGCCTTTCAAATAATCGATTGTCACATGCAATTGCTTGAGCAACAAATTGCTCCAAAGATTCAACTTTTGGCATTCTTAGTAACAAATCTTTGACGTTATCCTTCAATCCATAACGAAATTGGTTGATAAGGGCTTTGTCATTCCACTCTACATCGCAATCAAGATTTTGAAATTCAATAGCATATGTTGTAGCTGACCGTGATCCTTGTCGTAAAGATAAAAGCTTGGTCTCTACTATCCTCTCTCGGTCGCTTTCTCCAAATGTAGCCGTAAACACTTCAAGGAATGAATTCAAATTATAAAGAAGTCTTGAATCTTTTTCCATCAAAGGTGCAAACCAAGAAAGGGCACTTCTAGATAGAAGTGCACCTATGAATCCAACTTGGGTAAATCCATCAAGATATTGGAAAGGGTGTAACCTTAAATAAAGCTTGACTTGTTGCAAAAATCCTCAAAATTTTGATCTTGTTCCATCAAATTTCTCGGGCATACTAATCTTTGCCTCTTTAATGCTTAAAGAAGCAAGATTTCTTGGATTCGGTTGGGAGGCTGATCTACTTGCTTCTCTCAGTTGTACAACTTCTTGGCATAAGCTCTGGACTTCCTCCATAGGTGTTGGAATAGCGCTTCCATGATTACCATTGGTGATTCGTGAAATTTCTACTTTAAGAATGTTGACAAGCTCCTGAAGATCTGCAATAGTTGCAAATCTATTCTCGCTTCCGGTAAGTGTAGCATCTATGATTTTTCCTTCCATCTTAGACAACTTCGCAAATCTATAATTTGGATTAGAGGAGGGTAATCCGCAACCTCTAATATCAAACAAAAATCTTCCACAAAGAGGGGAGATCCACTCTCTTTTAGGAAAAAATCAAGGGTAGAAAGCAAATAGAGTCAATTCAAAGGTGGGTAGTCTGCAACCTTCAAATACAAAGAATAGAAGTGGGATAATCCACTCACTTCTAACACAAAACAAGAACAATAAATCTTCACTCTTGTCAAACTGTCAAGGACAAGAACTCGATGAAATCAAATGGACAAGTGAGACTTCTCTTATAAAATAGAAATAAAAAAATATGTATTCAATAGAAATTGGAATGGCTATTGCCAAAAGACAAGACAATTAGAGACTCTTGAAACTAGATTAGAAGCAAGAAAGGAGTTGACAAGAGTGAAGGCTTCACTATTATCTCTATATATACTATCTAACTAGAAGCTACATGGCAATGTTCTATAGGACCTCTAATATGTGTTGACTTTGAAGGCCACTTGCCTTAGCTTGCAAGGCAAGTTTTTTACATGTGCGCCACATAGTTAGCTTGAAGAACAAGCTATTAACATGTGTGAAACATGGTTAACTTGTTGACCAAGTTTCTAACCAAGAAATCAACTATGGACACCTATACGGTCAAAGCAGCATCTATGAAGCTTCCAAGAAGTTTCTCTAAAAGATATTATAGAATTAACCTACTTTTACCTATTTTTACCTAATTCTACTTAATTATATAGGTAACTATGTGTATGTCTGTGACAATAGTCCTTGTTGCTTCTTAAGTCAATATGTGATAATAAAGTTAAATCAAGATGATGATATATTCTATTGATTTTAATAGTGATTAAGAATCCAAGTTAACATAAAATATTTTAAATTCTTATAATCTAAATATACAATCATAAGATACATTGTTCTTTTAAAAAAATAATATTATTCTTGAAAAAAATCGGCAATAGCAAGAAGCTTCTTATTGTGGATTTTATAATTAATTTTGGTAGTAAAAAACTTTTGAGTATAAAATGCAATAAGATGGAATTTATTGTCTATACTTATTTATAAAAGTATAGCCTCTAGTGCAAAATTTGAAGCATCAGTCTCCATATATAATATTTTTGTAAAATTTGGATGCATCAAAATTAAAGCTATGGTGAATGTTATCTTGAGATCTTGGAAAGCCTTCTCTATTAAAGACCTTCATTCCAACTTATTTTTGCATATCAATCAAGTAGGAGGGGTGACAACTTTAGAAAAATTTATAATGAAGATCCGATAGAAATTGACAAATTTAAAAAAACATTGTACATCTCTTACAGTCTTTGGAATGGTCCATTGTATAATCCCCTCTATCTTCCTAGGATCCATGATTAAATCCTTAGTAGATATGATGTATCTTAAGAATTCCATCTTTAGCTAATAAAATACACATTTTTCTAACTTAGCATACAAACTTATATTTTATAATTTTTGTAATACCAACTTTATATGTGCCTCATATTCTTCCTGATTTTTTGAATAGATCAAGATATCATCAAGATAGATTATCATAAACTTGTCTAAATACTCTTGAAAGATGTCATTCATTAAATGCTAAAAGATAGTGGGTATATTTGTTAATCTAAAGGATATGACATTATATTCAAAATGTCTATACTTTGTCTAAAATGCAATCTTCTATTTTTCTCTTTTCTTGATCCGTACCAAGTTATATACTCCAGAAAGATCTATTTTAATATAGATCTTGGCATTGCTAAGTTCTTCCAAAAGTCATAAGATTAACAATAGTGGATAATAATTTTTTACTATTATCTTATTTAATCTCTAATAATCAATGCACATATATAAAGAATCATTCTTTTCTTTCATAAAGAATATAAGTGTACATGTTGGAAACTTTAAATGCTTGATAAAGTTCTTTGCAAAGTTTTTATCAATATAGTCCTTCAACATTAAAAGCTCATTTTGAAAAAGATTATAAATTAGGCCAAAAGGTGGTTGCATTCATTATTGGAGATCTATAGTACAATCGTATAGTCAATGTTTTGATAATTAATCAATATTCTTCTTCTAGAAAATATCTTAAAATTTGTTATATTGTTCTAGAATACTTACCAATGAAGTCATATCTTCTTTAATTGAAGTTGCATAAATAACAAATGATATTCTTTCTTTGATCAATCTTAAACAAGCCTTTGCTCCAACAAATAAATCCTTATCAAGTCATGACTTTTTATGAAGTTTTCTTATACGGTGTTATATTAAATATTATCTTATTTGAGAATGTACCAGACACCTAGCTGTAGAGGATGAAGTTATAGTTTACAAATATGTAAAAAATCCTAATAGGTTTCACCCATATAAGAAGAATGTAATTTGAATTTCAACTCAAAAGTACTTAATCCAATACAAAGTGTTTAAAAACACTCTTTTTAGTAATCTAAATCATATACAAACTCCAATTGCCTTGTTACTTTTTATATTAGGTAATTTCAATTTTTCTTTGCAATTCCTAATCCTAATTAATGAGCTTTGGTAAGTTATAACTCTTAATCTAACTGTCTATTTGATACAAAATTTAGCATACAATAGTTATTACAAGTCTTTTACATGCTCAAAAAATTTCAAGTTAATCCAACTTCAGATTGCAAAAAAGTATTTAAAATCCGCATTGATGTCATCCTGCTACCAACTTAAATGTTGATATATATGTTCTAGTAGTAATTTCTCCTTCTCCAACTATTAACTTCTATTCAAAATTAGTATATAGCTTGATCTTTGAGTCTTCTATTGTTATGCCAAATTTCACCTTGTTTTGACTAATAGATCTTTAGATATTGCAAAAACCTTAAATAGCCTTAAAATGCCAACTTTTGTTATCTCCTTGCACTAAAGATCAAATATCTCCTAACTGCGCTATTAGATTATCACAAAATTTCATGCACTTTTAGCACATCTAATCAACCACACATTGCTAAAGTTTCAATTATAGATGTTATATTAATTGTACACACTAGCCGAGAGTCTTAATCCTAATTTTATTGCATAAAATCTAAATCACCAACATAATTCTTGACTTTGAATAATGATTGCTAAGTCCTCTCAAAACCTATGGAAAGAAATATTATGCCTTTAAAACAAGCTTAAAGCTAGCTTTCAAATCCCAATCGTTGATCTTCACAAAACCTCATATTTTGCCCTCGGTGGGTGTTTTTGTAGCTAGAGGTCTAATTTCAATTGTGTCCCATAAATGATCAACTATAGATATCAATCCAACCTATTGTAGGGATTTTTAAGCTTAATTCTATCTTCAATTTAATCCTAAATATATCATATTAATTATTTATCTCTTCTATCCTATTATTATCAATTTATAGCTTTTTAAAAGCAATAAAAGAGTTTCTATAATCTAGAAGGAAAAATTAATAACTAACTTTTATCTACTAGCTATTAAGATAAGAAAAAATCTAAGAGGCTTTTATAAAATCTTTCTTAAGTATCTTAAATTTCTATTAAATTAAGATAATTAAATATTAAATAAAAAATTATTCTTATTTATATTTTTATCACATAAATATATTACAATATGACAATGGATTTCTATTAGAAATGTCATTCTTTATGACTTCCAATCTATAGATGGATTATGCTTTTCCAACTAAGAAAGTCCAAGAATAATAAGATTTGAAGGAGTCCTAATAACATTAAATGTAATTTTTTTGCTATGGTCTTCAAACAATACTATTATAGGTGTTGTTTATAGGTGACACTACCAAAGGATAAGAATTGTCTATCTATTACTTCTATATGAACACGTTTGGATTTTTGTACTACAAGAATTTTATGAAGCTTAAAAAATACTTCATATAAAAAATAAGCGGATGCCTCTGAATCCAATAAGGCAATTGCTTGAAGATTCTAAGGGCCAAAATACAAAAGAATTATAAAGTAACAAGCAAGTTGAGTAGAAAGAAAGGAACTTGAATAGTTTTGCAATGTTAAATTATCTAGCCACATAGTCCTTACTATAGTTGAACATCTTTGTTTTCTTGAGCAATTATACTCTTGATTTTGGTGATGTGTTGATTTTATTTCTTCAATCAATTGTAAGCCTTGTAGCCTTCCTCGCAACAATATAAGAATAGATCTTCTTCCATTTGATGCTATTTTTTTTATGGACTAAGAGATTTAAAACCTATTGTATGAAGCTGCATATCTTTTACTTCTAAATATAAATTCAAACTGCTTACTGATATAGCATAAGTATATTGGATTATATATTATTTTGCTAAAGTCTATGAATGTTGATCTTGACAATGTTAAAATAATTAATTATCAAATTTTATAGCTTTGTTGATAGCTTCATTGAGCAATTTTGGATCCGGAAACAATAATAAAAAATCTTTTATATCACCTTTTAATCTCTAATAGACTTGACTCATCAAGGTTTCTTTATTCCAATTGATGTCGCGTATTAATTGCCTAAAATTGGATATATAGACTGATACAAAGTGTACTTCTTATTACAATGCTTAGATCTTGGTTGTTGTCCAATAAGCTTTGTCATCTTTTCTAAACGCTTTTGTAAATGCTTCCAAAAAAACTTCAAAGTTGCTTAAAATTGGTGATCTCTTTTCAAACAAGGAAAAAAACCATGATAATGCTTGCCCCGTAAGCAAAGTGCTAACCAATTCAATCTTTGATTTTTTTTGTAAGATAAGTATCAAGTTGTATAATCATTATCAATCAAATTTGGTTGACAAATTTTTAGAACTTTGAACATGTATTATCATATTTTTTCCAAAAGACTAATTCGAGGCTCCTTACATTATTGAATAGGTAGATTTTTTTGGCGCATCATAGATAGTAGTACATCCTCAAGTGCAAAAGTTGGAGGTGGGTGCATGCCATGGATATAAGATTTATTTTAATATCTATCTAGTTAATGTAGATAGGTAGAAATAGATAAAAATAAGTTAATTTAAAAATATCTTATAGAAAAGCTTCCTAAAAGCTTTATAGATATGGATTCATGTTTATATATGTCCATAGGTGATTGATAGATTAGAAACTTGGCCAATAAGCTAGCCACGTATGGCACATGTTGATAGCTTGTAAAATAAGCTAAATACATGGCGCACATATAGGAAACTTATCTTGCAAGTTTGATATATGTCTTGTAAATTAGACACGTATTGGATGTCTTATAGAATGCCACCACATAGCTCTTTGGTAGATAGTATATATAGAAATAAGAGTGAAGCCTCCTTCATTCTTGTCAATGTCTTTCTTGTTCTTAGTCTTGTTTCAAGAGTCTTTAGTCTTCTTATCTTTGGCAATAGCCATTCTAATTTTAATATTATTCTATCTTGAAGTGATTTTTCAATAACATAAGAGTGTATTTTATTCCTTTAGGATTCATGTTCTTGTCCTTGATAGTTTGATAAGAGTGAAGATTCATTGTTCTTATTTTGTGTTTAAAAAATGAATGAATTATCTCACTTCTATTATTATATTTGAAGATTGCAGATTATCCACCTTTAAATTAACATTCTTTGCTTTCTATTCAAAAGTACTCTTTTTTTATTTGTACCTTTGATTGAAAAAGATTCACAACTTTTTTATGATTTGAATTCATTCCTTGAAATATTTATGGCTAAATTTAGAAAGTAATTAAAAAAGATGGCAGAGACCAAGCTCTTATCTTTATGGCAAGGATCACGATTAGTTACAACATATATTACAAAATTCCAAAACCTTGCTTATAATATGGAGTAGAATGACAAAGCCCTTATCCATTAATTTTGTTATGACTTGAAGAATAACATCAAAGACTTGTTATTAACAATGCCAAAAGCAAACTTTTTTAAACAATTTATTGTTCAAGCCATTGTATGCAACAACTATTTTTTTAAAAGGCATCAAGAATATAGATTTGATTGGAGAAGAACAAGTCAATTAATGACAATAACTCTTAAGTTTTTAGAAAATTATTAGACTAAATCAAATCCAATACAAATTAATGCAATATATTTTAAACCTCTCACCAAACAAAAAAAGACTTGAGGTCATCAAGAGGATTTGTGCTTATATTGTGGAAAAACTAAACACAGTATTCAATATTGTTCAAAGAAGCAATACAATCATAAAGTGAAGAGTATGGTTATTAAAGAAGATAATGTGTTAAAAAATAAATTTTTCCAGCTACAATAGAAACTGTGTGATTGGAATCATATGCAGTATCTTATAAAGGTCATATTCTCTCCTCAGATCCCTCATCTTGTTTTACAATAGATATGTTTTTAAGACCTAAAAATCACAAAGTCTTTACTTTATTAGATTTAAGAGCCCCAATTTGTTTCATAGATGAAGAATTTGTCAAAAAACAAAAAATATCTCTAGTCAAGAAAACTAAATCTATTCATATAGAAGTCATAGATGGTTGTTTGTTATCTTTTGGAGATATTATCCATGAGACTATTCCTTTCAATGTAATAATTAAGAGACATAATAGCATAGTAATATTTAATGTGATTAAATCTTCTTCCAATTTAATTATTTTATGATTATTTTGCTTAAAGAAATATAATCTTCAAATAAATTGGATTTCTAATATTCTTGATTTTTCTAATAGTTTAATGGAAAAATCCGTTAGTCAAGTAGACATAGATAATTTTAATACATCCAAATCCTTATTGATAGGTATAAAAGCTTTCATACATGCAACAAAAGAAGGATAATCTTTTGCTATATATGCCACATCTATTTTTGATATTGAAAAGACTACAAGTGATATTCTTAGCTAATATCAAGACTTTCAAGACATTTTTGAAAACAAGAATGCAGATATTCTTCCAAAGTATCAACCTTATGATTATTCAATTAATCTTTAAGACAAAGCTCAACCACCATTTGGACCAATCTATAGTTTATCATAAAATAAGTTGACTGCATTAAAGAAATATATTGACAAGAACTTAGCTAAGAATTTCATATACCATTCAAAGTCTCTAATAAAAGCTCGTATCTTATTTGTGAAGAAGAAAGACAAATTGTTGCTGATGTACATAGATTATCAAGGACTTATTAAGATTACCATCAATAATAGGTATCTTTAACCTTTGATTTTAGGACTTCTTAATCAACTCAATCAAGCAAAAATCTATACAAAAATAGACCTATGAAGAGCATACAACTTGATCTACACTAAAGAAGGTGATGAATAAAAGACTACATTTTAAGTTAGATATGGATATTTTGAATAAAATGTCATGCCTTTTGGACTTATAAATACACCAGCTACTTTTTAACATCTTATGAATGATATTTTTTGTGAATTTTTTGATGATTTTATTGTTTGCTATTTAGACGATATTCTGATCTATTATAAGAACATAGAAGAACATGAACTTCATATTCATCATGTATTACAAAAATTGAGAGATGCAGGACTATATGCCAAGATAAAAAAAGTGGGTATTTCATACTACTTAAATTGACTTCTTAGGATACATTATTTCAAATGATGGTTTCAAGATGGATCTTAAGAAAGTTTAAACAATCACAGATTGGAAGATTTTAATAATAGTAAAGGATGTGTAATATTTTTTAGAATTTTCCAATTACTATCAAATCTTCATCAAGAATTTTTTTTAAGTTGTAGCTTTACTTATGCACTTAACTTATAAGAACAAACTTGAGTGGAATAAAGAAACAGAAGCATCATTTGAAGCTTTGAAGATAGCTTTTACTTTTACACTAATCTTGTATTGTGTCGACTTTTTTAAGATATTTTTTATGAAAATAAATGCATCAAACTTTTTTTTAGGTGTGATATTATAACAAATGGAAGTAGATGCCAAATTCCACCCAGTAGCTTTTCATTCCAAGAAATTTTTAGCAGCAGAGATCAATTATAAAATCTATGATAAAGAACTTTTTGCAATTATGGATTCTTTTCAAGAATGGTGTCATTATCTAAAAGGCGCTTCTAGTACAGTCATCGTTGTTGTATTGTAATTTGACTACCAAATAAAAATATTGTATATATATATTTAATATATAATTTATTACATAACTAAGTGAGAGCCATATCAATGGCTTTTATTAATTATAAGATGTGATTAGGTTGTTAGTTTAAAAATAATCTATCTAAAAAGATTATTATTGAGGTTTATATAACCTTTTTTTTTTTTTTTTTGGTAGTGACTTTTAAGATTGATTCTATATTGATAATAACTTTTATATAATGTAGGTCACCTTTGTTAGATATTGGTGACCTTTAAGATCTTTTTTATTTCTTTTATTTGGTGTTTAAAACACATATTATGTAAATCTTATTAGAAAAAGAATTAGAAAGGGATTTTTAGTGTGAAAGGGGATAGTTAGGCCATCTATGTGAATGAATGGAGATGGATGATAGAAGTCTCTATTCCTATTGGCCAAAAATCATGCCCAATGGGCTTCAAAGAGGCTATCCGAGGGCTTCTAAGGAATTAGGGTTTATTTTTTGAAGGGAGTTGAACATCAAAAGCTAAGATTAGCAAGCTTTGGTTTTTAGATATGGTTTTGGTGCAAATCTTGTGTGATTTGGACATTTTATGAAGGAGATATAGGCACTCAAAGTTAAGATGTTAAAATTGTATCTATTGTCACTCTTTTGGACATAACTCGTACATACAGAAAGCAACAAAAGATCGGCAACTGGGATTAAAAAAAACACTTTCTTGGCTATACTTTTTGTATATGGATTGATAATCATCAAGCTAGAATGAAGGAGATATTGGGAGTTAAAGTCAGTGCTTGTAAGCTAAGGGCAGTAAGTCATTCTGCTTGACTAGTGGTTATGTTTTGAACTATATCGTAGGCAATTTGATAAATTTTTGGCTCAAAATTTTTAAGAGTATATATATTTATGTCAAAAGACTATGAACAAAATTTTCGTAGAATTAGCATTTTGGATTTGTGAGATATGAGGAAAATAGTGCTTGGATGTCTCTAAACTAGGGTTTTAAGTACCTATTAGGATTTTTAAGATATCAAACGATTGGAAGCGAATTTATGGTTGATTCTTTTTTGTAGTGAAACTTAAGAATATTACCTATATTTTGAAGAAAATTTTATAGAAATTAAATAATTGGATCAAGAGTTATTAAACTCTAAAATTTAGAAAGAATTAAGTCCTTGCAGGTGAATAAGGTTTTGAAGGGTTTTTGTGGCAATTTGAATCTTTTTGTATAAACCTACTTAAATACAAAAGGATTTATTAATAAAAATTATCTTTTATAATATCTTTTTAAAAGTCTTTTTAATTAAAGATAAATCATTTATTGGACTCTTGTCAATAAGTTTCAAGTAAATTCTCCACAGCCATGTACCTAGTGTATTCCCAAATAGATGATCATGCCACATGACAACACATTTTTTATTTTTAGTCTTATTTTGAAAGTCTCTAGTCTTCTTGTCTTTAACAATAGTCATTCTAATTTTAATATTATTCCATATTTGAGTGATTTTTGGATAATATGAGAATGTATTTTGTTCTTTTAGGATTCATATTCTTGTCCTTGACAATATAATTTAGATTATAGTACTTCCAATGTTGTGTTGTTATGAAGCTTTGCAACAATTCCTTCAATTTTTATAATCTTAGCACATAAAGTAATAAGAGCACTTATGATGGCATCTAACTTGGATTCAAAAGATTTGATTATACTAATGTTTTGACCTCCAACCATTCTAAGAGAAAAAAAAAAAATGAATCTATAAGAAGACAATATCAATTTTGAAGAAGTAATTTATAACCTTTAAAGTGCTAGTATATCTTCAAGAAGAGGGATAATCCACTCTTTAACAAGAAGGATCTAATTTTGATATTAAAGATGAAAGCAATCTTAACAAATTGTCAAGAACATGAAAATATAAAACAAGAGACTTGAATTAGAAAGAAATTTCAAGAAAAAATTGATAAGGACTTAAATTATTTAAATGAGTACATGAATAACACCAAGAAAGGTGAATTAGAACTTTAAAGGATGCATTGTTTGGGATTGAAGAACTCTTCAACCTCGACTCCAATATATACTTCTATCTAGGAAGCTTCTTGAGCAGCTTCTATTAAACTAAAAAACTTTCCACGCAGCTTCTACCAATTTGGAAGCTTTTCGAGCTCTTTCTACTAACTTAGAAGCTTCTCAAGCTCATTCTACAAACTACAAAGCTTCTCAAGCTACTTTTACAAACTAGGAAGCTTCTTAAGCAACTTCCACTTAGTAAAAAATCTCTAAAATATTTTAAAAGGTTCTATGAACTTCCAAAGTATATGTCCCTAATATTGATTATATTTAATGCTTTAATTTCTTTCAAATAAATTTCTCTTGCTCTAATCAATACAAAATAAAATTTGCACTAAATCAACAATAATTAAAGAATATATTATAATATTCTTAAAAATAATTGATTCAAGATGCTTGTGAATGAATAATGTCATCTTACTCATATACATCTTAATGACGATATAGATAGTAGATTCTACAGTATTAGTATTATTAATTTTTTACACAATTTTCTAAAAAGAATGATTAAAGATCTTAATGTATCTATTTAACGCAAAAAAAAAAATAAATCAAGTGTAGATACGTTATATCCTTATAAAATATTGTAATTGATATTTTATAGAAGTAAAACATCAAATTCATTAAAATTAGAAATTTAAACTAAATAATGGATATTTTTATATTTAATTAAATTAAATATGTTAACAAATAAAATTTAATATAACATAAGATGGTTTTAAGCAATTTTATTGATTCTAATATTTTAA
This sequence comes from Physcomitrellopsis africana, assembly GCA_036785485.1. Classification (NCBI taxonomy): domain Eukaryota; kingdom Viridiplantae; phylum Streptophyta; class Bryopsida; order Funariales; family Funariaceae; genus Physcomitrellopsis; species Physcomitrellopsis africana. The sequence continues at coordinate 615,338 of JAWRVF010000027.1, forward strand.
ATTATAATATTTATATTTTAACATATAAATATAAAAGAAACTAATAAATATACTATATTTATTAAATTTAATAATCTTTTTATTAATTATATTTAATAAAAATTATCATAATTTTTTAAATTAATAAAAAAAAATTTATATCATAAAAAGTTATATATATATATATATATATATATATATATATATACACGTACATATAAATCAAATAAATATAAATTTTATTAAATATTATTATTTGAATTTATTTTTTTTAGAAAATTTATTTTCTTATATCAATTGATTTATTGTAGTATTTATTTAATTTAAAATTTTTACTACTATTCAAAAATTATTTTAAAATTTTTTAAAAATTTTGATATATTTAATAAAAAAATATAAATTAAGTAAAAAAATTATACAAAAATATATATGATTAAAGTTCTTATATTCTATAATATTATAAATAATAGCTAATTACTCATTTTATTATAATATCTTATTTAAATATATATATATATATATACATATATATATATATCATATATTATAATATCTTATTTAAATATATATGAACCATTGGAGAGGTTTAATTTGTATATATTAATTGTAGCTAAGCACTTTGAAAGATTGTTAATCATCGAATAATCTTACACTCATAGAAACTTTGCACACTTGATTTCATACACTATAATATAAATTAAAAATTAAAAAGATTAAAAAATTAAAAAATTAAAAAATAAGCAAAAGTACAAATCATATTTTGTAGTTCAATAATAACATTATTAAATGATTAACTTTATGAAAGCATATTGAAATAAATCTTGTTAACTATTGTAAGAAAATTTAAGATGGTTAATAATTATATATGTGGCAAATAAATAAGTCTTATATGTAATTAAACCTATTACGTATTAGGGTTTCCACAGGTTTCTGGAAATGCGTCCGTTGAATGGAAAGCATGCAGGATGTCGATGAATGTCGAGGTGCAAGCTTCCGTGAATGAATTATGGTTGTCCGTAGATGAAAATATCCATCCAGCATACACCATGTGCTTCTTGTAGAGGTATGCATATTAAGTAGGGCATAAACTGATGCTTTATTTTAGTTATTTCTTATTGTTCCCGTAATTTGTAGTAGTAACATCATTTGAATATATTGCTGGTGTGGTGATGAACAAGATGTCTACATGAGTTCATTGTCAAGAACTATGACCTTCCGTTACATGAATTGAAGCTTGATATTGTTTGGGAGGAACATCTTGTTAGTTTGTCACAATAAAACTTTAATTTTATTATTTGTTTTTTTTTATGATACAGAAATGTTAAACTTTCAAAAAAAATTCTATAAAAACTAATATAATTATTTAATCTAAATTTTTTCATAGAATTATTATCTACTTTAATTAATATTTTAAGAAAGAAAAATTTATACCTCATTTAATCTAAGTTTTTATGCACTTCCAACTCTTCTAAATACAAATAAAACTTATTCACATGCTTGTGTCCATGTTTCTAATCATGCTCAACTTAACCACACAGATAAATGATCATAGTATTTCTTTCCATAAGCAAAGAGAAACTCACAACCATAACACAACTTTGAGTATCAAACTGAAAATCTTCACGAACAAACATCTATTCACAGTTAAGACTATCAAATCAAAATCTTAGTACCGTGCTCATCTTTCCATCACTAATTCACTTATGAGTAACTAGCTCTAAAACTTTACTACGAACAGATAGGTACACCTAAGCTATCGTAAACTGGATAATTAGTCACCCAGCACACCCAAGGTGTTTCAAGTTCCGACATCACAAGCGCTGAATCAAGTGAAACCCAAACAACGACCTGGTGATCCAGGAAACTTCCTCGCAGCTTGGTCACGGTCCACGTCGGCAAAGCGCACGGGGCTCAGCGCTAAACCAAATTCGAAGCAAGTCAATATTCCACGAATGCCCGGTTCCATCGATGATCCACTGTCACAAAGCTGAGAAGGCCGTCGAAAAGCGCCACCATTGTCCACGCACTTTTCAACGCCCACGACTCTAAAGGGAGAGACCTGGCGATTGACGTGCTTCATTCCGCGGGGAGGCGGTGAAGGCCAAAGAAAAACATCAGTCAAGGAAGCCGTCCTGCCAAAGCCGTTGATTCACTGGCAACGCACAACGTCTGCGTGCGCAAATCCTCCATAAGACTCAAGGCGCTCGGGACAGTCCCCATCACAGCAGCACCCAGCACTCCATCGCAGGTTAGAGCGCATTTCATCCCAGGTCGAGCACAGTTGGTGCAGCCACGGTTTCGGATATCCTTCGGTAGCAGCTTGTCCAAGCTCCACCCAGCGTTATTTAGGTCTTGATTTTGAGAATCGCCTCGCAGCGTCGCGGAGTGTGCGTGTGCGTGGTTGGGTAACAGACGGGATTGCGTACAGTTCGTCCAGGGCGACAATGGCAGCCACCAGGAGTGCGCTCCCCCGGGCTCAGCCCCGCGCCGAAGGCCCCGCCTGCGTGCTGGGCATCGGCACTGCGGTGCCTCCCGCGGAGTTCCTGCAGAGCGAGTACCCCGACTTCTTCTTCAACATCACCAACTGCGGCGACAAGGAAGCCCTGAAGGCCAAATTCAAGCGCATCTGTGACAAGTCCGGCATCAGGAAGCGCCACATGTTTCTCACGGAGGAGGTGCTCAAGGCCAACCCGGGCATCTGCACGTACATGGAGCCCTCCCTGAACGTCCGCCACGACATCGTCGTCGTCCAGGTCCCCAAGCTCGCCGCCGAGGCCGCCCAGAAGGCCATCAAGGAATGGGGCGGCCGCAAGTCCGACATCACCCACGTCGTCTTCGGCACCACCTCGGGCGTCAACATGCCCGGAGCCGACCACGCCCTGGCCAAGCTGCTGGGCCTGAAGCCCAGCGTGAAGCGCGTCATGATGTACCAGACCGGGTGCTTCGGCGGTGCGTCCGTGCTCAGAGTGGCCAAGGATCTGGCCGAGAACAACAAGGGCGCCAGAGTGTTGGCAGTGGCCAGCGAGGTGACCGCAGTCACGTACCGTGCCCCGAGCGAGAACCACCTGGACGGGCTGGTGGGCTCGGCTCTGTTCGGCGATGGCGCCGGCGTGTACGTGGTGGGATCCGACCCCAAGCCCGAGGTAGAGAAGCCATTGTTCGAAGTGCACTGGGCTGGAGAGACCATCTTGCCAGAGAGCGACGGAGCCATCGACGGGCATCTCACGGAGGCGGGGCTCATCTTCCACCTCATGAAGGATGTGCCCGGGCTCATCTCCAAGAACATCGAGAAGTTTTTGAACGAGGCCAGGAAGCCGGTGGGATCACCTGCATGGAACGAGATGTTCTGGGCGGTGCATCCAGGGGGTCCGGCCATTCTAGACCAGGTGGAGGCCAAGCTGAAGCTGACCAAGGACAAGATGCAGGGCAGCAGGGACATATTGTCGGAGTATGGCAACATGTCTAGCTCCTCAGTGTTGTTTGTGTTGGATCAAATTCGCCACAGGTCTGTGAAGTCGGGGGCGTCCACGTTGGGCGAGGGCAGCGACTTCGGATTCTTCATTGGCTTCGGGCCAGGACTGACGCTGGAAGTGCTTGTGCTCCGCGCCGCTCCCAACTCCGCCTAGACGCACGGATGGAACATCGCATCGTGTGTTGCTTGCACTGTGCAGAGCTGTAGAGCTGTAGAGTTGTAGAGTAGGACCATTCATTGTTTCTCAACCCCACATCCAGTTCACAAGTACATAGTTTCACTGCCTGCACCGCTCACACCCTTTGTTGGCTTGGGTTGGGTTGCAAGGATGCCTGGTCACCATTGACAACGAGCGCCCATTATTTTAATTCTAAGAAGCACCACTCCACCAATTTGTGGAGTTATTTTTTGACCAATTTTGGATGGGCAATGTGTTGGTTGTTTATGTCCTAAACTTGTCTTTGATGAAAGATTGTGATACAAATGGCGGCCTTTGTAGAAGTGCAAAGTTTCAATTTCACAAAGATTTGAATTGCAAGCAACTTTCTAGTATAAGGTTAGTGAAGTTTTATTAGTTTCTGAGTATATTCTATGTTTAAATGGAAATGTCGTGATATTGTGGCATAATGCATAGAGAGAAAGAAAATGTGCAATTAAGTTTTGCCAAGACGAGAATATTGCATTATTGTTGTAGTTGCATGTAGTAGGTTTCATCTTGTAGTTCATTGTTTTTGTTCCATGACTCAAAAACTAAACCATCATTAACAAGCAAATCCTTGCAACAAAAACTATTTGCCAAACTAAAATCTCATACTTCTACAAAGGTTGTTAATATTTTCTATTGCATTATTTAGCAATTGATTTTAATTGTACATTGTAGTGAAGTCTTGATGGTCTTTTACAATAAAATTATCCATATTTTATTCTATTTGCTTAACTCAATTATATTGTTAGTTGACAAAGGCTTCAAAGATGGATAGATACAAATTAAAAAGTCAATATAATATGACAGATAAGATCTTTTTAATTAATGGGAGATTGACTCTATCTCAAAGAATAACAAGTTAGAGTAGATTATTGATGATGTTGACAATAGAATATTAAATATTATAAAAAATAAATTATCTTTTCCAATAGTTAAAGCATGTATGGCAATAGTGACAATATTATCATTATTTAAGAAGAATCTTATTAAGTTATTATCAATAAATAATAAATATCTGTAATTTAATTTAATTTTTAAAATAAGATTGTCTTCAAATACATAAATATAAATAATATTGTACTTTTTTATAAATAATATCTATAATGTGTTTGACCTTGAGTTTTGTTTTTTGACCTTAGAATTGAGGTTGCTCGTTTTGATAGATATTTGCATTGATCTTTTGTTGTCCTTGAAATCTTTAATTGTACCTTCATTGTTGTATGTAATTCAAATAAACAATTTTCTAAATCTTCAGCCTTAAGATTATTAACTTTTGAGAAGTCAAAAGTATCAAATTATAGATGATAATCATAATTAGTATAGAATGGTGATTATTGAATTGAAAAATATAATATATTATTATAGGCAAACTTTGCTAATAGTAAAAGAATTGTCTAATTATCTTGATGATAGATGATGGTACATTGCAAATATTGTTCTAACACTTGATTCACTTGCTTTGTTTGTCCATCAATTTGAAGATAGAAGGTTGATGATAGTTTTATATCTACTTTTAATATTTTAAAAAGAATTCTTTAAAATTTGGATATAAATTGAGTTCCTCTATTTGATATAATATCTATTGGTAGTCTATGATAGCAATAGATATTGTCAAGAAAAAACATAGTTTTTTTTTTTTTTTTTTTTTTTTTTTTTTTTTTTCACTTATGTTATTTTTTTTGTATATGTTACAAAATGTGCCATCTTGATTAAGCAATTTTCTATCACAAATATAAAATCATAAGAACTTGAAATTAAAAGATTTGTATTAAAATCCATAGAATGAAATGACTATAGTTGTTTTGATATATAAGTAATAGTTACAGAAGTGTATAAGATTGATGACAAGGAGTCTTTAGTCTTTAACAAAATCATATGATTGTACGAAATCTTTTATTGCCTTCTACATTTGGAACCACCAAAAATCTATTGAGATTAGTTTTAAAGTCTTATTATATCTAAAACATCTTATTGTAGGAAAGTTGTGACAAGCTTGAAAAGCATGTAATTGTACTTTATCTTTTGGAATATATGAGTGTCTTTTAAAATTAAAAAGATTGTCCTTGAATTCAAACTTAGAAGTATCATAAGACTTAGAAGAATTTTTTTCAATATTATATAAAAAAAGGTCTAAGAACATACTTGAATAAACTTAATTAAAAAATATTGAATCAATTAGCATTGTTGATTTTATAATGCAAAGATGAAATTGCTTTAGTTTCAAAAAAATTATGTATTCTTGATGATGAACTACTCTTATTTCTTTTGATATAAGATAAGTGGAGCAAAGAATTTGTCTTTATAAGTTAAACACATAAGTGGAGCTATAACTTGAAAAAAGTTCTAAGTAAAATTTTGATAATAATTGGCAAATTTTAATTTTTTTTTAAATATCTTGTATTGTTCTTAGAATTTTTCAATCCATAATAATTTGGACTTATTTTAGATCCATCATAAGACCACCATTTGAAATAATGTATTATAAAAAATTTATTTGAATTTTGTAAAATATACATTTTTCTTTCTTGGTGTATAATCCTACATCTCTAAGTTTTTATATTACACAAATAAACATGTTGCTTGTATTCTTTTGTATTCTTAGAAGAAGTCAAAATATTATTTAGATAAAAAATGACAAAATCATCTAAAAATTCTTAAAAAATATCATTAATTAGATGTTGAAAAGTAGCTGAAACATTTGTAAGTATAAAAGGCATGATATTGTATTCAAAATATGTATACCTAGTTCAAAAAATAATCTTCTATTCATCTTTTTTTTTAATACATACTAGGTTATATGATCTTTACAAATCTATTTTGGTATAGATCTTGGCTTGATTTAGTTGATCAAGAATTCCAGATATCAAAGATAGAGGATATCAATTCTTGATAGTTATCCTATTAAAGCCTTGATAATCAACACACACTTGTAATAATTTATTTTTTTCCTTCACAAATAAGATTGAAGCTCCTATTGGAGATTTTAAATGACATATGAAGTTCTTGGCCAAATTTTTATTAACATATTCCTTGAATGAAGCCAATTCATTTTGCAATAAGCTATAAATTGGTCCAAATGGCAATTGAACTCTTTCTTGAAGATCAATTGAGTAATCATAAAGACAATGCTTTGATAGAATATTTATATTCTTCTTTTTAAATATGTCTTAATAATCTTTATATTGTATTGAAAGATTTTTTGATGTCTTTCTACCATCAAAAATAAATGTTGCATAAATAAATAAAAAAAACAATGATCCTTCTTTTGTGATATACATAAATTTTCTTGTTCTTATAAATAAAGATTTGATTGTTTTAGATTTATAAATCTAATATTATTTAATTTAATTAATCTATTATTTAATTAAAAATATTCTTAGATATACTATTAAAAAAATTAAAATTACAAGTGATTCAATTTATTTTAAGATTATATATTTTTTAACTATAATATATCCAAAATAAATAAATTAATAGAAGATCTAATGATATTAAATATTATTAAGCTATTATGACCATTTTTTGTTATATTTAAAAAAATGGTTTCATAAATCATATTTCCAAAAGACAAACATCGACTATCTATGACTTTTATATGTACTAGTTTAATTTTTTTTATTAATGATATTTAATGACTTTTAATAAATGCTTCATCTAAAAAATAAATTGAGGCTCATGAATCAAATAAGGAAAAAACTTTATGATTCTTAGATCCTAAACAAATATCTATTGTAAAGTAAGAAAAATGTTTTAAAAAAAGAATATGGCATTCATAAGATATTGCACAAGAATCTAATTACACAATCTCTATTATAGCTAGAAAAAACTTATTTTTTGACACATTATTTTTTTAATAGCCATACTCTTCATTTTGTGGTTGTATTGCCTTTTAGAATAATATTGAATAGTGTGTTTAGTTTTTTTACAATATAAATATAATTTTTCTTGATAGTGTTAAGATTTTTTTTATTTAGTAAGAGGTTTGAAGCATATTTCATCAATTTTCATATCCTTCACTTTAAAATACATGTATTAAGAAGGTGTTGGTGTAACAAACAAATTATAAAGATGTTAGGACATACTGGTACAATTCTTAGATTGAAACTCAAAAAATTGATTATCATATTTTATAGCAAATTCAATTGCTTGACTCAATGATTGAAGATCAAATAAGTTCAACATCAATTTCTTTACCTTATATTACAATCCATAGAAAAATTGGCTAATAAATGGAATATCATCCCACTTAATAATAATTGCCAATTATAAAAATTATGAAGCATATAGTGATATTGAATAATTCTTTTAATATAAGATCTAAATTTTATTAGTTGCAACACAAATTGAATTATATTTTTTGTTTATGAATTAAGCTTTTTGCTATAAAATCTCCAAGTTGCTTAAAAAAAATCTCTATTTAATTAAAAAATTTAAAAATCTAATTTTATAAGTATATTTTTATTAAATTTTCAAAGAAATGAATTATGACAAAGTTCTAAAGAGATAATGTGTTGTTATATCACCAAAAGAATAAAAGTAATTAAATCAAAACTAGATTCAAGATTGAAATTAGAATAATTATTGCTAAATACAATGAAATTAGAGAATCTTGAATTAAAACTAAATTATAAGAAATACATTAATAAAAGTGAAGAAGGCCTTATTCTTGCCTCAATATATATTATTTAGCTAATGAAATATATCGCAATGCTTTATAGGCCACATGACACATGTCTAATTTGTAAAATATGTGTCTAACTTATAGAACAAGTTTTTGATATGTGTGCCACATGGACATTGTATAATACAAGTGGCCAACATATGTGACATATAGTTAATTTGTTGGCTAAGTTTTCAACTTATCAATCACCACAAGCTTCTAAGAAGCTTTGCAATAAGATATTAACAACTTAGTTTATTTTTATTTATTTTTATTTATTTAATTCTACTTAATTTTATATATCTAAGAAAATATATTAATAATTATAGATATTTGTAACACTTATTTTAAAATAAATTTTTAATAACTAGCTCTAGAAATCTCATATGAATGGTACATCAATTATTATAATGCTTTGATTATATAGATTAAAAATAAAACTTTGCCAAAATAAATATAATAATTTAATTTAAAGTAACAAATATAAGTCAAATTTAGTGTTATATTAATATATTTTAATTATATTATTATATGATTTTAAAATAATAAATTTATTTTATTGAAATAAAAACTCAAGGCCAAATATATTATATATATTATTTATAAAAAGTGTAATATTATTTATATTTATGTATTTGAAGATAATATTATTTTTAAAAAAATTAAAAAAATTATAGATATTTATTGATTATTGATATTAATTTAATAAATTTTTTCTTAAATAATGATAATATTATCACTATTGCCATATATACTTTAATTATTGAAAAAGATAAAGTTATTTTTTATAATATTTATTTTTTTATTGTCAACATCATCAATAATCTACTCTAACTTGTTATTCTTGGAGATAGAATTAATCTTTGTGAACGTAACTTTCACCTTTCAATCCAAATTACAAGATGGCCAAGGTTTGAAGTCTAATGTAGCTAGATACAATGGTTGTTATGCAATTATCCATAGGTCCAAAAGTAAAATAAGGCTTAAAAGTCTCCTAATTGGTTATTCTTTTAGATTACGTCAACCATCTTCTTCCTAACAAAAGATGATAGCTATCAAATTCCTCATATAATTATATTACATAAAATAATACCATATAATTGAAACCTCTTACTTGTATGCGCAAATTACAAATTTGACTTAGAGTTTGAAAAGGTCTTTGATTAGCTAATTTAATTTTTATAATTACTTTGTGAGTGATTTTTAATCCTAACTTATTCATAGTAGATTCATGCATGATATTAATACTACTTCTATTATCTACTATGACCTTAAAAATAATTTTATTTATAATTTTTATACCTATCTCAACACATCCATATTTTTGATTTTGATTTTGATTTTGATTTTGATTTTTTTAAAATATATTTTTGATTTTTTTAATATAATTATTTCTTTCTTGAGTTTGTTTATTTGTTTGTTTGTTTGTTTGTTTTTTTTTTTTTTATGATTGGTGATACTTGAATTAATTGACCAAAAGGAATATTGGCCCTAATGCTATAAAGATCTTGCGATAAGTCATAAGATTTTGCAAGGTTGAAGATTCTAGTAGTTGTTGGATGTTTTGAAAAAATACTTGAAATCCAAGGCCCTTCTTTGCCTATAAATTGATATTATTATTTTTTTATCAGATTTAATTAAAAAAGACAATTAATTCTCTTCTAGTCCTTTAGCTATTTCTTGGATAGTTTTTTTCAATTCTACAAATTTGGATGATTCTTTTGAAGTATCTATAGATATTTCATCTTCTTCAAGTTGTGCTAAATCTATTGATTTTTTAGCACTCATACTTTTGGTATCAACTAAAAAAGATAAATATCCATTGTCCAAAGAGATCTTCTTGCTCTCTACTTGTACCAAGTTAGATTAAAGAGGTAATAAATTTGATGTAGAAGGTACATCGAGTTGAGCCATTGTATATATAATATCTTGAAAAGATGGTAGTTGTTAGTTTTGATTTTGATTTTGATTATATACTAAGAATTCTTGTAATATTTCTTGATTAATTTGAACTATTATTGAAGATTAGGGATTTTTATTATTATTTGAGTAATCATAGTATACATTTAATGGACCATTTGTAATAATAGGATCTACAAATTTAACTTCTTGTATATTTCCTATAACTTGGTTGGTATAATTTTTTGAAGAAAAATTTAAAAAAATAACCTTATTGAATCTTCTATAACAATCTGTTGTCATATTACGTGTTGTCTTGTTCGGAAATGCACCGGGCACGTGGTTGTAGAAGATAAAGTTGTGTTTGTAAATAATCAAGAAATCCTAATAGGTTTCATCCATATATGAAGAATATAATTCAAAGTTTAATTCAAAAGTATTTAAAAACACTCCTCTTAGTAACATCAACCATACATATATCCCAATAGCCTCGTTTCTTTTATAATTAAGCAACTTTTATTTTTCTTTGCAAATCCTAATGCTAATCAATACGCTTTGACAAGCTATAAATTTTAATCCAACCGTCCACTTAGTATGAAATTTTGCATACAAATGTCAGTATAAGCCTTCTACATGCTCAAAAAAATTCAGCCCAATCCAACTTACAGATTGCAAGAAAATGCTCAAAAACCGCAATGATGACACTCGGCCGCCAACTTGAAAATTGATGCAAAAATTCTAGTGGTGATTTCTCCTTCTTTCCCCATTAACTTTAGCTCAAACTTGGTATGTAGCTCAAACTACAAGTCTTCTATCACCATGCCAAAATTTAAATTGATCCAATTGATAGATCTTTAGTTATCATAGAAACTCTATCCAACTCTAAGCTGCTAACTTCTGACAACCCTTTGTATCAAAGCTCAAATATCTCTTGATTGTATCACTAGATTAACACAAAATTTTGTATACACTTAGCACATCCAAAAATCCAAATAATATCAAATTTGAGCTGTAGATGCTATACAGATTGTACAAATCACTCAAGAATGCAAACCATCATTGTCTTATATAAAATCCAAAATACTAATATAAATCCTAACTTTGAACAATGATTGCAAAGTCATCCAAAATCCTATGGCAACAAGCTTAATGTCCCTGAAAATAGCTTCAAGCTAGCTATCTAATCCAAAAATCCGATCTGAAAAAGCCCTTATACTTTGGTCTAAGCAGCCGTTTTTGTTGCTAGAGGTTTGATTGGAATCTTGTCCTACAAACGGCCAAACCCCGAGTATCAATCTAACCTATCCTAGGAATTTTATAGCTTGATCCTACCCTCAACTTAACCCTAATATAAATCATGCTAGTAATTTATCTTTTTTATTATATTTTTACCATTTTATGGCCTTTCTAAGGCAATAAAAGAATTACTACAGTCAAGAAGATAAAATCACTAACTAATTCTTATCTACTAGCTATTAAGTGAAGAAAATAAACTTAGACGCTTTCATAAAAATCTTGTAAAAATATGTTGAATTCTTGTTGAATTAAGATAATAGAATATTAATTAAAAAATCATTTTTAGTCATAGTTTCACTATATAATCATTTCACAACACGACACCGCAGGATAAGATTTTCTACAATTAGAGCATATTACTCTATTTTTAATCTAACATTGACCTATTTGATGTGATTTTTCTTAAGTTTGATAATATGCTATATTATTCTTTTAATTTAAAAGGATATTTAGACCTACTTGTTTTAATTTATGAAGAAGGTTATATAATTGGAATTGATTTTTTTCTATAGGATGTTATAAGAATTTTTGACAAAATTGGAATATATGGTTTACTTGTTTATAATTTATATACCATAATTCAGAGATATAAATCCCTAATTCATGATATTTAGGCTCTATACTTGGATTTTGGTTTTTGTTAAGGCAAGACATATATTTACTTACAACTTTTATAATGTTCATCATCTCATTTTTGAACACATTGTTTGCTTGTCTTACTTTATTTTTAAATTCTTTTAATTTGATATTATTGAAAGATCTATTTAAAGATTGATCATGTAGACCTTCTACAGCTAAAAATATTAGATTATTTATTAGTAATAAGAAGGTAGAAGATTGAGAGTAGTTTAAAATTAAATATTGATGGAATTCTATAAGTTGATGTTGTAATGGTATAAAAATTGATATTAGTTTTTGTGCCCTTCTAAATATACAATCATTTTTCTTATCAATAATTTCTACCTCCAAAGCAACTTGAATGGCTCTTTTTAAATCCTTAGGTCTTTTTTTTAATATATTCCAAATTATAAAAGGCATATCAAAACCTTGAATAAAGTAATACCTTATAATATTTTCATTTAAAAGATTATTAACATATTTAGTGTATAATATACAAAATTGCCTCATATAAGTGGTGATATCTTCAAAGGGATATTATCTAATATTTGTTAAAGTTAAAAGAACACATTGTTGGCTAATTACAGATCTAAATTGACAAAGGAAGGCTACTTAGAGTTGTTCTTATATAATAAAGGATCTTTTTATATGTGATCTATATCATGTATATACAAAATCTATTAAAGTAGTTAAAAACTATATCAAATAGTATCTATAGTTGGTCACTAAACTAGTGATTAATACTTTCATAATCTATTCTACATGAGTTGTTAAGTCTTTATTGATAGATCCACTAAAGTTTAAAAGATTAGATGGAATTGTTGTTCCTTGTAACTCCAAAGATAAAACAATAAGTAGTCTTCTAAGCAACATTATAGAATCAAATTGGATGTTCGTAGAAAGATGTTGATTACCTCCATTTATTACATTAGCTTTTAGAGTTGAAAAGAATGAAGGTTCTATATGAGGCTTTAAAGGATGGCCTCTACCATGCTTCATTCCAACAAAAGCTTGTGATATCTTGTCACAAAATTCTTCTAATACATGGATTTCTATAACTATAGGTTCTATCTTTTTTTGATTTTGTAAAATATGTCCATATTATAAAATACAGTTGATAAAAGAATAAGCTATTTTAGACTTAAATTTAGGTGGTATATAACTAAATTTATCACTTTTAAATTACTCACTTAAGGCAAGAGAAGATCTAGTAGATAGTTTAAACAAAAAAAATAAATTAAAAAAACTTGTAATATATTTAATTTATTTTATAAAATAAAATAAAATCCTCTCTTTTCTTATCTATTTTTGATGCACATGGTTTAATTAAATATTAAGTTAACATCTTGTGCCAATCTTAAAATGGTAGCATCACTTGTTAATTCAAATTTATTTTATAATTAGAAATTAGAAAATAAGATCAAAGATAATACAAATAATTCAAAAATTTTAACATATAGATACCACAAAAATCAAATGAACTAGGTAAAAGGCAACCTATAAGGTAACCTATAACAATTAACTATGCTTCATGGGAGTCATTACTTCCCAAAAGTATAGATTCAATGCTAAAAATAAGCCATATCAATTGTCAAGGATGCAAGATAGTGGATGTTAAATTGCAAGATAATTGATTAGCAAAAAAACAAGAAAAAGATTACAAAACTAGAATAATTTCAAGAATAAAAAATTGGATGGAGAAGAATAAAGAACTAAATCATTGACAAGAATAAAAGATTAGATTGGTATCAAGAAACAAGGCAATATTTTGGATTGCTCCAAAACTTGTATTGGCAAGACTCAGGTGTATCTTGATCTTGCCTCTTATTAATACTACAAGGCCTATATCCTATTGAACCTTCTAAAAATATCTTAGAAGATTCTAAAAGATTGAAGAAGGTTCTAGAAGAGTAAGGCAAATTCAAGAAGATTAAAAAAGATTCTAAAAGATTTTAGAAGACTATGGAAGATTTTGGAAGATTGAAGAAGGTTCTAGAAGATTTTAAAAGACTATAGAAGATTCTTAGAAGATTAAAGAAGATTCTAGAAGGTTTTAGAAGATTCTAGAAAATTATGGAATATTTTAGAAGACTATGAAAGGTTTTAGAAGACTACAAAAAGTTTTAGAATGTGGTGACTTAAAGTATATAAGTGACATCACCTCTCCTTCTAACGACAAGTTCTACAAGGAACCAAAGTGATTTGATGATCAAATCATATATGCAAGAAATCTAAAATTCATCAAAGTAGAGAAGTAACATATTCCATCTTTTCTTTGTTGATTACTAGTTCAATAAGACCCTTGAAGTAGCATTGATGATTTCTAGATATAACCTCTCTTGTATCAACATCTCATCTAAGAATTTGCTCTTTGTTGTAATCTTCAAAACATCCTCCAAACATACTTTCTGATCCACAAGGAGTCATCCTTCCAACTTCAAAGAGTATTATCAAAGCTCGGGCATTTGAATCAAGTTTTTTGTGATGAGGTTGTATCTCTAAAGACTCCAAATGTGGCCTTACTTGATATTAGAATATTCCTTCTTTGCCTTGTTCATGTTCTTCAAATCCAATAGATTGTGAAAGTTACAATGGTTCTCCAACCGCTTGTGTGGCAAAAGAATCTTCTGACTCTTGTTCCTACAATTTCTTTGAAATGCAAAGATTTGACATGGTAATTAATAAGCTTATAGCAAGATCTATTTTGTCTTTAGATGAAATGACTATATACAAGTAAAGGTCTTGACATGGCTCTCCTTTTTTTATTTTGGTCTTTTGTTGTTGATAAAAAATCATCATGTAGTAGCCAAAAGGTATTGGTATCCACAAAATCTTTAATGGTGATTGAATCTAGGCTTTATAGGATATTATTGATGGAATTTGTAAACTTTTTTAAATGCATTTTTAAGGTTATTTGAAGGTTTGCAAGTACTGTTGCTAATTCCATAGTCCTTCCAATGAATGAAATATTCCAATTGTCCATGTCTTATACACAAATCCAATATTTCATCCATTTTGCAGTTGTAGTAGATGTACCTTGATAGATATTATTAAAAATTAATCGCATCTCCTGTTGTAACTCAAATAAGCAATTGTCATAGGTAATAGCTTGAGATATGGGTTCTACTAAGCTTTCAACTATTAGCATTGTGATCAATAAATTTTTCATATCGTTTTTTAGACCATAACAAAATCAAGTCATAAAATCCTTATCATTCCAATCAAGATTATAAATAAGTTATTGAAATTTTGTGGCATAAACTACAACTGAATATTGTCCTTGTTATAGGTTTTGAATCTTTCTTTCTGCCACCATCTTTCAATCACTATCTCTACATGCAACAATAAATCTTTCTGTAAAAGCCTCCAAATTGTATAAGATTGAAAAATTCTTTTTCAACAATAGAGTAAACTATGATCAAGCACTTCTTGATAAAAAGGTGCCTATAAAAGCAACTTGAGTAAATCCATCTAGATAATGAGAAGGATATAGTTGTAAACAAAGTTGTACTTGTTGTACAAATCCTCAAAAGTTGGATCTTGTTCCATCAAATTTATCAAACATACTAGCCTTTGGTTCTTTCATGACAACCTTTGGAGCTTCTAGAGTAGTTACATATATAAGTTGTTTTTTGCCTGCTTCCTTCAATTATATAATCTCTTGTTGCAAACTATAAATCTCTTATTTTGTTTCTTTAGATACTTGCTCCATTTGCGGTTTCTTTTTTGGATTGTGAAGGAATGTCATTTCTTCTCATATAGTATCCAAAATAGCTCAAAGATTTACAAAATTCGCCACTCTATTTTTTATTTGTGAAGATGCATCTCCCATGATTTAATCTACTTCCATATTCATAAAAAAAATCAACATGTTATTAATGTAGTATTTTCTATAGTATAAAAGAATATTTTTAAATAATATTAATTTAGAAGAGAATAATTTGCAACCTCTAAAATACAATGATATATCTTAAGAAGGGCATAATCCACTCTTTCTAAAGAAAGATCAAATTGCAACAAGTAAGTATATCAATCTAAAAGGGGATAATCCACATTCTTTTAGAATACAATAGTATCTTCAAAAAGAAGGATAATCCACTCTCTATCAAGAAATCAAAGCTTTGATATGATTACTTAAATATTCTTGCTAAACTATTAGGGATGCAAGATAGTATGTATGAGAGATGTAAGATAGCGGATGTCAAAGATGCAAGATAGTGGATTATCAAAGAAATAAGGAAAAGATCATAGAACTAGAATAACTTCAAGAACAAAAAATTAGATGGACAAGAACAAAGAATTAAATCATTGATAAGAAGAAGAGACTAGATTGATATCAAGAAATAAGACAACACTTTGGATTGCTCTAAGACTTGTATTGGCAAAACTAAGGTATATCTTAGTCTTGCCTCTTATTTATATTATAAGGCCTATGTCCTATTGAACCTTCTAAAATTATCTTAGAAGATTTTAGAAGATTAAACAAGATTATAGAAGATTAAGGCAAATTCAAGAAGATTAAAGAAGATTCTAAAAGATTTTAGAAGGCTATGGGAGGTTCTAAAAGATTGAAGAAGGTTCTCAATGATTTTAAAAGACTATAGAAGATTCTTAGAAGATTAAAGAAGATTCTAAAAGATTTTGGAAGATTCTAAAAAACTATAGAAGATTCTAAAAGATTACAAAAGGTTCTAGAAGACTATGGAAAGTTCTAGAATATAGTGACTTAAAGTATGTCCATGACATCGGCCATAAATCTAGCTTCTCTTTTTTACAAAATATCAAAAAATTGAAGCACCTACTATAAACATAACTAGGTTCTCTTTAATAAAAGAGGTAGATTGGAAAAATTCTTAAAGTATATAATTAAATATTTTAATATTCAATTATACTACAAGGTAATAGAATGGTTAAGATGTTACCTTTAGAGCAGCAAGTCCCACCGTACTCCTTCTCAAATGTACCTAAAATTTCAAATGAAAAAAAATAGAAGCTAGGATTTAGAACCCACTAAGTTTTTTCTAGCCATATTTTTTTATTATTATTTATTTAATTAATTAAAATTTTAAATAAATTAAAAAGCTAAGATTTGAAACTATTAAAGATTAGTCTTTATGTTTGAAGTTGTACTTGAATTCCACTCTTTATGCTTTTGAAGTGACAACCAACTTAAAGAAAATCACCAAATAATGCTAACACTAACACTAAATTAATCAAATATTATTTAAAATTAGAAGTAATAATATTATATAAAAAAATTAATTAATTAATAAATAAAAAAATATCAAACTTACATCGATATATAAAATTTATTATACATATAAAATAAAATAAAATAAAATAAATATTAGTATATAATATAATAATAATCATTATTTTATTGATAAAATGATAAAAATGATAATAATAATCAGATAAAAAAGATAAAAATAAAAAGACAAATAAGATCTTTTTATTATTTTATCTTATTTTATTTTTTATTTTGATTTTTGATTTTTCTTATTTCTTTTTTTTTAATTTTTAATTTTTAATTTTATTATAATTTAATATAACTAAGATAAAATTTAAAATATAAAATTTCAAATTATAACATACAATCAGTAATATAATGGTTGAATAGATTGAAATTACTAACCTCAATTATATTCCATTGAAGGTAGTAACCTCTTTCCACTCTAAAGATTGCCACAAATTCAATTTAAATTCAATAGCATTGAATTTTATACCTTTATAATCTCACCTTTGAGATACTTATATTTAAAAATTTCCACTATTAAATAGTCACCATGCACTAAGAAATGCCTTCTCAAACATGGAATATATGAAACTACCAAGATAATGAATCTCTTTATAGTCTAAAATTCACTACAAATTCAAATGAAGTTTAAATTGAATGTGAAATATCTTTTTAAAAAGTTAACATCAAGATATATAATTTTAAAAAGTTTCAATTTAAAAAATATAATACATAAAAATTGATTGATGACAATCTAAGAGCAAATCAATATTCAACTCAATAATGGAATTTTTAACTAGCTTATAAATTAAAAATTGAAAATGATGTGTATATACCAATAAGAAAGAGATATAAAAAATTTACCAATAATTATTTAATTAAATAATTACATTTTATAAAACTAGTAACGAGTTGTTTACTAGATTTTTATCTAATAAAAAATTAAAAAAATAATAATTATTATATTTTAAATAGATAATTTTTTTATCTTTTTAATGATATAAAAAATATATAAATCCAAGTTATTATGAGTGAGTTATAATAGTTTAAAAATAAAATATAATTAATAGAAAAATTAAATGAATAATTTTTATCTCATAGATAACTTATTTAAAAGATCAAGAGCTTGAACATCACCAAGGCTCATAAGTAATGTGTAAAAATATCCTAAAGAGACCATGAAGCCTTAGCCTTATCTTCCTACCTACATCCAAGGTATTACAACCTATATGAGACTCATACACCTCTCTTCTTACAAGGACTATATTAGTTGCTGATTTTCCTATTTTCTACTAGTAGAACTAATATTTTTATATTTTTTACTTCATCATAATGTTTAAAAATATCCAATTAGCATAAAAACCTTGTATGGCCTTCAAATCATACTCTATTTCTTCATAGTGGCTCCTAAGGTGGTAAAACTCATTTTAATCAAAGTCTCAAAAATTACTATATAAATTCTTTAAAAATTCTAAATAAACTCTAAATAAATTCTAAAAATCTTTATAATATTTTTAAAATAATATCAATTTAATATTATTTTATTCTACCTTGAATATTTTTAATAAAAATAAAATCAATTTAAATCAACCATAAATCCTATTTTTTATATAAATAATAAAAAAGACATGAGGTTTTTTTTTTTTCCATACTTTTTCTATCTATTTAATGACATTTATAAGTTTTGAATGAGTAATACATATAGATAGAAGGCTATTACAAATATAAGTCTCAATAACTAATTATTAATTCTTATAATTAAAAAAATACTAAACTAATTAAGATAATTGTATCAAAGACAAAAACTAAAAAAAACTGTGTAAATCACTGAAATCTAAATCAAAGAAAAATGACAAAATAGAAATACAAAACTGTATATATTCAAGAAAAATTTGGAATGGCTATTATCAAAGATTAAAAAATAGAAAGATTCTTGAACTATACTATAAACAAAAAAAGAGTTGACAAGAGTGAAGAAGACTTCATTCTTGTCTCTGTATATATTATCTACCTAAGAGCTATATGTCGACATTCAATAGAATCTCTAATACGTGTCCAATTTACAAGACATGTGTCAAACTTACAAGACAAGTTTCCTATATGTCGACCATGTACTTAGCATATTTCACAAGCTACCAACATGTGTGACATGTGGTTAATTTGTTGGCTAAATTTCTTAGCTATCAATCACTTATAGACATGTACAAAGGTAAATTAGCATTTATAAAGCTTCTAAGAAGCTTTTCTATAAAATAATATCAAATTAATTTATTTTTATTTACTTCTATCTATCAATATTAATTAAATAATTATCGAGGTAAATCTTATATTTGTGACATTATGCCATTTTTTAAAGACGAATTCTACAAGGAGTGGTGATTACATGTTGAAGAAGTCTAAGATACATCAAATTATATTTGTCACATATTTTTATCTTTATTTCTTTTGAAGGTAGTTGATAGGTCCTGTCAACCATCAATAGTATTTTATATCAAAGTGGAAGGGTCACCCTGACATTTGATTATTATTGAGGCCTTCATAACTTCCTTCAAAGAAAACATTTGGAATACCATTAAGAGTAGTTTTACCTCTAAAAGTATCATCAAACACCAGAAGTCTCTTTCAAAGTTGTGATACCAAATATGTTGTATCTTGCCATGAATTTGACGAAAAACATGTCATTCTTGAAGATCTTCATTTCTATTCTATCGCCTTCAAGGTTGTAATAATCGTAATGTTTCATCCCATAAGTAAACAAATGATAGTTCTTGAGCTGAATTTATTGGTTATTAACTCTCCATTTCTTTGGTACTAGAAAATTCAAAAAAAAAAAGCAAACATTGATAGAATGAAATCTCTATTGAATCCACTTTATTTTACAACAAAGATTTTCTGGACTTTTCATCTTAATTTTAGTGGATGTCGTTAATGAAAGGCATTGACTTTAACTGATGCATTTGCTAGATTCCTAGATGGCTTCCAACTGCTTTCATTAAAATCACATCCGTGTCTATATAAAAGAAACTGAATCAAATTATAGATATTTATTGATTATTGATATTAACTTAATAAGATTCTTCTTAAACAATGATAATATTGTTACTATTGCCATACATGCTTTAACTATTGGAAAAGATAATTTATTTTTTATAATATTTAATATTCTATTGTCAACATCATCAATAATCTACTCTAACTTGTTATTCTTTGAGATAGAGTCAATCTCCCATTAATTAAAAAGATCTTATCTGTCATATTATATTGACTTTTTAATTTGTATCTATCCATCTTTGAAGCCTTTGTCAACTAACAATATAATTGAGTTAAGCAAATAGAATAAAATATGGATAATTTTATTGTAAAAGACCATCAAGACTTCACTACAATGTACAATTAAAATCAATTGCTAAATAATGCAATAGAAAATATTAACAACCTTTGTAGAAGTATGAGATTTTAGTTTGGCAAATAGTTTTTGTTGCAAGGATTTGCTTGTTAATGATGGTTTAGTTTTTGAGTCATGGAACAAAAACAATGAACTACAAGATGAAACCTACTACATGCAACTACAACAATAATGCAATATTCTCGTCTTGGCAAAACTTAATTGCACATTTTCTTTCTCTCTATGCATTATGCCACAATATCACGACATTTCCATTTAAACATAGAATATACTCAGAAACTAATAAAACTTCACTAACCTTATACTAGAAAGTTGCTTGCAATTCAAATCTTTGTGAAATTGAAACTTTGCACTTCTACAAAGGCCGCCATTTGTATCACAATCTTTCATCAAAGACAAGTTTAGGACATAAACAACCAACACATTGCCCATCCAAAATTGGTCAAAAAATAACTCCACAAATTGGTGGAGTGGTGCTTCTTAGAATTAAAATAATGGGCGCTCGTTGTCAATGGTGACCAGGCATCCTTGCAACCCAACCCAAGCCAACAAAGGGTGTGAGCGGTGCAGGCAGTGAAACTATGTACTTGTGAACTGGATGTGGGGTTGAGAAACAATGAATGGTCCTACTCTACAACTCTACAGCTCTACAGCTCTGCACAGTGCAAGCAACACACGATGCGATGTTCCATCCGTGCGTCTAGGCGGAGTTGGGAGCGGCGCGGAGCACAAGCACTTCCAGCGTCAGTCCTGGCCCGAAGCCAATGAAGAATCCGAAGTCGCTGCCCTCGCCCAACGTGGACGCCCCCGACTTCACAGACCTGTGGCGAATTTGATCCAACACAAACAACACTGAGGAGCTAGACATGTTGCCATACTCCGACAATATGTCCCTGCTGCCCTGCATCTTGTCCTTGGTCAGCTTCAGCTTGGCCTCCACCTGGTCTAGAATGGCCGGACCCCCTGGATGCACCGCCCAGAACATCTCGTTCCATGCAGGTGATCCCACCGGCTTCCTGGCCTCGTTCAAAAACTTCTCGATGTTCTTGGAGATGAGCCCGGGCACATCCTTCATGAGGTGGAAGATGAGCCCCGCCTCCGTGAGATGCCCGTCGATGGCTCCGTCGCTCTCTGGCAAGATGGTCTCTCCAGCCCAGTGCACTTCGAACAATGGCTTCTCTACCTCGGGCTTGGGGTCGGATCCCACCACGTACACGCCGGCGCCATCGCCGAACAGAGCCGAGCCCACCAGCCCGTCCAGGTGGTTCTCGCTCGGGGCACGGTACGTGACTGCGGTCACCTCGCTGGCCACTGCCAACACTCTGGCGCCCTTGTTGTTCTCGGCCAGATCCTTGGCCACTCTGAGCACGGACGCACCGCCGAAGCACCCGGTCTGGTACATCATGACGCGCTTCACGCTGGGCTTCAGGCCCAGCAGCTTGGCCAGGGCGTGGTCGGCTCCGGGCATGTTGACGCCCGAGGTGGTGCCGAAGACGACGTGGGTGATGTCGGACTTGCGGCCGCCCCATTCCTTGATGGCCTTCTGGGCGGCCTCGGCGGCGAGCTTGGGGACCTGGACGACGACGATGTCGTGGCGGACGTTCAGGGAGGGCTCCATGTACGTGCAGATGCCCGGGTTGGCCTTGAGCACCTCCTCCGTGAGAAACATGTGGCGCTTCCTGATGCCGGACTTGTCACAGATGCGCTTGAATTTGGCCTTCAGGGCTTCCTTGTCGCCGCAGTTGGTGATGTTGAAGAAGAAGTCGGGGTACTCGCTCTGCAGGAACTCCGCGGGAGGCACCGCAGTGCCGATGCCCAGCACGCAGGCGGGGCCTTCGGCGCGGGGCTGAGCCCGGGGGAGCGCACTCCTGGTGGCTGCCATTGTCGCCCTGGACGAACTGTACGCAATCCCGTCTGTTACCCAACCACGCACACGCACACTCCGCGACGCTGCGAGGCGATTCTCAAAATCAAGACCTAAATAACGCTGGGTGGAGCTTGGACAAGCTGCTACCGAAGGATATCCGAAACCGTGGCTGCACCAACTGTGCTCGACCTGGGATGAAATGCGCTCTAACCTGCGATGGAGTGCTGGGTGCTGCTGTGATGGGGACTGTCCCGAGCGCCTTGAGTCTTATGGAGGATTTGCGCACGCAGACGTTGTGCGTTGCCAGTGAATCAACGGCTTTGGCAGGACGGCTTCCTTGACTGATGTTTTTCTTTGGCCTTCACCGCCTCCCCGCGGAATGAAGCACGTCAATCGCCAGGTCTCTCCCTTTAGAGTCGTGGGCGTTGAAAAGTGCGTGGACAATGGTGGCGCTTTTCGACGGCCTTCTCAGCTTTGTGACAGTGGATCATCGATGGAACCGGGCATTCGTGGAATATTGACTTGCTTTGAATTTGGTTTGGGGTGGAGCTCTGTGGGCTGTATTCGAAGTTGACCATGTGACGTATTCAGCTACTGAACTTTTTTTTATCTATTTATTTCAGTATCTAGAATTGGCCATTTTGGAATATTTAGCACTCAGGGTTTGAATGTGCTTTTGTGATTTGTTTTTATTTTTTTATTTTAAACTTTTTGTACATTGTGTTCCCACGAAGTTATGTCTTTATCTCATTTTGGATAAACGGAAAAGAATTTTATGTTGTTATATTTGGAAGCAAATTTTGGTAGTTGCCTGCCAATCTTTCAAGGTCTTGGGCAAATATATTGGTTTGCAAATAAAAAATTATATTATTTGGATATATTCTTATTTATATATTTTATTATTTACAGTCATTAATAGTCACAAACACAATGGCACTACTTATCCACCAAAGAGCATTATCTCGTAGAATACACAAAGGAACTTACGAACCAAAAGTTATTGGTAATTGGTATACAATTTTGGATATTTTTTGTTTTTTTAATAGAAATATGTTGGTTTAACTTGTTTTGGTAGAATAGAATTGGTGTGTTATTCTAAGATTCAATTAACAAAACAGCAACATCATTTGTTCATGAATATATATGAAAAATATTATTAGAATATTTGAGGAATATTATTACTAATTTAAGGGCAACAAAGTTATTTTTGCCAATTATATAACATTAGCAAGTGTTATGATTTTAATTTATATAAAAAAGAATTAAATATATTTTAATGCAAAGATTTAAGATTATATTAGTTGTAAATTAATTCCAACTATTGTAGTAGTTGTTAAGAGTATGACATGACTGTTACACATTAATAATTATCTTTTATATCTTTTTAATTATAGATTTATTATAAAATAAAAGATAATTAGAATCTAATATGTATATATTTATTTTTAATCTTTCTATTACATTTGAATAAATTTTATGCTTTGTAGTGTCTATACATAAAGTTTTCATTCAATACAAAGTAAATCATTATTATTTAAAAGTAAAACTATCTTTTTTGAAAATATATTTATAAAAAGATAATAGGACTTATACAAAAATGATAATTTTTGATTTATTATAATCTATAAAAATATATAATTATTTTATATATTAATATAATTAAAATATATATAATTTTTTAATATAAATTTATATATAAATACTAAATTGAATATTTTTTATAATTTATTTGATAAAAAGATTTTTTAAAAATTATGTTTTAATATGTCTAAGTATAAGAATGAATTTACAACTTCCTAGCATTTATACTTTTGATCTAATGTGTTATATAAATTAGATCAAAGAACTTATGCAAGATTATAATAAGATAATAAGATATGTTAGTCTTATTACAAAGCATTACAATACAAGAATAAGAACAAGATTAGAAGATCCAAACTAGACCATATACATCCATTGTTGAGATTGAGGAACCTTTCAACTTTAATTCCTATATATATTAAAAACTAAAAAGCTTCTAAACTAAGAAACTAAAGAACCTCTTCTAAAAATCTCTTCGAACCTTCTATAATCTTTTAGGATCTTCTAGATCCTTCTAGGACCTTCTAAGAAGTTCCAAGATCTCCTAAAACCTTTTAGAATCTTATTTATTCAAGAATTTTTAAAAGATATCATTTATTAAGTATTAGAATATAGTTGGTATATTTATTAGTCCAAAATGTATGACATTATGTTCAAAATGCTCATATCCTATCCAAAATGTTAACTTCTATTTATTCCTTTCTTTGACATATACTAAATTATAAATTCTACAAAAGTCAATCTTTGTGTAGATCTTTGTTTGACCTAGTTGTTCAAGGAGTCTTAATATCAATGATAATGGATAATAACTTTTTATTGTTATCTTGTTTAAATCCTAATAATCGACGTATATTTGTAAGGATCTATTTCTCTTCTTTACAAAAAGTATAGGTACTCCAATATGTGATTTTGAATATCAAATCAAATTCATAGAAAGATTTTTATCAATATATTCATATAAGGTTGTTAACTCTATTTGTAAAAAACAATATAGTGGTCTAAATGGTGGTTGAGCTTCTTTTTATAATTTAATGGTACAACCATATGGTTGATTTTTTATAGCACTTCTATATTTTTTCTTTTAAAAACATCATTGAAGTTTTGGTATGAAATTAAAATATCTTATAAAAAAAATTTAGTTGAATTTTTTTATTAAAGTAGCATACATCACAAATGCAATATCATTCTTTGCTTCTTATATAAAAATAGTAGCTTCAAAAAATAAAGATATAATTTTATTTTATTTTTGATATTTTGATCTTAAAGAAATTTTGTATAAATTCAAATCAAGAAAGTCCAATAACAATAGGATTTGCAGGACATTGAATAATGTTGAAGACAATATACAATACTTAGTCTATTAATACCACTTACAATAGTTATATTTCTTCAATAACATCCTTCAATGCAAGTGCTCGTCTAATAATGACTTCAATAGATGCAAAATGAATCTTCTTTACTAATATTAAGTCATACTTAGTTGCAAAATCTTTATCCATAAAACATATTGAGGCTCTAGTATCCAAAAGGGCTTTAATAAAATCTTATAACTTAGAATTTTTATACGTACATGAAGTGTAAAACAAGATATAGGATCTAGAGATAAAAAGAGATATTTTTTTGGTAGTTGGAATTTGGTGGTATTTAGTAACATGGTCTCTATTATGACTAGATGTCCTTGTTTTTTTGTTTAACTCATTTTGGAGTTAATAACATACTTTGTGCCTTGAATCTCTTAAACTTATTTGGACAATTTATTACTTTGTGATTAGGCTTTTTATAATATAAATATAAATTTTTTTACCAATGTCTATCCTTTTTTATTTGTGTTAGTAGCTTAAATTGAGTCCCATCAATTTGCATAGGTTCAAAGTCTATAGAATGCTTCTTTGATGTTCTTAAAGAAATAGCAATTGCAATATGATAATTATTACCAAAAATTCAACGTATTTTTTGTCGCAATTTAATTAGGCAATTATTGCAAGAGATAGCTTGAGATTATTTTAATTAAAATATCATTGTAATTAATTTTTTTATTTTATTTTGTCTCTTAAATCATATCAAAACTAAATCATAATTGCCTTATTATTCTAATCAAATTCACATGTAAGCTATTGAAATTTTGCAACATAAGTTGCAATTAAACGTGATTTTCATTATAAGTTTTCTTTCTTTTTTGATACCCTTTGTCAATCATTATTTCCAAATGCAATAGTAAAACTTTTCATAAAAGCCTTTAGATCATATAATATTAAAAAATTCTTTTTTAATAATGGATCAAACTATGAACAAGTATTTTTCAATAAAAAAATATCTATAAAAGTAACTTGAATGAATTTGTCCAGATAACAAGAAGAATATAAGCATAAATAGAGCTATACTTGTCTATATGTGCTTAAAATATGAATATAAGTAGATACCTTGCTACCATCAAATCTTATTAAAATCTTACAAGATAATAGCTAATATTGTCTCTTTCATTATTAAAATACAACTTAATGTTTTGCCTCATCCAATTGAAAAGATTGGTATAAGGTGCTTTTATTTTAATGTGGATGTTAGAAAGTTTTATTAAGAACCATTCTTCTCTCTACAATCAATACAATTGTATTAGAATCTATTAAAAATATTTTAAAATTTTAGCACTAGATTTATATTTAATCACTTCAACAAGTCTTCTTTAAGCTTTAGAATTTCTTTGAATTGATTACTTTAATAATTTAATATTAGATTATTAATTCTATTATATTAGATTATCTTTTTTAATAGATTGTATTGCACTTTCTATAAGTTTAGATTTTTTAGTTTTTAAATTATTGTATTTGGCTCTATATTGTCTTTGGTTTAATTGAATATAATTAAGTTGTATTTTATCATCATACAATCAATTATTTCTTATATTTTGTCATTATTTTTAAACTCTATCAGTTTAAGTGGTATTTTTTTTGTTGTTTAATGGTAGAATATTAATAATTTAGATGGTTCTATTATTATTATTTAATAATAGTGCTTGTATATTATGATAAAAATAAATAAATAAATAAAAATATATACTTTATTTTAATTTATCTAATTGATAAATTTATTTTTTTTAATAATTTTTATTTTTGATTTTGATTTTTTTTAATAGACTATAATATTTAATCATTTTAAATACTATTCTACTTTATTAAATAAAAATTAAAAATTGCCTAAACAATCAATGAATTAAGTTAAGCAAAGTGATTATGTAAAGATAGTTAGAGATATCAAACCAATAGAGTTTCAACTTATTGATGTTGATGAAAATTAGAGGCTACATAATGTATTCTTTTATTGTCAATAAGGTGGTATTATATAGAAGAGGAAATTAAATATAATAGCTAAAATCAATAGGAATTAAATTTATCCAAATATTATTAGTGCCCATTTAAATACCATAGGACATGGTTACCAACTCCAAAGGTCTTTGATTTTTAGTAGTTATAACTTCATAAAGTATGTTTTTATTGATGTTCATAAAAAATTCTGCATTGTTGATTAAGATTTCTAATCAAATTTTTTGTTAATTTTTTATTTTTGTTTAATTAAATTTTTAAATTTTATATAAGATTGGTATATTTTATTTAATAAAAATTTAAAATATAAATTATTTATCAATTATAATAATATGTATTTAATTCCAATCTTATATGTTATGCTATCAAAAAAATTAATTAATTAATAAGTTTTTACTCAAATTTATTCTAATTCTAATTAATTATTTTGATTACTAACTAACTTACTAATGACTTTATAAATCAACTTTGCTTGTCTATTACTTTGGAGGTAATAAATAATTAATATTTGATGTTAATTTTATTTTTAAATTATCAATTATTTTACTATCTATTTTATTAAATAGGTATGTTAATTCATTATAATTATAAAAAGATATCCAAGCTAAATAAATATAAGAATTATATATAAAATATATATGACATTATATATATATATATATATATATATATATATATATAGATTTTTTGTTCAAAAATAAACACCATTTTATAATATTCATGAAGATATGCTCTAATAAAAATTATAGCCATTATAATTATTTATAAAGAGCACATAAAGTGATAAATTATTTTATTAATGACATTATTTATAAGAAGCAAGAAAAATAATTTTTTTAGATTACATGGTTGAACTTGTAATAGTCAATTCAAATATTGCATTGGCTATTTTTTTTTGAGAATAATATTGCAAATAATAGTCATGATGTCTCTTGAATTGGTTATATAAATCCAATCTCTATTAATTTATCAACATCTTCTTTTATTGCCTTAGTATAGCTAGCATTCATTCAATAATATTTTTAATGGTTAGGCCATATATTTAAGTTTAATTCATCTTATCTATAGTAATTTTAACTAAAATATTCTTATGATCTTTTTATGACCAAAAAAATATAATAAAATATATTTTTTAAACTTATTTGGTTGCTATTGCCAAATTATGATCTATTTGTATATTTTTCTTCAAATATATTAGATTAGCTTTAATTTTAAAATTAATTATATAAAACGTTTTTTTAGATTCTATTCATATTATTTTATTTATTTTGAAAGAATTATATTATTTATTTAATAAAATACTATATTTTAAATAAATTTAAAAATTATTAAGATAAGATTAAGTCTTATAGATTCTAAATTTTTTTCTATATATATAAAGTAACTATATAAAATTAGAATAAATATTTATTTAATTAAAAATAAATTTAATTTCTAATAGTTAGTAAATATAATTATAAAAATATAAAATATAAGAATTTTTGTTGACTTTGGTCAAGGCTTTTTAAAAAAAGTGACTTAAATGATCTAAATAATCTTATTTTTATACATAATAACTTGTTAGTTTTAGTTGCAGAAGCCACAATTAACCTTCAAATAAATTATATATATTATTGATTTCTTTATTATAAATAAATTTTAAAGTAATCACATATGGAATGCTATATATATTAATTTGTAGCTTGAATATTAATCCTTTTAGGTTGATTAAAGTTTGATTAAATATTAAGCAATAAGTAGCAAATTTAAGTATTACTAATTAAATTTTATTTTTTTCTTTAGCAATGATGATGTTTATAGTTAGTCCTTTATACAACAAAATATCCTTTAGAATTTTGTTACCAATCCAAACTAAAAAAATTAAAAAGTTATAATTAGGTATAATAGCTTTAGCTTCTATATCTTTATATTCTAATTTACATATTGGCAGCATGGTTGTTAAAATCAATGTTAATTTTGGCTATAATAAATTTAATTTTTAAAAAATTTAAAATTACCATTTAGCTTGTAATTTTGGACACAACATATATCAATTGTCTTATTGTTGTAATTATTGGTTGTTTTGATAAATATGCAATTTAGTTGTATTTAATAGTTAAAAGATTAAAAAAACAACATAATCTACTAAGTAACATCTTAAAATATTTAAATTTGTGAATTTTTTGATATTAAAAATGAATTTATTTTTTAATTGGAAATATTTGTTTGAATTTGTAGAATTGGTATTTTATACCAAAATATAGAAAAAAAAATTTGGATAATTATTATTTTATTTTAAGAATTTAAATAATACCAAAATATAATATTAGTTTAATTATGAGAATAGAAAAAAAATTTAAAAAAAACCAAAAAAAAAAATGTTTGCATTAATTTATTGTTGTGCAAAACAAAATTTTAAATTAGTTATAAGATTGATAAAAGATATTTTTAGATAGAATTATGCAATATCTTTTAATACTATGTACAAAACTTTAACTTCAAGTAGGAAGTTGAAAGTTATTTATTGCCAAAAAAATGGTGATTGTAATATTATTCTAGAAATAATAAAAATAATTTTAAAAAATAACATTTTATTACTTTTTTATAAGAAGATTTTTTTTTTTAATAATTATTTTAAATAACAAAGAAAGATGTTGGAATAATATTTTGGCAAGTAGATGCAAATAAAAAGCATATTTTTCTCATGTTAATTTTAAAAGATAACACAACATGTTTTGCAATACATTGGTTTATTGTTGGTGTGGTTTAAGACTTATTCTTAGCTATTATATTGCTTTATAGTAATGATCAAATAAATTAGAGTTTTTAGTTAATTATTTGAAATAGAATATAATTTATTTGATGATTTAATATAAAATTATTCTTTAATATAAATATATATATATATATATATAGAGAGAGAGAGAGAGAGAGAGAAAAAAAAAAGAGAGAGAGAGAGAGAGAGAGAGAAAGAGAGAAAAAAAAAAGAGAGAGAGAGAGAGAATTAAACATGAGTACTGATGTTAAGATAATAAATACATGTATTTATATAATATTTAAAAAGCTTATATTTTAAATATACTTGTATCCAAATAATCAATAATAAAATTTATATATAAAATTAGAGACTTTTTTTATTATTTTTTAATAATTTTTTTACTTTAGTTTTTATATAA
Organism: Physcomitrellopsis africana; assembly: GCA_036785485.1. Taxonomy (NCBI): domain Eukaryota; kingdom Viridiplantae; phylum Streptophyta; class Bryopsida; order Funariales; family Funariaceae; genus Physcomitrellopsis; species Physcomitrellopsis africana. The sequence continues at coordinate 646,029 of JAWRVF010000027.1, forward strand.
TATCTAAAATAAGTTTAGAACTTATATTTTCTTTAATATATATATATATATATATATATATATATATATATTAAATTAAAATTTATTATTATTGAAATAAAATATTTAAAAAATAAAAAATATGTATACATATATTTATAAAAGATATTTATTAGATTATCTTTATAAAATAACTATAAGTATTAATTTAATAAAAAAAATGAGGTATATAATTCTCTTATATTTTATTAAAACTAATTCATATTAAAATTATCTTATTGATATAATATTATTAATAAATATTTTATAGATTTTTTAATTTTATTTTATATTTGATATATTTTATAACTTTGTTAGATTATCTTTCTAAATCTAAAGTCTATTATGTGGTACTTTTAGTAAAATTTTGTAATTAAAAAGCCCCACATGATTTTATAGAATATCATCCATATTGCTTTAAGTAACATATATTCTTTATTTGTCTATAAATTACAAACCTTCAATTATAAATGCATTATATATATATGCTAATGGATCTTTTACTTACTACAACTTAGTACATCTAAAAGAAGATTAAATCTTTTAATACTTAAAAATTTTAGCTCTCATACTTTTTAATGCTTACAATTAACTTATGCACTAATAATGTTTGATTTATGAATGAGATGGTATTAACTATTCCAAATTAAAGCAAACATAAAGTGATTTTTTTTATACTACCACTACTCACATCCAACATATCCCATAATAATAAAGTACTCAACAATAATAAAAAAATGTCTAACAATATCCACCTAGTGTTTTTTTTTTTTTTTTTTTTTTTTTCTTCTTTTTGAACATAGTTGAGAAAAACATTAAAACAAAGGCACAGTTTGGACATAATCTTGGAAAACACAAAGAGTATTGAATAGTGATGCGACAAAGCACACACCATTACACCTCGAACCCCATGGATAAAGAAGGAGAAAAAGAACAACAACGATTTGGCTAAGGAACGGGACGGGAAGGAAGGCGCGGGAAAGGGACGGGGACGGGAAGGGGACGGGAAAGGGAAGGGGGGGGGAGGGAGCGACGAGTGTGTGCAAGAGATTATGCGATGCGACGCAATGCAATGCTCCAGTTGCGCGAGGGAGAAGGAGAAGGGCTGTTGCGAAGGGATCGTGGCACTCGCACTGTGGAAGGGGAAGGGAGGGAAAGGAAGGGAAGGGAAGGCAGGTAGCCATGTCCATCCTCGTCTCCAGGAGACACACCAGATCATCATCGGCGCCCTGCAGAGTCAGTCATGGTCGTCGTCGTGGAGCGTGTGCCATACCCGTATGCTGAGGATGCCGTAGCAGCCTGGCCATAAACCAGTTTCAGAAATTCGTCTTATGGCCCCCGGTGGCGTGTCCGACAGAGCCTCGCGCTTGCTCATTGCGGGTGGTACTTTAGGGTTGCAATATGACCGTCCAGAGCCTGCGTCGTAGCCAGGGGGAGAGTTGCGGGGCTCGGGAGTGTTTGCTGTGGTCCGATGGGGAGGAAATGGTGCTGCTGGTGCGCTTGTCAGCGTGTGAGGCTGTTGAGGCGTGTGAGGTTAGTATACGAGGGCGTGAGTTAGCGAGGCCGTGAGGCTGAGGAGGAGTTAGGGGAGATGACGCGCAGGTCTGCGAAGGAAATGAACGAAGGAGTCTGGCGTGGGAATGTTCTGTACTCGATTGTTTGCCTCATCTCGCTTTTGTGTCAGTTCCAGCGTCTTAGGGTTGGCGAGGGTTTGAGCGACGATGGCCTGGCGCTCCTTGCGGTGAAGCGAAGCATTACTGTGGACCCGTTTCGTGTGTTGGCGAACTGGAATGAGAAGGATGCGGATCCCTGCTCGTGGTGCGGCGTTACGTGCAGTGAGTCCAGGCGGGTGCTCGCGTTGAATTTTTCCGGATTAGGGTTGGTGAGGCCTTCAAGGAATGGAGGTGAGTGCAAGCATGACGGTGCTACGTTTCCACAAACGCCCTTGCCATGCCAACTACAGGATGCGTCTCAACAGGCGATGGCAAGATGCTCTAGGTCAGGATTGTCGGGGAATGTTATCGGCGATGGTTCTGGTAGTTGTGTAGGTGCTCTGGATCGACCGTCCTCTCCAATTTGCTTTCGGAACGGGACTGTTGTTGATGCGTCGTCGGGGTCGCAGGGAGAAGTGCCTTGCCTGTTATACGGCGTCTTGGCTCGGGAGATTGGAAACCTCTCGGAACTGGTAGTTCTATCCCTACCTTACAATGGCTTGTCTGGGGAAGTTCCAAGAGAGGTTGGTAATTTGAAGCACCTTGAGACACTCGACTTGGAAGCAAATAGTTTTTCAGGCATTATTCCCACTGAAATTGGCCAGCTCTCTAAGCTTCGCGTTTTGAATCTTGCAAATAATTTATTGCAAGGAAGTATTCCTGCAGAGCTATCAGGGTCCACCAGCCTTTGTTTCTTGAGTCTTGCAGGGAATACACTTCGAGGTAGGATACCTCCTTCTGTCGGGACTCTCAATAGCCTGCAATGGTTGTCTCTTTCTTCCAACCTGTTAGACGGCGAAATTCCCCCTCAGCTTGGAGGTGGCTGCGAATGCCTCGTCCATCTGGATTTGGCAAATAACTATTTTACCGGTCCCATCCCATCCGAGCTCGCCAATTGTAAGCGGCTACAGTCGCTTCTCCTGAACTCCAACTCCCTTGTCGGCTCAATACCGCCTGATTTGGGGAGGTTATCAAAGTTACAAAACCTTTACTTGGCTTTGAATAAACTATCAGGTGTTCTTCCCCCTGCTTTAGGGAACTGCGATGAGCTCACTACTCTCGTGCTTACAGCCTCTCAAGGATGCTCTTATGGTCTGAACTCCTCTGGGATGCCTCATTTCGTTGACACCCACAGACGTGAACGCAATCTGTTTAGCGGATCCTTCCCTCCTCAACTCGCCCTCCTTCCAAGGATTCAGGTCATCTGGGGGCCTGGTTGTGGTTTAAGTGGTGTACTACCAGCTGACTGGGGTTTATGTCGCGCCTTGGAGATTCTCAATTTGGCCAAAAATTCCCTCACTGGACCGATTCCAGTCGGTTTGGGCAATTGCAAAAGCCTGGTTGTGCTCGATCTTAGCTCTAACCAATTAAGTGGCACAATTCCTCCGGAGCTCCCTATATCTTGTCTCGTCATTTTAAATGTGAGTTCCAATGCCCTGATCGGAAGCATTTCAGCTGTAGATACGGTATGCAGCAATCCTTGGCTTCTTTCTGTCAATGGTAACACTTATTTCAAGCCATTGACATGCTATGGGGTGCCCGTGCTGGGGCCTGCAAGCGTACGCTATGTAAGTCGGAAAGAGTCGGAAATTGTATACGTTGTACACGATTTTAGTAGTAATTCCCTGACAGGCCCTGTTCCAGTTTCATTGGTGGGAAGCACGTTGATGAAGAAGCAGACTGGCTACGTGCTCATCCTTTCCAACAATCAGTTCAGCGGCAGTTTTCCTGATAATTTCTTTAGTTTGTGCAAAGGTTTTCAGGAGTTTGCAGTTAATTTGAGCTCTAATCAATTGCTGGGGGAGCTTCCTTTGGAGGTTGGCGAGTGTGAGACTTTGTGGTACTTAGACGTGGCAGGAAACCAGTTGACTGGATCCATTCCAGAGAGCACAGGAACACTTACCAATCTTGTAATTTTGAACCTGTCTCATAATCAGCTGCGTGGCGAGATTCCCTGGCAGTTAGGAGAGCTCCCCAACTTGGAGGTCTTGTTTCTCGACAACAATCGTATCTTAGGGTCAATACCACCATCTCTGGGAAACTTGTCGAGACTTGTCATGCTGGATTTGTCTTTCAATCACTTGAATGGCAACATTCCGAAGGAGCTTGCGAACTTGAGTCAGCTCAAATCTCTACTTTTGAATCATAATAGCCTGTCAGGCTCGATACCTAAGGAGTTGAGCAGTCTTACCTCCTTAGAGCAGTTGAACCTTTCATTCAACAATCTCTCCGGCCAGTTTCCGATACTTGGCAACTGGGGAGGGTTTTGCAGTAGTTTAGTGGTGATGGGAAACCCGTTTCTTCTGCCTTGTAGAGTTGCTACCGCACCCATGTCCATGCCAATCTTGGCGGATCCGGACATGCCTCGGGATTCGTCCCCAGAGTCAAGCTCGACATCGCCAGATCATAAAGAAGAAGGTTCAAGACCTCGCTTCAACTCCATTGTAGTCGCTGCTATCACCTCTGGATGTGCCATTGGTGTCGTGCTTCTTGTACTTGGTCTTCTTTTCCAGTGCACCAAGCAGCAGTACCCAAGACTGCAACAAGAAGGTCGAAAAGTGGTGGTTACGTTCACCAGCACCAACTTAAACTTCCAGCTGACGTACGATAAACTGGTCCGTGCAACCAACAACTTTTGTTTGGACAATTTGATTGGTACAGGGGGATTTGGAGCTACTTATAAAGCTGAGTTGCGACCGGGATTGGTGGTTGCTGTAAAGAGGCTTGCAATCGGTAGGTTCCAAGGTGTACAACAGTTCGATACTGAGATTCGTACGCTTGGAAGGATCAGGCATCCAAATTTAGTGACACTAATTGGTTACCACGCAAGTGAGGATGAGATGTTTCTCATCTACAACTACTTTCCTGAAGGCAATCTTGAAACGCTAATTCATAGTGAAAGGGGACGACGGATGAATTGGGACATGCGGTACAGAATTGCTCTGGACTTGGCTCTTGCATTGGCGTACCTTCACGATGAATGTGTCCCTCGGGTTTTGCATAGAGACATCAAACCTAACAATGTTCTTTTGGACCACAACCTGATTGCACACCTTTCCGATTTTGGGTTGGCTCGTCTTCTAGGAGACACCGAAACACATGCCACAACGGATGTAGCAGGCACGTTCGGCTATGTAGCACCTGAATATGCCATGACATGTCGTCTCTCTGATAAAGCTGATGTCTACAGTTATGGGGTGCTCCTGCTTGAGCTTCTATCTGGGAGAAGAGTTAGTGGAGATCCAACGTTTTCCAGTTATGGGGATGGATTCAACATTGTCGGATGGGCAACCCTCCTCTTACATAAGCGACGACCACAGGAATTCTTTAGTGCTGGACTTTGGCAAGCTGGACCAGAGAGAGATCTTCTGAACGTGCTGCATCTGGCTGTGGAATGCACAGAAGAGTCTATGTCTCAAAGACCGCCTATGCGGCAGGTCGTAGAGCGTTTAAAATTGTGCCGCCCCTACCCCTCTCAGCCCATGCCACTGTAATCAATTCGTCCATCGATATGATGGTGACGGTTTCTTGGTCGTTCATTGACCGCAGTTTTGAAGAGTTCAGGCTGCATCATTGGCTGGCTCTTGCTTTGAAGAAGGTATCATTCTATGTTTTAGCTATGAGTGTCCCTTCACAGAGACAGGTATTTCTGTACAATTTACATAATTAAATTCGTTGGATCTCATTTCTCTTGCTGTTAAAGAAGGGAGACAATCTCTCTCTCTCTCTCTCTCTCTCTCTCTCTCTCTCTTTCTCTTTTTCTCTCTTCTCAAACTGTATTAATCTTGTCGTCTTGGTATGACCCCACGCGCATGTAGTCAAAGCTTTGAGGACAGATAAAGTGGTTAGTTGAATTCTTGTCACACTTGAGAAGTTTATGGCCTCAACAACTATATTTTATAGTATTCATGCCGCCCCAAACGTGTTTGCTACTAATCCCTTCGTAAAAAGTAGAGATTAATAGCTCCGGGCTAATGAAGATGGAGTCTAGAGTTATATAATGTGAAGAAAGATTAGATGTAGCTCCTCTTTTATCCATTTCAGTTTTTCTTCTCCCGGAATAAGGAGTTGTAGAAATGGCTTCTTTAATTTGCATTTTTTTCAATAGATTTTGACCTATTTTAATTCAGGAAATGCATTAAAAATCATTCATTTGTTCAGCCTTACAGAAACGTTTAGTCCGAAATGACAATGAAAATGTAAAAAAATAATTTTCATGTATTTTGGGGGTAAGTGAAAGTGCTTGATATGGCAAATAAATAAGGATGGTAGAAATGCTCGTCAAGAGCATCAAATATTTACAGAGACATGTTAAACTCTTCCAATTTTCTCTAAATTCTATGTTTTGGTTTATTTGTTAAAGGGGCAAATCTTGAAGTTAATACACTTTTTGTGCTGTTAGCTATTCACGAGATGGATTTCAATTCTAAGTACCCACAGAATAAATGACCACCCCACTTAGGAAAATGGTTTAGAAACCATGGTTTTGAAACATCCTACACTTTTATTATTGTTGTACACTGAGCATACTATAATTGTCATAGAACATTGAAGTGAAAAAATATCAAAATAATTGAAGTCTATGTAAACATAATTGTTTTCTTTACTTCATTTTAATTTCAATTTTAAAAGCCAAAAAAGTTAATCACTTACATTTTGTTATTGTGAACATATTTAAATAATAATTTAGATGCCTCTTTAGATCAAATTTCAAATTTATAAATATGGCTCACAAAGTTCTGTCCTTGTGAATAATAGAACACTGCAAATAATATTATTTTATTTTGAAAAATAAAACAAAATAACAATAAATATTTTTATCCCTTGTGAAATCCAATATCTGAAAGTTTTAACCATTTTAAAGAAGTTTACTACGATATCATCTATAATAAAAAGATTGTAAAAGAATATATATATATATATATATATATATAAGATATCTATAATAAAAAAATTATAAATATATAGATATATATATATATATATATATACATCAATTCTATTTAGTATAAATAGAAACTATAGATTATGTGGTCAAGTATTCTACAAGAATAAATTTGTATATTTGAAAAGAAAACCTTTAAACAATTTATTTGGCATTTTTAAGTTTCACAATCACATGGGAAGAACACATTTCTAGACCCTTTTCTTTGATGTACATAACCTACTTGTGGACTAGGTGCTTGACCACTCAAAAAAACTATTAGTAAAGAAACAAAAATAAATATAATTAAATAAATCTTAGATGAAGATCAAAGAGACTTGTTTTTTTAAATCTTAATATATTACATGGAAAGGTGTAAAAGTAGCACTTACTAATCTAAATTTAAGATAGTTGAATAATTCATTATTAATACTAGAATACATGTTGTTATTAAGACTATCTTGTCACTAAATATCTTGTCAAAACACTTTAACTACCTTGACTAGTCGTTTCTATGCACATATAATCACAATATTCCATTTTTTTAATAATAATTCAATAATAATTTAAAATTTTGTTTAAAGATAAATACTAAATTATTATAAATGTAACTACTATTAAGAACTACTAATTATAGGCAAATCATCAACCTAACCCATCTCCAACTGCGTTAAGTTTTCTTAATTTAGTTTAAAGTTTAACTTATTTAATTTGGTTGTCTTGTATATGAAATTCATGAATTTGATTTTTTTTCTCTGTTGCATGTGTTTCCAATTGAATTTTGTAAATCCAAAAGTGTGTGGAATCAGCTTTTGGATGTGATGCTAAGTACGTGTTTCATTTGCGTCGAAAGTAATAAATATAACTCTTGATTTGGGAACTTTGTTGGTGTCCGGCCATACCAACTCAACACTCAGTTAACTATGCATTATATCAATTATTTCGCTTTCTGTAAATTTATTTAATATTTGTATTGAAAATGTGAAAACCTAGACTAAAATTCTTTAAAATATGCATATTAATAATCAGCCAGGTCTGTAAAATATTAAAGAATACAACAGAGGTATTCAAGACTACGCGCAAAGAGTTGAGAAAGCCGCTTTTTTGATACAATGAAATTATCCTCAGGCTGAAAATGTATAAACACTTCTGTAATACTTCATGTACTGAAACACTGAAATGAAATAAAAACTCTCAACCACAGTTGGTTGTGAACTTTCGAATGATTTGCACAGTTGACTGCATGAAGTCTAAAATGCTGAACACGATGTTCATGATAGAACTACCTCCTTGTGTGCTTTTCCGAACCTACACTATCTGAGCGGCTGTGTTAAGCTTCTCTGCCAATATAAGTTGAGTTTTTGTAAGATTTGCCAGGTACAACACCAACAAAAGATCCTGTATAGAAACACAAACCATGCAAATTTCATCAATATTGCCGAAAGATGGCATCAAGGATGCAAAATACCCAGTGTGCACACAGGTGACCCAGCTATTTCTCTTCCCAGCTATCAGTAGAGAACTAGAAAGCTTCATGAGTAGGAGAAAGGTTTTAAAAAATAAAAAATAAAAAATAAACATCTTGGTGGTACATAAGAAATCTAATTTTTCACCCGCTCAAAAACCGAACAAAAACAGCAGCGAGAGATGGGATGAACATTGAGGTTGTGGAAGTTTCTTTCACTGTTGAACCTCCAACGCCAAACTTCAGTTTAAACCAGAGAAGTGGATGCAAGAAATTTTGTATCATGAGCTTCCTTAAACATGACCCTCGAGTACAGAAGCGAGAGACTACCTGAACGCTGTCGTTAAAGAGCTTGTCAAAAGCATCAGACGAAATTCTTGGAACTGAAGCCATCGTATCAGCAAGGAACCTGCCAATAGAGTTATCAGGTTGAACTTGCCCTTCCTGCATTTACAGCGTAGCAATACTAGCAGCATCTTAGAAAACATCGTCAGAAATAACATGAAATTTGACGCAGATAACAGTGAACAAGTGCATTCAACGGTCGCCTGCGCCACCAAAGCACATCATAAGCAATGACAGAGAAAGATGGGTTATGACCGCTTTACCACAACATCGTCAACATATCTGAAAACTCTATCGATCATTTCTTGCAGCCTTTCTATAGTCGCTTCGAATCCTTCAAGATCATTCGGCAACTTCTCCACCATTGTCTTCTTCAGGACATCAACTGTGAGGAAAAACGAAAGACACTTAAAATTACAGAATTCAGAACTACAATTTTGAAAAAATCAAAAAATTAAGCAGAGATTTTTTTTTTTTAATTACTAAAAACGTCATGATCCAAAAATGCTATGGAACTCGCACGGGACCCAGAACATCAAGACTTGAAGCGTTCTCACAAAATATATACATCTCAACAATTGGAGTGGATCAATACAGATAACATGTGTGCTTACATCCTATTCTCTCAGCCTCAATCAGGCGCAGGTCAAGCTGGACCTCGTGAAATTGGGCGGCAAGCTGGCGTTCTCCAAGGGTAAGAAGAGTAGATACGAAGACCTTAATGTTGACCTTCTCCTCGGCAAAGGCAGTATCCACAGTGAGTAGCACAGGGTTGGCTACTTCTCTACCATAGAAGTCGTGAATAAGAGTATCGCTGGGGCTCAAACTAGAACCTGTTGAGTACCTGCAAATAACAATGAATAAACGGTCGTTTACACCAAAACAGGACGGAGTATGTCGCTTATGCATAAAAGGCACCAAATCCAGCTGATGGCAAAAATGAGAAGACAACCAGTGATACTGAACAGATGTAATTTATGCCACGATGTCAGACGTACGTGTAAATCCTCTTTGGAACCAATGTTCGTGAAAAGTTGTTCAAGCATTAACAATGACTTACCAACCAACGATAATTTCTTTGGGATTAACGCGCTGGTGCAGGTCGAACATAGTTCGGTGATAGTCAATGTCCACTGCAACCTTCACATCGCAATAAACAAAACAAAACTTGATGAAATCTAAGTAAAACTCTAAAGACGTGAAGTGGTTACACGTTTCTCAACCTCATGAAACTTGGAATAAAACCATGAACCATAACTATCTAATGCATTGAGAAAAGCACCAAATAACCAGTCTACAAACTCCAGAGTACTAATCCTTCACAACATTCATGATTTTCAGTCAATGATCAAGCTAAGCTTTTAAATTTACACAAGGATTCCGTAACTCTTCCGCTCCCACATAATCTGCATCTCAACTGATTTGCAGTAGGTCTAAATTACGCTACATGCCCACTCGTAAACTAACAGGTGATAACTAGTGAAAACATGTATGACCTCGCTGAGACTCCAATGGTCGATGTACAATCCCAAAAAAATATCGAAGTTAAGCCGCTCACCCAGCAGCATCATGGGAAAGATAATACACTATACCGCAGCCAAAAGAATCTAATTCCACACCAATTGCTTCTCCATTCCAAATTGCCACATGTCTTCTCCAACCCACATCGCTGTAATTAACTATTACTACTGTTGAAGAATTCAAAACCGCTCTAATAAGCCCACGCACACTACCCCATTCTGCAATCACGAAATAACCTAAAATCGCAGAAGCCCTAAGCCATGCCGTGAACCGACCACGAGCAAAACACCGGCCATCGAAGGCCAAACAAAAAGACGCCAAACGAACTCACCTGATCAGCTTGCTCGCTGTGCGGCACGGCGTACGAGTTTCGAATCTCTACGGTGCCATCCGAGGAGATGGACCCGAGCAAGGTCCCGATGACGCGCTCCTGCTGGTCATTGCGGCGGATGTAGGAGTCGGAGATGTTGAAGAGCACGGTCGGGTGGAGCTTCGCGACCACACCGGTGTGCCCCGACGGCATGTGCAGCACAGTCCGCCCCATCGCCATTGGGAATGGAGCTCCAGGCGGTCCTGAAAGGTAAGGAAGGCTTGCTTCAGAGAGCACCTTGGGCTGGCTCGATCGTAATAAGCTTCGATCCACACACTTGAGCTCCGAACACAAGGAAACTCACACACACACACACTCAGACTCACTCACTCACTCACTCACAGACACGGACAATTCCTAACCTAGCTTCTTGGCTTCCTCGCGTCACCAGCCCTAAAACCTCGGCCAGGCTCGGTTCTGTCATCTCTGTTGGGTAGAAACGAATGTCGTCACGCGCTACTTGGATGAAACCGTTTCGGATGTAACTGTTCGTTGTACAACATACAGTTACATTCGGTATGACGCTTTTCTAGATTTCAAAGAATTTTGTTCAAGGTTGGTCCCAAAATGAAAGACATGAATGATGCAGATTTTAAAGGATGGAAGTATTCGTAGGAGATGTTATTTTTCCTAAATATATGGAATTATGAATTAGTTATCAAATAGATTTTTTGGAATTTGTTGATTTTAAAACATATCAATTAGTTTTGTGTTGGGAGGAAAAGAATACTAGAAATATTATTATAAAAAAAAAGTGTAGATAGACATTTTGAAGCATTTATTTGGGGGGGGGTAGTTATTGAAGTAGTGTTCAAATACAAGACATATATATATATATATATATATATATATGAATGTGAGAGAGAGAACAGTTACAATTTTTTCCATGCAATTTTTGTGGAGATTTACTTGTATTTTATGTGTTATAAGTTAATGATATAATTTAATGAACTTGGAATGTTTATTTGATTTTTAAATCTAAATATCTTGGTATTTAGATTTTTTTTAAAAGGTACATCTTTTATACATGCCTTCTTTTTACTTTTTAAGAACAAATTAGTCATCAAATTTGTTGAATTCACTGTATTAGAAATACCGCTATCAACATTACTGTTCTGTTGAAAGGAGTTGTGAAATGTTTACCAAAAAATAAAATAAAATTGTAGTGTTTTCATATTTTTCATTGTACATATATACCAATATGTGCTGGTTTATCGAAATGGACATGTTTTGCTTCAGCAGTTACAAATGGATTTATTTCAAAAATCAATCAACAGTTTATCCTTTTAAAAACATCAATTAAGAGCCACTATAAATAATAATAATTAGGTGTTTTAATCAATAATTATATTATTAAAAGTTATTAAGTTGTTTATTTTTAGATTAAAATGGGAAGTCAAAGAATGTATCACATGGGTATCAGACATTCTCAACAGAATGAGAATGTTCAAAAAAATGCTTACAATACTTTCTAACAACTATTTATGTGCAAAAATATAAAATTGATATGCTTTGTTGTTTTGATGCTGCTTATAGATTTTGATTGTTTATGCAACTCTTTCTCCAAGCATTCACTACTTGTTATTCAATTTTTTTAAAGGTTTTTATTAAGTTTTTTTAAAGGTCTATTAAGGTTTTTTATTTTATTTTATTTTTCATTTGTTTCTGGATTATAAGCATGAATGAATACTTAAATTACAATTTTTACTAAAATATTAATAAAAATATAAAACTTTATTATTACCTGTTCAACTTTGTCACTTAAAGGTTGTCTTTTTATTTATAATATTTTAAAACTCAACAATTAACCTACACTGATTTTATTTTAAAAAACAGCATAAAGGTTTAAACTTAGACATACGAAACATATATTTATTTATTTACTCTACTGTAAATATTTTAATTTTATCATATGCTGCAGAGATGTTTTACTTTGTATCAATTTTTTAAAGAATGGGAGATAAAAAACAAAAATATATTACATATGATACTCATGCATAACAATGTGCATATTACATCACTGTTCTTATTTGAACAATTTTAACATGTTCTTCAAATTTTCATAATTAAGGACAACATAAATTCGTTTTGAGAAAATTTTATCATATCGTTATGGTGTATATTATATATTTGAAAACTTTATAAATACAGAAAAGAATAACTTTACTGCACAACATTCTTTACCTGAAGACTGGTATGGAATAAGGGGCTTCAGCTTTACTTTACCTGAAAAGAACATGAACTTCACACTCATTTCCTCATATGTATGCTCTGGTTAGGATGAACTCCCTTTTCTACACTCTAATAGAATTGACAATAGGTTAATTTATACTGAAATCTGCAAAGGCGCAATGAAAGGCAAGTAATCAGGTCTCAGCAAGTCATGCATCACAGAACTTTAAATTGTTGTATGATTAATTGTGTAAAGCTCGTTTTTTGAGGTTTCAGTAAAGATACCAGTGTCTGCAGAAGGATGATCATGTTCCATCCTCCCCTCTCCATTTCCTGAAGATAAAGAGAATAGAAACTAGACCACATAGCATACAATGAACAGTCACAGAATACCTAGAGACTTGAACTTCCCCTGACAAGTGCTCCAGCACCACTTCACACTACCCAGCAATGTGCATTTCTTACACATATTCCCAGGATTGAAATATCCTGTCTGAAATCTTGAAGAATAGAGAAAAGCAAGCCCAACAGTAAAACTGATAAATAAAAGATTGAAGGTCGTTCGGCTTCAAACGATTTCGTCTAAAATGTGCTTCCTTCCGCAGTCTGTTGCAATTTTCGATTAGCTGGACTTGCCATCTCTTTCTTAAGCTCAACCAAAATGTCTTCCATTGTGTACTGGCGGTGCCAATTTGCAAGCATTGGAAAATATTTTGGCTCCACCTATGATATGTGACGAGCGTTGAATCAGCTCCATTTACATGAGTATGACTTCGCATACAAGAAAGGATACATTGAAATCCACTATTGCAACTTCAGGGAGCCAATTTTACATCATAAGTTAAGGGTTGAATGAAAATGAACCTCTACGAATTCAGTTAGTAGCTTACCATCCCCGTCTCTGGATTGACGTGAGTCATGTTGATTCGAGAGTGAAATCTCACAGTTGGAGGTTTGTCAGGGTAATCCTTGTCACAGAACAATTTCAAAGTGTAGATGCGACCCTCATGCACAGACTGCACCAGCAGTAACCAGAGATGATGTAAAAGTTAGAATCAACCCAGTTTCATCTTCACAGCATGCTTGACCTTGACGCGGCACGCACATACACACAACACGTCTTGCAGCCATGAAACCTGCCCTGCTATGAACAAAGATAATACAACGATCACGACTTCATTATGCGGCTAAGAACAACACTAGCTTGCATAGCATGAATAATAGTACCACAAAATGACAATATTCCTACTTGACATACTATGACAATCAGTGCCCGTACATAGTAGAACCTACTGGAGGTTGATCGGCAAATTGAAAATGTTAAACCATATAATCCAAATTAGAAATTGAACGCAACTGAAAAAAAGGCTATCGTTCAACACAACTATGAATATTCAACGCTGAACCGACAGACTACTAATCGTAATGATAATTCCATTGTCTCCAAAACTCACGTGATTCGGTCCAATTATGGTTCCGGTCCAAGAGCGCATAAACACATCGTCACTGTCGTCCATGCCGTAACTGACAGTTCCATCTCCAATTCCTTTCTCACCCCTCTCAAGTTCTTCAAGAAGCCGAAAGTTCCTTGGAACTGCAGACAACAATACACCATTAAGGGTAGGACTAAGGAATCATACAACACGCAAATGCAGCAATTCTAGTAGAAACTTCTTATATTGTGTAAAATTGTGTGTGACTACTGAATTTTCAGCAAGGTGATAAATACAATCATTTTCAAGGTCCGGAGCAAAGGCAGAAGCAAGAGTGTCGGATTAAGGGTATAATACATGTACCAATTACAGAACCTCCAGTATTCATCTCAGTCTGTTCCTGATGTGATTGTGACGGCAAAGACCTGCGGCTCAACCGACTGTACGCATAAATATAACATACACGAGAAGAGAAAAGCGTCTACAGAAAATTGATAGCTGGATACCATGTGAGAAAATCATAATACAACAACGATCTCCCAGTGGTTTCTCCTTACCATGCAGAGCGATTAAGTATCCTCACCCCAAGGGACAATCAAGACAAAAGCATGCAGCAAATACATCAACTCCGAGAGCAACACACGAACATGATTGCCTCACTACCCTAAAGGCACATTCATAAGCCTAAACTACACGATTGCTCTCACCCAACAACAGGCACCATATTCTAGACAAATTACACCCACGAGTCAAGAACCCACAAAACCAAGACAAAATCCAGTTATTCCCACAACCTTGAAAACAACAATCCCCGTAAAGAAAAAGGAATCACCTGGCAATCAGAACCAGTTAAAAACATCAACTCAAGCTTCCGTAACTGGCGTACAGACACCCTTACGTGCAGTAGAGCATCACAATAAAAAATCTGCGAGACGGCGCTGTAAACACGACCATAAGAAATTACTCGAAGGATGAAGTCAGCGAATTGAGGGAGGACAAGATGAAGCAAGCGCAGACCACGACGAGGGATGAGGAAAAGCACGGGTGGGACCGGGCCGGGGTTTCCAGCAGTAGCCCCGTCGACCAGGCCCGACCCGACCCGACCCGGCCTGGCCCAGAGCCTACAGCTTTTCGTTTGTGAGCTTGGGGCCAAGTCTTCGGGCCGGGCAGTGATTAAGAATTGTCGCAACAAGGAAATGCTGCGCAGAGCTTGCGTTTCTTCTAGAATTGTCCACTTTCATGGATTCTCTGCGTCACATTGATTGTTATGAATTCCGGATGTGTAGCTTCACTGCGCACAGGCTCTGGTGAGAAGCTCCTCTTTTAGGTCTGCCGCATTTTGATGTGCCTGTGACTTGGCTTCGAGTTGTAAATTTCGTTTTGACGTGTAGAATTTATTCCGGAGGTTATTCAGTTGGTTTTAGTTTTTATTTTGTTTTTCCAGCGAGAGAGAGAGAGAGAGGGAGAGAGAGAGGGATGTTAGTGTTGAGGTGTCTTCGAACGTGACCTTGCATTTGTTAATCCGTGCTGTAGCGCTGTGGTTTTTGGGAGGTTTATAATGGTTTTTGTATTGAAGCGTGAATGAGTTTCCGTAGGAGGTGTGTTTTCCATCTCGTGCCGGCAGGTTTGGAAATGCTGAAAATGATAATGTCCATGGAAGATTTGGACACGGATTGTTGTGCAGCGTAGGCGTTTTTTTTTGGTGGTTTAGATTAGTTGTATAAACGACTAGGGTTTCGATTTTTTTTTTTTTTTTTTTTTTTTTTTTTTCCGGTTCTCCCTTGGTTATGCTTATTTCCACAGCACGTGTGAGGGTTTTCGATCTCATCGCATGAGAATGTTTGTAGCAAACGAAGTTAAGGTTCTTAAGTTTGTAGTATTACTGGTGATTATTTTTGCGATGTCAGATTTGACCTTATCATAGCAGGTTCGAAGTGTAGGTCGAGCAATTGTCGTTGTTCTTCTTGTTTGCGAGTTTTTGCTCTTATAATTGGTCTTTTGTGTGTACACATGGTGTTGGTTTGGGCTATACACTAAGTGATGTAAAATGATGGAGGCAATTTTGATCGTTGGTCTTAAATTTGATAATGTGCACACTAGTCTATTTTTACTAGCTCTCAATTTCCGCATGACTTTGTCCACTGCCTCTCTTTGATTGTTGTCTTTCTTAAATTGAATATTGTGGGACTTGTTTGACAGAATGCACATGGCTATATTCCAGTTGTTGCTCAATTGAATGTGTGCTGTAGGGATGTCGAAGTCATTTTATCGTCAATCTTAAACGCATGAATTACTTAAATGTCTGCTGGGGCAGGACCTAAGGATTCATGATGTGCCCCTGCTGAAGATGAACCCCCTCGAATAATAATCATCTGATTCTCTACCTTGAAGTATACATCGATTTCAATTTATACACAAGGTCTCTTTCATCGAAGAGAACAAACCTTTTTGGAGAGAAAACCTCTGTCGCTTGAGGCAATGGAGGTCACAGAGGTCTCAGAGAAGCGTTTTGAGCGGGCGATGGAACGTCTCTTCTCAGGAAGTTCCACACCAGCTGCCAGGTATCTTCAATTTTTTTACTACAATTCCTAAGCAGAACTTGATGCTTTCCCGCATTACAGTATGCTTCTGAAAGTTGAGCTTGGTGCTCTAGTTCCAATGCAATGTGCTTTGCTAATCTGCTGGTTTCTGGATGGATGCTCCATCAAATTCAAGATTATGTGCTCATGAATATCATAACGCTTGGTGATTCTTGGATGAGATAATACGTCAGATTCATTGGTGGTAAACAAGCTACAATATGCCTTGTGTTTCAGCTTCTAATTTAGGAATGTCATAAGATTGACATAAACTTCCTTAAATAGCATTAAGGATCTTTCAGGGATGTCTGAAAAATATATATTTTGCAGCTCTGCTGGAGCTCCTTCACCAGTCATAAAAAAGAAAGAGGACCAGCAGAATGCGAGTGAACGGGTTTTTCAAACTGCTGGGGTAGTAACACCATTATCAGGATCGCACGGATGTAGGCCGTGGGACCGTGGTGATCTCCTCCGTCGCCTTGCCACCTACAAATCCATCAGCTGGTTTGGGAAACCACAGGTAAAATTCTTGGGAAATTTGCACACGGAGGTCATATCTGTGATGAAGTGAGCGCATTTCTATTTCTGCAAAATTAATATCTGCATCATTCATTCTTAGAAGCTTGTGGTGGCTGTTATTGTCATATGAAAGATTTGTATAACTCTTTACAGTATCAGACAGTAGGTCGAAAGCCCATCAAACGGTCGAAATGAATGGGTGTTGCTGTAATTGCAGGTTGCAGGGCCTGTGGCCTGTGCTAGGAGAGGATGGGTAAATGTGGATATCGACCTCCTTGCATGTGAAACCTGTGGTTCCCGGCTCAGCTTTCCTGTTTCACCTTCCTGGTCACGCCACCAAGGTGAGCTGCATTCTTAGTCCTGCTCAATTTGAAATTAATTCTTCCCTCTTTTCTCTCCGTTCAAACCTGCGAAAGCTTAAAATCAATTGTACATCCCACAAGACTAATTCTGAGATTCACTTGTTTTCCTTTCTATGTCACTGAATAGTGGAGCAAGCGGCACTCGTATTTGCCGAGAAACTTGACACTGCACACAAGGGGTTGTGTGCATGGAAAAATAATCCGTGTGCAGAAACACTCGCTCACTTTCCACCCACCCCTGTGCCAGTCCTCAGGGGAGCTTACACTGACCGTTTTGAAGCCCTTCTTCAGTTATCTGCTCTTCCTGTGATCTCTGATGCTGCCAAATCTCACATGAAGCTGTCCAGAGGACCTCAAGTTGATCAGTTACTCTCTGAGCTAAACCCTCCGGGTCCTGGATTCCTGGTTGGAAATGGTGCGAGTTCGAGCTCAACTGAAAATGAGATTTTTGCAAATAGCAAGGCTTACTACGAGGTAAGCACGACAGTGAGTGCTACTCCCTAGCACAATTGGAAATTCACTTTGTACGTGGAATGTACGTGTCTTAGGTGTGCATTCTGCAAAGACACAAGAGCTTCTTCTACGACATATGTACAGAGCTCTTTTTTTTTTTTTTTTTTTTTTTTTTACTGCGAATGACGTTTTTCTCAATTCTAGTTATTATGCTCAGTAGATCACACACCTGATGTTTCTGGGTTCCTTGAAGTCTTCCGTTGCGCTTTGATGTGTAACAGGCTCAGCGAATGATTGCGGTTTGTGGTTGGGAGCCACGACTTTTACCATACACTGTTGATTGTGAGGACCGCTCAGGAGCTCAGTCTGTCCATGAACAGATTGGAACGTCGCATGGACCTGGACCAAGCGTCACAGTACACATCCAAGGAGGCCAACAATCAAAGGTTGCGCAGGGCCAAATCCAATCTTCTGGTACTGATGTCTCTGACCCAGCATCTGCCGTGCTGGATTGCAATCTTTGTGGAGCCAGCGTGGGCCTCTGGAACTTTGCTACATTGAATCGCCCCGCTCCGTTGTTGAACTCTGGCTTTGAAGAACTTTTTTCATCTAAGAATAGATCTTTAGGGTCGAACCCAGTAAGAGATGGTGCAGCTGGTGCTGTAGGTGGCCCTTTGTTGGCTAGTCCAGAAGCAGCAGAAACGGGTGATGCAAAACCTCCTGAAGTAGTGCCAGTTAATGTGTCGGAGAGAGCTGCTCCTCCTAAGGGGGTGTTAGATTTGAAACTCACGATTGCAGGTGGACCTCCTCCTACTAGGCTTATTGCTCCAGCTTCGGTGCCACCGTCCTTTGGCATTCCTGGTTTGCCACATACTGTAATGCAGCCCAGGAAGATTGAGGCAATAACCTATGCAGCTGCGTCATACGAATCCCGAAGACCTGCGCATCAGGGAAGAGGACACAAAGACACAGGAACGCCGGCATATCATGTGGAAGGTGAAGTAGTACAGAACAGGGAAATGAAAGATGCTGAGGAAAGCAAGGATGCAGAGTATTTTTCAAAGCGAAAACGGGAGAAGGGCAATGATGAATCTGAGGGCGTTTTTTCACCGAACACTAAGCGTAAGCGTGAAGTAGGTTCACAGTGGCCAGGTTTTACAGTGAAGTTGCCTGCGCGTGATCTTCCTCATGCCTCTTCTGTGAATGCTATTGATACTTGCTATCCACCAAAACAGGAGAATTCTATGGAGAGTGTGGATAATCTGCCTCTAGAAAGTGATGGCCAAGGCGCAAATACTGCGGAGTACCATGTGAATGGACCCGAGTCTAGGGTTCAGGCCGAACATAGCATGTCCCGTCAGGATGGCATTGAGGCAGGTAAGAGCATATGTGGTGGAAGGGTTGAGGAGGGTGTACAGAATAATGTAGTAGTTATAAGTCCCGGAGCAGGTATTAGTGGTAGTCGTGAAACTGAAATTCAAGGTGTCGAAGCAAATCTGGAGCGCTCGGAGAGCGTTGCAGAGTTTGCGACTGACGTAATTGAACTGATGGAAGAACATGTCTCTGGTCGCGGTTTGATGGATGAATTTGTTCCCGAGGACGCACACAAAGCAATTGTCACAGATGATCATGACGGCAGTCAGCAAGCTATGCTTGGCATTAGTCACACATTTGTTAAGGACACTAGTTCAGCTGGAGTTTTCGAAAGATATCAAAGAAACGTTGGTCAACGGGATTCTGATGAAGATGCTAATGCAGGAAGCACTTTAGAGACAACTAATGCCATCATCCAAGGTGATGATATGGTCGCAAATATCCAAGCCAAAGAAGTTACAGATGGGCGTACAGTTGGTGAATCCCCTTCAGCGAGAAATGAAGAGGTTCAGAGTCATCCTTCCTTTCCACCAGGTGAAATTCATATACTTGCTAAAATAATTGGAGACCACGAGCAAAGTCACGGATTAATGAGCGCTGCACATGACAATGTGAACGGCAGCTATTTTGGCAGAGTTGTCCTGAGTATTTACATTACTGTAATTTAAAATTTCAAGAAAATGTCAATACGCCCCAATTTTTACGATTGCTGACAAGGTGAAGTTGGCATGGTTAGGTTTAATGTTAGATGATGTTAAAAAGCTAGAAATCCAGACGAGGGAGTTTGATCCCATTCGGCAGCACAGACATTTTTGTCCCTGGGTAAACGCTCATGTTGCTGCAGCAACGAGTGGCACAGGGTCGAGTAAATTCTGTGGCTGGCAAATCGTGCTGGATGCTCTGCAGCCCCAGCCTCAATCCCCACATCAACAGCACCAGCATGGTTCCGTGGAATCAGAGTTTACAGCCTCCAA
Organism: Physcomitrellopsis africana; assembly: GCA_036785485.1. Classification (NCBI taxonomy): domain Eukaryota; kingdom Viridiplantae; phylum Streptophyta; class Bryopsida; order Funariales; family Funariaceae; genus Physcomitrellopsis; species Physcomitrellopsis africana. The sequence continues at coordinate 666,250 of JAWRVF010000027.1, forward strand.
GTATAAGGTACCGGATAATATCCCAGTGACAAAGTTCTGAAAAATCTGATCTTGGATGTTCATTGGTTGCGTTGTTGTGCATTGACGTAGAGAGAGTTGATTGTTAGTGATGAAAACTCGACAGTATTAGTTTGTTTTAGTAACGTGTGGACGTCGCATAGAAGTGGATATGTTGTTTGAGGGAATTTGGGTGACTAGACGAGCTCGCCTTAGCATTCTCATAGATCATGGTGATATGGTTATACTTTACGTTACAATGACCAAGTCGCTCTTATGATTCACCTTACTCAGCTGTCGTAAATATGAATGGTGGGATGCAGGATGACCCGGTTCTTTCGGTTCGAAAGTTATTAGGATCTGTTTCTTCGAATTATCTTCCAAGATCTTAAGTGGATGGTGAAGGCAAGTTATTGGTATGTCGAGGCATTTCTCTTCTCGTTTTTGGCCTCGTTTCTGGCGTATCTGTGGAAATATCTATTTCTGCCTTGTTTGAGTTATGAGTAGCCCATATTGTGTTTCCGTTAAGAATTTAGGAAGGCAGAAACTAGTCTTGTTCGCGTCTGAGAAATCGTAACTTTCAGGAAATTTGTAAGATCTTATTGTTGTACCGGGGGTTTGCATGCTTCTTGCAGCAATGAGGAGCAGAGCATGTGATTCCTACTGGGGATGATCCATGATTGCAAAGACGAGCTTACTCTAATTTGCGCTACGCCCAGTTGATTATTGACCAGTAGGTAGTGCTCACAATTGTGATAACGATGCACAAACATGGATGCACTGGGGGATTGATGACCATTCATATTGTGAGCCTTGCCACTGATTCCTTCACTCTGGGTGTGCATTGCAATTTGTGACGAGTATGTTTGTAATTGAATCTGCCTATCATAGAGTCTTAATATGCCAACCATAGATTTACATTACTTGACAGAAAAATGATTTGGTAGTGGTACACAAATGTAGTTAATGGTGAGGTGTATGAATGACAGCCAGTAACCACAGGTTACTAGTTTTCATTAAATATTTCATATATGTTGTTTACATCCATTGAATTGGCTCAATCATAACTTCGATGATTTAGAAGTATGTGTGCAACTTAAACTAAACTTGTATGTTGAAAAAACGTGTGTTTTGAACATTTATGAAATGAAATTTAAGGTATACAATATTAAATCAATGTGCCAAAAAAAAAAATGTAATTTGAAATGTACTAATAAAGCATTAAAAATCTCAAGATTATTATCTCTCAAGTCATTATGGATATTTATGAGAATATTGTTTAAACCTTAGAATTTAAGTACTTCTCTAATGCAATGCCAGTCATCAGTAATGTTGTGAAAGAAATGTAGTGACTTTTCATTATGTTCTACTATACAATCTTTTAAATGTGTAAGTTGTTTTTGTCATAAAATTGTAAATTAATTCTATATATTAAAGTTTAACAAATGTAATATCTTTATATGTATATAATTTTATTACAAGTAAAAAAGAAATCTTAAATTTATTAAGTTGGATGTATCAAAGCTGGTTATTTTACATGGCTAAGGAGAAACTACCTCCAAACTTGAGCCTAGGGAGGATAAATATTAGTAATAGATATTCATCAAATCAAGACTTTGGGCAAATCTAAGATTCTTTAAAATGCCCATTTATCTTTGTATTATAAGGGTGTGGAGGATAATGAGTCCAAGTGAAGATACTAAATCTCATAATGGTATTGCACATATAGCAAACAATAATATTGAATAATTAGAGTCTCCTCAAGAACTTAGGTTTAAATCCTAGACATGGTATGTAGTAAAGTTTTCATCTACCATGCCTACCATAGTTTTTAATATTTTTTCTTTGCTTTGAACTTTTAAAATAAATGTACAAAGAAGAATTATGCATTTACTTGCTACCCCTTGAACTTAGAGGCACCAAGTGAACGCAAAATTCTTTGCTCAAATATCATCTTATGAATAAGAACCTACTTAGTGGCATTCACCTGCAAGGTAACAATATAAGGATTATTTTGTTAAAGCAATTCTACAAGATCTATTTTTACTTGGAACATGTAATCATGTTTTTTTAATTCCAATTTCTCTTTAATTATTCATTTTACTTTTTACATTTAAACAAAAGTCTTATAAAAGAGTGTTTCACAAGATTGTTATTGTTGTTATTAATAAAAGTGTGTCTATTTTCTTTTTTACTTGCTTATCTAAAAAAGATCATATCAAAAAAATAATTGTATCTTACATAAAACTTTTAAATATTTATATTAAAGATATATCAATATATAAAATAAATCTAAAAAAAGTATGATAAGATGTATTTGAAGAATATTTTTATAAAACATTTTATACTATTATAGAATAATTATATATTATGAACATGCCCTCCTAATGTAGGACATTGTTGATGCAGATTTCCTAATATAAGACACTAATAAAGAACATGAAAGAAGGCTTCAATACTTATACATGCTGGAGTTGCACAAAAGGGACAACCTTGCATTTAAAACTTAATTACTACTTGCTACCGTCCTAAACTAAAAAAAACAATTAAAAGTGAAATATTTTATATTAGAAGAAAAATAGGTAGGACAATGTTCTACATTTTGATGAAATGTCCTACATTAGGAGGACCTAATATAATCAGTATTAGACACCACATATAGTGATGGTGTAAATGAGAATTTTTAAATGGTTTTACTACTGATTATGTTGAGCTCTGTTCACCTTCACATTCACAAAGCTGATAGAAACCCCTTTGTTATGAACATTTTATTATGAACTACCATTTTGTATGAATTATAATAACACTAGTTCACTTCTGGCATGGACACTTTTGCTACAGCTTTACTGCAGACTAGCTCTAGCCATTGTAGAGGTGGATCTAACCCAATACCGAAAATGTTGACCAGAATTAGGCTCAAGCCTGAAGCTTTTGGAGAAAAAACCTAGAGTGTGCTGTCGCTATCACCTTGCTGCTCCCTCAAAGGTCAAAAAACATGAGTAGAAATTAATTTTAAAAATTATGTATTCAACCTATGGTCATTACAAACACACTGGTCATGTTGAGCCAAGTTTCTAGAATCCCAACCTCCACTATTGGACAAAGCCAACAAATTTAACACAAGCGCCAACATCAACGAACCGGCTAGAATCGACATTCCCATGTGAATGTCAGCGAATTCGTTCGGTGGGTTTGATGTCACGAACAGCAGAGATGACAACGTATGGATATTTTGATCATATATATTCGACTAAGTGGACTCACCCACTCTCAGCATGGACTAGTATAAGGAACTGTAATTTGATTACAAATAAGGCTCTAACAAGATAATCAGGTTTTCAGAGAAGTGCAGAGTCAAACTTCATTCAGCAGCTTTCCCCTTTCTTCTTATGTTTTCCCCAATGCCAGAGCTATGGGGTTCAGTCTCTAATAAATAGCACAGCATGTCATTGATGTTGTTCCCAAAGATGCTGTAGGCTTCCATGACTCGCAAATAGCTGAATCCCATGGAGAGAAGCATTCGGACGTTCTCTGGCAGCACACTACTTTCACTTGGCGTAGAGGTCGCTGGCAAGCTGGGAGAACGTGAGGCGGGTCGTCTGTTGGAATCTTGTCCAGAAACCATCACATCGCTTGAGTTTCTGGAACTACCAACTATAATACACCCAGCCCACATCACAACAGCAATTAATGGTTAAAACTCCATTAAAGTTTTCATCAGAAACCAATTACCGCCCTTAAAACACTTTTCAGGTTTGCATCTACCGAGTTCACTTAATGAATTCCGCTAAGCTCTTATTCTAATTTCCTAACCTAAATGTGTTACGGTATTGATTAGAAGTACATACAGTTTGATACTCCATTCGTGAAATGTTCCAACAATCTATTACATTAATCACCAACATTTTAAAACATGTGCATGTTATAAGTATCATGTTTCGAACATATCGATGAAAAATCACGTCAGAATTATGAACTTTAGATTCAAAATCGACTATTTAAAAAATCGGTGACACTGACAGTTCAGAAATTATCAACTACGCATCATCTACAGCTTTTGAGTAGATATTGTTAACAAATTACCACACTAATATATCTTTCATGATTCGCGTTCATAACTGGAGTAACCTTCAAATGTGGACGGTTAAGGTCACCCCCTTGTTGAGACTACTTCTAACCCAGACATATAAAACAGAATAGATTTCCATCAAGCCGGAATGAACTTATCAGGGGTACTGACGGAAAGCATACTAGTTCTAGAAGAAGAGGGCTCTGCTCCTGCTGATGAAGAAGTTTCCTCATGCCAGACGTTGTGAATTCGACGATGTTCCCCTGCCAAGTACTCCGCACGGGATTCTTCGATCACCATGCGTTCGATCTCTTGTTCAGTTAATTCCATGTCAGAATAGTACCGCCCTTCTGCAAGTAGAACCTACAGATTCACCAAAACCCATGTTGCAGATCCACGAAACATCGTTAGTTAAGGAATGCATCGTCACACTGATTGAAATACTAAATCAGTAGGAAAAGTAAATCAGTAGGAAAAGTACTGACATAGGTAGACTAAATTCACAAAACTATAACTAGTATGAGAGATTACACAACAAAGAGGCACTCCAGATAAAACAATTGAAATAAGTGAAGCACAAAAACATAAAAAACAAAAAAAACTTTCCGTAAACATATAATGGTATTACCTTACATTTCACAGCAAAATGAACGTCTAATAGAAAATACTATAAAATACATAAAAAGCTTCATTGTAGATTATAATGTGAATATGGAATATACCTCAAAGTTCTTTACAAAAAATTATGTTCTTACTCAAAATGCTAGTGATGGGTGGTCATTGCATCCTATACATGGACTAGATAGCATTTGAGAGGCACACTTCAACACCTACCACATAAATCCATGAGGATAGACAGTGATCTACTGACTCAAACTTGAGGTAAGAGGAAAGTACCTTGTCTATCTGTAACTCTTGCTGGGCGTTAAGCGCGGCCTTCACCTGCTCAGTGTCTACATTTCGCTGCACACATCCAACACCAAGCATACCAGCATTTAAGCCACGAAAAACAAACAGGATCGCCAGCGACAGGTACAAAACCTTGAAGGATTTGCCAACAAGTAGTTCCACAATACTCACAACAAGGTCTCAAGAAGTGGTTAAAGACATAAACTTACCCCTCGCAAACTACCGAAACCAAGCCCCGCTCCAACAGCTGGATTGCATGGATCGACGATAGCATTATAGTGGTTCCCACGATGATAGCTCAAGCGTATAGGAGGTAAATCGGTCTCATAGCTTCCATGAAAGATATTTATGGGTTCTGACCACACAGTAGACAAACAGGATAAGCGAGAGTGTCTACAATGTTTTGATATATTAGCTAGTTAGATATTGGAGTTCAAGAACCTTGCTACATGAACCCATCGAAGACCATTAAAAATTATATTAAAACACAAATATATAGAGAGGAAGAGGAGAGCGAGAGAGAAAAAAATACCTGCACTATATGAATAGATGTGAATGGGTCGATTATAAATCTCCGCCATTGCTTGTATTTCCAAATTATTCCCATATACCTTCAATAGTACACATTAGCTTGTGAGACAAGCAAGAAAAAAGGAAAAAAGGAAAAAAGGAAAAAAGAAACTACAAGTTACCAACAGCAACGTTTATCAACATCTGTAGCACTTGAAAAAATAAATAAAACCCAAATCGAAATAAAAAAACGACCACATGGAGTAGATATTCGTAGTGTCGAAATTCATATAACATAACAGCAGTAAAAACGAAAAAATCATGAGGCAACATAGAAGATGAAACCAAACCTTATCCCTGCGCTTTCTTTTGCAATAAGCTGTGAAGCTCTCGGTCACAAATTGAGAGAAGTGATCCCTCTCTTTCTCCTGTGAAAGATGGAAACAACTCAAACTTCAATTCAACTCCAGACTAGGCCTGCTATACAATTATGACCAACCCTTGCATTTCTTTCATCCCACAGCAATAACGCTGTGGTAAGAATTCATTAGAAGCTTGCATGTTGCAATAAGTTTGAAAACTTAACCTTGACTGGTTTCAAGCTCTATATCTAGTAGGGAACGTGGAATGCACTAAACCGCATAGGTTCAAAAGTTTTCATCTTCTTGTCGTTCCACACATGCCTCAAGCTGAACCAAACCATTACAAAAAACGACAATCTGACAGAATACCAACCATGTAGTCAATGCACATCTGTCGAGTCTCATCATACATCTCAGCGTCTCCATACACACGATCTGCTACAGCTCTGAAGAGGCAGTTCCCATCCTCCGCCATGTGCCTGACTTCGAGTCCTTTCACACGACGAAGCTCGACCACAAACTGACGTTCTCTTTCCATCTGCATCATGAGCAGGTAATGCACAAAAATTTAAAAGTTGCTGACGGTAAATGTTGACACCTCGTTAAGAAAAACGCCCCATTTCAAATGCAACAAAATTTCCAACATAAACAATCATGTGAAGATTCACGAGATCTACACGCAATAATGTCCTCCAAGCAGGTACAGACAATCCTAGTGCTCTCAAAGCTTCCTCTCAAAAGCGACACTAGGCTTCTAAGGAGATCACACCAATATCATAACATGATTTAGATGTGTAATACTTTCTTCGGGTAGCTCTTGTGCTTATACAAAAGTTTATTACTACTGCTAACCAATAAGGACCAAGAAGTCATGCCAATTCCACCTAAACAATGACCTCAAGCGTGAGAAAGAGTATAATTAGGGTTAACGGCATACACTGTCCTCATAGCCGGAGGTGCCAGGAGTCCAGGGACTTTGTTCGTCAGCACTGTTGTAGCCATCTCCTTCTCCGTAAGACCTAGGAGACGTGGGCCGAGAGCTGTTTGGAGAACTGCGGGTGCCCTTCAAACCTCGCGGAATCCTACGAGAAGAAGGCCCTCGATTCGCACTTAAGGCGGAGCTTCCCACCCAACCACTTCTTCGTAATGAAACAGGTGTTAAGGGGGCCGGCGGGGCTAGAGGGATAGGTGCTGAAGCATATGAACATCCAACAGGGTCTGAAGTCATGAATGAGCTTGGAGGTCTTCCTGGATCGTTCTCTTCGTGGGTTCTTGACATAGGAAGTGTGTCACAGGATGCAGCTGATGGAGGATGGACAGGAGGTAATGACGCAGGTACGTGACTAATAGGTTGCAGGTTTGAAGGAGAATGGGATGTAGGAGAAGGCAGAGACATAGAACTTGGTACAAGATGAGAGGTTGAGTTACATGACGCTGTATTCTGTCCGGCAGACGAATTGGGTTGACCTCGAAATATTCTGCCAGGTTGCTTTCTGCTGTTTGCTTCTGATGATCGAGACAACTCCTCCGACGATGGTTCTTTACGTATGGTGTCAAACGGCTTTAATTGTTCCTCTCCATCAGAGTTGATTCCACGACCTGAATCCGTTCCATTCAGATACAATTCACTAGCCTCTAAGTTTTTGCCCACAACCGAGACATGCTGTGACTGCCGAACCAGGTTCTCCTCTTTCTCGTCTGCTGCTTCCTCCCTGCGAATTTCTAAATTACAAGCAGATTGACCTCGACTTACCCCAGCTTCAACCTCGCTGGTTACTCTTGTATCCACAGGAACAGCATAAGCTGCATTTTTTACACTTGCACCAGTAAGGTTAGAAGAAAAGAGCTCGCCCTCAAAATTTTGAGATTCGCTTCCTGAGATATCAGGAGATTCGTCCCCTGATACCGAGGATAAAGATGAAGAGAGAACTGTACAGGATGATGGCACTGACAAAGCAGGTGATTGCGAACTAAGAGGCAGCGTTGTCGAGGAAGAGGCTGGTGCAGAGGGTGTAACTGAGGCAGAATTTGAAGGAGGCCCGGAGGGGGGCCGAGACGGCGTTTGATTCGACAACCCTCCTCTTTGCACTACAACCCGCGTCATTGTCTTGGTTTGAGTTTTCTAATACACATCCGAATCCAAAACAGCGCCCGAGCACGAAGTGTAACAAACAAGCAACGGTCTCAATAACACCGGCCCTATTACACAGTTCTCAACCCCTGCCCCATGATAATAATCCCTTCATCTACGGATGAGGCTCCCCCTGCAGAGACTTCGATGCAACACAGGGGCCGTCAGTTTTGCATCCGCGTTCTCGACAACGGGATTCTCATGACATCCGACAATCCCGTGTTTATGCTCCCCTGCCCTCGTCCGGCACAAGCATCAGAGTCCAGAATCCAAAAGTCCTCACCCGCCAATGCCTTAAGATAAATCATAGGCTCTGTTTTAGGTTATATACCTCCCAATACATTTGAAAGAAAATTGCCTGCTTTCAAATATATGTAATATCCTTCTGAAAAGCTCGAGCTCTTTGACTGGCAACAACATACCAATTCTGCACAAGTATGTGTATACAGGACATGAGTCGGTAGTGCCAAATTTGAACCCTATGGCGCAACCAGAATTCTCACAAACAATACTTTGAGCCCAATTGCCATCCTCTTTTCAGAATATATTATCATCGAGCATCCAATCAGAAGCAAATGACGACCCGAAGAAAATGAGCCTATCCAGCAGGATTACATAGTGGCTACCAGCGGGAATGCACTCCTAAAACCAAGTTTCCACAGTAGTAGACCAAATCCCGAAATACCAAGATATTTCCAGCCAGACAAACGTAACACATCAGATACAGGAGAGTAGCAAGGTTGATAGATGAAGATTGTGAATAGCACAGTCAAAAAAGCCAGTTAAGCGCAACACCTCAAGCTCTACAAACAATTGTCTTCCTGAAAAACCTAGTCCGTCGACATATAAATCTTCGGAGGCAATCAATCACACAAGTGACATTCATACCAACCTGCAACCACGGCACTGAAAGTAGTACGTTATAAAACGCCTCAGCGCAACATATTACTTCGAACATACATACAGTAGGCTCGCTTTTCAATCTCCCAGGAAGTAAACACCCTCATCGCACTTCAATTAAAACCCTCTACCCTTCATAAATCCAAAATCAAGACTACACTCTTCCGTTAAGAACCACGCCCAAAACCGAAACCAGACCCCAACTCTTCGTCCACAAAGTTAATGAATCCTACAGCACCGAAATTAACCAAACCCTCCATGCGACAGATCCAGTACCATCACGTAATTGGGACCAAAGGAGCCAGTTCCGTGACAACGCATCCCACACCAAGAGCCCCGCCACGCAAACCCCTATAAGCCGAAAGAATGCGCACTAGTCGTCCGACAAGCAAATAAACTCTGCAGGCCTCGCATCACGAAATGCGTGACGACGACTGATTCCGCAACAAACCCCGAGGATTTTACCCGCTCTTCCCTGTCCCGTGGTTCTCACATGTGGCGCACAATCAATCAGTGAAGGGGCGGTGACGACCCATTCTGAGTCAAACCCTAAGCACGGCCATAGGATGCCAGGACGGCAAAAATGATGCGGTGCGAGCACGAGGAAATGGATGTTGCGAACTCGAGGGCGTGCACAGGACACGAGGGTGGGAGGAGGTAGGCCATGAAGCAAGCACGCAAGCAAGCAAGCAAACAAACGAACGAACAAAAGATTGGAGATGACAACAAAACCTTACTCCCCCACAAAGAGACATACACGGCTACAGACAGACAGAGTAAGAGCGAAAGAGACACACACATCCACACCCAACATACCCACATGCCCACGCACACACCTTCTTCATTGCCTAGTTGCCGCAACCTTTGTTACCCTCCCTTCCCACATGAGATACGTCCCCTCTCTCCCTTCTTCCTGACTACATGCTCCAGATTCTCTCTCTCTCTCGCTCTCTCTCTCTCTCTCTCTGCCCTCTTCCCCTGCTTTCCCTTTAGCTCTTAGTCTTGGTCTTGGCCTCCCCTGCCAACAACAACAACAACAACGGCGACAACAAGAGGAGTACGAGGATGATGATCCACTTTCCTCGGTGTCTGTCTCTCTTGCTCTCTGACTCTTCCTCCTCCCCCTCTTCTTCTTCTTCGTCTGTCTGTGTGTCTGTCTGTCTTTCTGTGTTTCTTTCTTTTCTCTTTTAAGGCTTTTGTCTCATCCTTGCTGAGAAATGAAGTCCCTCCTTGCCTAGCTACCCCCTGTTTCTTCTGCCTCCTGTTTTCTCCTCTTTTTCCTGACGGTACTGCCTCTTTTTTGTCGTTTCTTTTAGATTTCATGTCCCTGGGTTTCATTTTTATTTTCTTTTTATAATAGTATATATTTTTGCTTTGAGAAGCATAGCTGCTGGTGCTCCTGCAGCAGAAGCAGTATATTAACAATGCTACCAATTGTTACTGTTGTTGTTGTATCCAATTGTAGGAGAACCGAGCTCCTCCATTGCCCTTCCTTCTCCCCCACGTATTCTTTCTTCCTTCCTGACTTGGTCTGATACTTGGTACTCACTCCCTTTATGTCAACCATTCCAAACACACAAATACCAACATTCCCTTCTAACATTAGTATTTATAAACAATAATGTCATAATGAGTATTCATATCACATTTTTCAATACTTTTAATTCGTTGCCTTTCTTTTTCAAACATGGCAGAAAATTTTAACAGCTTTTTAACATGTATAACTTAAAGTCCCATTTAAAGCATAAATACAATTGCACTTTATGCTTGATTCTAGAAGTCCAACCCCGAAAAAATTGCAAACTTGATTTTCACACATGAAAAAAACAAAACATTCCTGCTCATTACAGCGAACGCGTCATCTGTTGGGCAGCTCTACACATGTTTTGGTGAATGAAAACATTTCTTCAAAAAGAAACAAATAACCAAAAACAGAAATGATTTGAAGAGAGATGGCAGAGCAAAAGAACTTTGCACTTTGCATTCATCAACACAGGAAGAGCCTGTCAATGTCCCAGAATCTCCTCCTCCTCAGCAGGCTCCATGTTCATTCGTTTTGGCTCAAAAATGCTGTTGTCGGTGCAGCAGACCGTGGGAAGCAAGACCCAGTGATACAGAATCCAACAGTGAGAGCTGGAACCTTGTGCTGCAAAATTGGAATGCAATACTACGCAGTAGTAACAAAACACACACACACACACACACACACAACCTAGCAACATCAAACCACTTGTATGTTGACGACAAAGACCACAACCAGGAGTGTGATGTTCAGCTTCTCACAGAGTTGAAGGAAGGATCATGTCAGATGGGAGTGGAAACATGAAATTGTCATGACAGATTAGCAGTGTCACACTCCATGGCATCACGCCGGAGTGGATCTCTTTGCAAATTCTTTCCACCATGCACTTGTCAAGACATGCACAAGCACCGCATGCTTGCACTATCACCCTGGCTTGCTTTCAACCATGACATTTCCACATAGTCTTTTTCTGTTTTGTTTTGTTTTGTTTTAGATGTGTATTTAAGTGTCTCTCATGTTGGTTCTCATTTCTCAACAGAAAAATGTGTCAGCAGACATCGAGAGAGTAATCTTTGAGAATTCCAGTTGATGGTTTTCTTTTGTTTCTGAGGTAGTTTTGTTATGTGTTTGAAGTTAGGAAACACTCTTTGGAAATTACGGGTGAATCTGAAGTATTATTCTTGTGCTTAGGAAAGTAATATATATATATATATATATATACACACTTACATATATGACATCAAAGTGAAAATTTAGTTGATAAACATGAAAGTAAAAATTAAAGACCTCTTTTGGTTGACCAAATACTTTCAATATCTATTGTTTATCATTTTGTTACTTATTTATCATGTAAAATGCATTGTACTTATTTTATAGATAGTTGTTTGCATTTTGTAAGACATCTCTTTTTAGAGGAAGTTCATAGAGTAGTTGATAAAACAAAAATAATATTTTTTACCAAAAAAAGATTTTTTTTTTAAATTTTATGATTTGTCTAAATATACTGATGTACATTGTTAAAGTATTATAAGGCTTTGATAGGTACAAAGTAATTCTTAAAACCAATATCAATATGTATTATTAAAGTGTCATAATCTTTTTATATATATAATTTTCTTTTTCCAATCATAAACCAATATTGTATCAATTTAATTTATATTTCTATAATCTATTCTAATATATATATATATATATATATATATTTATTCTCTCAGTAGTTAAATTGAGTTTTAAAAAATTATAAATTTTTAATTTTATACATAATAAATATATGTATGGTTATTATTTACTAATAACTTCATTCCATTGGTTTTCATTCAACATGTTTCTTTTTATTATGTTTTTTAACACTATTGAATAATTTATTTAAAACAAGATGCAAACTATAATGCATGTAAATCTAAAGTTTAAGAATATGCCTACTTTATCATAAAATCTTATTATTCTTAGCAGTATTATTATTACTTTACTCACCATCCATAATGATGTCTTGTCTATATCTATTGATTAACTTTAGTATAACAGTCATTGCAAGACAAAGAAATCACTTTGTAAATAATGATGTTTCTTTATTATGCTATTTATTTAAGCAAGTTTCATGTCAATGTAGTCATCATACAAATGTACAAATATGTAAAGTTAATAATCATGATGCTCTAATTCAATCAACATTACTTTAAATGTTTGTAAAAAAAAAAAAAATTGTATAACTTTTTTTTAAATGTATGTATGTATGTATGTATCAAAACACACACACTCACATATATATACAATAAAATACTTATAAAAAATTTATACCTTTATGTATTTTAAAAATAACTTACGTTAATTTTAAATTTCTTGTGTTGCATAGAACACAAACAATCCTAAGTTAAAGAGACATAAATCAATTAGTTAGATTTAATAAATTTAATTTCTATTCAATTCAATGATATTATATGTATTTCAATCAATATTGAATAATTAAATTTAACAAGCTCTAATGATTTAAAGTTATACTTTAGACTTTTTAGAATAAAATACATAATACATATCTTTAAAAATGTGTAAATATAATTGAATAAAAGATTATGCATAATTTTTTAAAACTTCAATATATAGAACATCAATCTTCATATTATTTGTTATATTTTTATCACTTTATATGAAAAATAAAAAATAACTTGAAGATGTATTTGAAAGAATAATAATTGAGAATAAATAAAATCCAAAGAGGATTGTATACAAGAATATAAGTGAGCTATTAAATGTAATAAAAACATATTTCATGTATTAGAATTTTAATTAGTAGGTCATAGGGTCTTTTAAAGTTTTGAAAAAAGATTTTTCAATACAAAAAAGCCATGAAAATGGTTTTAAAATCAACACCTACACTCCATAAATATAAATATAAATATAAATATATATAATAATAAAAGATAGATTGTAATATATAATTATTTAAATACTATAAAAATAAAGTATTATTTAAATGATATTTTAAATATTTCTTTAACAAAAAAAATATTGTTTTTTTTTTTTTTTTTTTTTTTTTTATCAAACAAAAAACTATCATAACACTATTGTTGTTAATCTGATTTTGAAGTTATGTTTTTTAACTCTTCTTTATTTTAAAAATAAACATTGAATTATTTTGTTATATTTTAATAGAGTTTACTTGTTTATCTTTTAATGTGAATGATATATATATATATATATATATATATATATCATTCACATATTTGTATTTGTTATATATGGAAGTATGTTTGTATATACTTCTAGAATATATTGTCTTATAAAAAATTAAAAACATGTCATAATAAATCTATCAGAAATTTTTTACAATAAAATTAACATTCCAATGTCAATAATGATATAATATCAGTTATTTTCTATATAAGTAAATGCACATATTACGTACCAATGTTGGAGAGTGCATTGAGATTTCAATGTGCACTAGGTTTAATGTTATGACTATGACCTTTGTGCATAATATATATAGAAATTATAAAATAAAGTCTTAAGTTTATATTAAAACCAGATACACATAATAAATACTAAAAATTTTAATATCAAAATCAAGAATACAGTTAAAGTCTTTCTAACTAACGAAGCTTCTTATTCTTCCCTTTTGTATTATCATTTCTTATTTTTTAAAAAAAAAATACATTTATTTCAATGTTCTATACAATGTCAACAACTGTTCATCTATTCATTCCCTTAAAATCATTAATTTAGTATTTCAAAACACGTATCATTTATGCCAATTAGAATAAAAGAGTATTATTCTTTTTCAAATATAAAATTTCAAATGTATTACGTGTCATATTTATCTGTGATGAATTCTGAGTTTAAACTTTTTTTTAATATGAATACTATATTTCAATATTTTAACATACTAAATATATATATTCATATATGTTTTAGTTAAAGTTCAATTTTCTTAACACAATTAAGTACCTAATAAAATTATTATTATATATGATGCATTTATAACAAAATTATAAAATAAAACTTAAGCAGGAAATAATTAATCACCCTAGAAAGTAAATTTAATTAAGCAAATGTGCTATGATATCTCATATACTAATTGTGCGTTTTATGAGTACCTGAGGTTTATTTTATAATTATTTTATTGAAGCTTACAATTTTTTTTGAATAAAGTTTGGAATTTCAACAATGTTTTTCTTACACTAGTATTAAGTTTTATATATTTTGGAAAAACTAATGCTTCTATTTGTGATTTGAATTTGTTGTATATGGTGATTTCACTTGGATAAGATGTTTATACAAATCTATTGGTAAAAAAATAGAAACAGAGAGCTTTTGTGCTTCTATTGTGAATTAAGTTATATAAACCTAAATATGAAGATCAAATACATTAGATTAATTTTTAATATTGTGATTTAAATATATTCAATTTAAAAAATGTAGTATTTTAAATCTCCTTTTATCTTTGTTCGTGAAACCACCAATGCGTAATTGACAGTACAATACATATAATCAAAAAATCAATGTATACAACATATACTGATTTGAAAACATAAAACCAATAGACGGTACACCGACAGATAGTTTTAATGATAAAGCGTCATGAGACCCGGTGGGTATAGCCTCTACCCATCCTTATGCCCGTGCAAACAAGGTCCTAAACCCTTGACCGTCCATTTGATCGTCTCATGGTTTATCGTTCCCCATTAACTGAATCACGTTCCCACGGAGACAGAACCTCCTTTCCAAAGGTCCCAAACCCGCGCTACTTCGGCGTCGTCGTCGTCGTCTTCGTCTTCGTCTTCGTCGTGGACGTCGTTGGCTCGTTCGCTGGCTTCTCTGGGGGCCCGAGGACTTGTTGATGATGGAGGACTCCTCGGAAACGGAGCCACGGAACTCGTAGTTGTGGAGGAGCAGGGTGTGGCCAAGCGCTGTGATGTGGGGCGGAGCCAAGCTGGTGCTGATGGAGGCGTCGAATTTCGCTTCGTAGGTCATTTGGTGAAGCTGAGGATGGTGTGAGAAGGATTAGGGGTTGTCCAGGGGAAGGAAGCTTGCTTTGAGCAGTGAGTTTGGGTTTAGGGTTTCGTGAAGTTGGAGGGTGAGTGAAGCGGGGCTGAAGCATCATGTGGCATGAGGCACGGCGGTCGGAGAAGAAGGTCCATGAGATCATGGATGCGGCGAGAAGGCGTGCCCAGAAGAGGGCTGTCTTCTTGGCCAAGAGGAGGGTGGATCCACAGCAGACGCTGCGAGTGGTAGGGACGCGGTGCCGTGTGCACCATGATGCCACCATTTATCAGGCGACGGAGGATCAGCAAGGGTTAATTCCGTGGAATGGGAAGGAGGACAATCTCATTGATCGCTTTGACGGACGGGCGCTGCTGGATTTCATACGGGAGTATAATTCGTCCGGGAACCAACATCTCCAGCGAGAGAGGACAGAGGAAGAAGAGGAGCTTGAGGTGATGGTGAATTTTCAACGGTATCGGGATCTTATCAAACAGCGACGTCGGGGACTGAGTGACAAACAGGGACTGGATTTTGTGGAGCAGGAGCTGGAGGCAAAAACTGTGGCTCCGTTCGCATCTGATAAGCAGCGGCCGGTGGCAGCAGCCAAGCCTACTTACGGACAGGTCGGATTTGCGTACGAGGGAATGAGCGGGGCAGGGGCAGGGGCAGGAGCTTCGAAGGATGATGCGTTGATTGCCGGGTTAGGGGAGAGCGACAGTGATGAAGAAGCTGTGGAGGAGGAGGAAGGGAGCAGTAGTGAAGATAGCGAGGACGAGTTAATTGAGTCAATTGGGCAAGATTATGGGGTGCAGAGATTTAACACCTTGCTCAGTCTCGATCGGAAGTTGAAGGAGGAGGAAGGGCGGCAGAAAGAATTAGTGAAAGGGGACCCAGCATTGAGGAAGCTGAGCAGAAAGGAACGTCGTAAAGTTTCCCAGCAAGAAAGAGAGCGGGAAAAGGAGGCAGCCAGGCAGCTAAATAATCGGCCTCTTCAGATTGATCCGTACAGGGAATTGAGGAAAAGTCCTACATATGACTCTTATCATTCTCATCAAAGAATACACAGAGGAAGGTCTTCTTCGCTTTCTCCTCCTGTTTCAAGGTCCAGACTGGACTATCGTTACCAGGATTCTGACCCAGATGACCGGGACCACTATGGCAGGAAGCGGAAAAGTTCGGGTGGCACCACTTCCACGATCGAGTACATTACCGAGTTTGGGGTCGAGGGAACTGCCGGTAAGCCTGAACGAAATATGGCAATGCCAGTATCACCTCCGTCGATTGAGCTAGATGCTCCTCGTCATGCGCTTCCATCAAGTCGAATTCTTGAAGCTTTACATAGTGATCCAGCAGCTATTGCTGTAACACCATCAGCTTCTGGACTACCAGTTACTGATTGGGATGCGCGACAGAAAGAAAGAGAATTGAGAGGCTATGGTGTTTCTTCTTCCTCTGCTCTTGCCAAACTAAGCAAAGTCGCAACTCCTGGGTCAGCTTCACAGAAGACTTCCCAAGCAAATGAAAAGTCTCAAGAGACTCCACAAGAGCGTTTGAAGCGAATTATGAACAAGCAGCTGAGTAAGCAAATAAAGAAAGATATAGTTTCAGAAGCAGGGAAGAAGAGGGAGCAGGAAAGGGAAAGGCAAGAGAAGCTTGCTGAGACTCGCCGCATAGCCCAACGTAGTAGACGTGGTCGCAGCAGAAGTCGAAGTCGCAGTCTGTCCCCAGCGAGGTATCGCTACAGAAGCAGGAGCAGAAGTCGAAGCCCTATTCGGTCCTATCCAAGGTCATCCAGTGAAAGAAGCCGCAGCCGAGTAAGAAGTTGAGTGCTATCAGTATGCACCTCCTCCACATGAAATTGTTGGCTGAAGGGCCTGTTGGTGTGTTTTCCCTCATTGCACTTCCCGAGTTCTTGCAGTATGCACATTGAGCAAAGCTAGGGCCGTGAGTCTCCCGTAGTTTCTTCATTTCTGTTTCCATATGATGTTACGTGGACGACGCTTTCTGGATTCCAGCTCCACCAGCTCACAACTAGCCAGGCTCATTGTACAAACGACTCTTGTAATGCTCACCTGGGGATTTCTACATTGAGGTATAGTGCATGCTCATGCAAGTTCTCCTTCTGTGAATGTGGACAGAGCAATGTCTTAAATGGAGCTCTGCGCACACATAATTTTGCTCGGGGTTGAAAGCCCTGGTCCTCTACGATCATGGCTGAACTATTGCCTACTCGACTTTTGTTGACCATTGTATTCTTATCAGTTGTCGTTCTAACACTACCGACTGCAGAAGCACGTCACTCTCGACGTCAACGTATTGTAGTTGTCAAGAGTCTTTTACTTAATTTAATTTAATTATCGGTCTGATATGATTTACGTTGGTTGCTTAATTTAGTTCTGAAGAATTTATGGTGCGACTCCGCAAATTGCGAAGACTATTATATTTGATTTCATCATATATTTGACAGCCGAGTTGGGTTGTCAGAGCTGTTGACGATACCGTGTTCTGGAGCGAAAAGTCTTTTCTATATTTCAAATATAATTGTCTTGTCTTCCATCTCAATCTAAGTTTGATAGTTGTTATGTTTTCTTCCAAGTTCCGAGCCCTAGGTTGAAAAGCTGAAGCTGACCTTAGATACCTATGTAAAGTCTACTCATAGATTGTCTACTCCCCAACTTGCTCTATAATTTTTGATGCTAATATTTTAAACAATTTCTTCGAATAAATCCTTCAGTTCCTGTTCAGATATCCTTTGGAAACGTGAATGAAGCAGACCTGCAAGCTCCTTATAGTCTCTAGGTTGTTGTATCCCATGAATCTAACATGACAGGGCTAATTTTCACAAATCACAATATGTAAAATTCTAACATTCTTACATTGAGTACTCTGGTTGTGATTAAATAAAATCACTTTTACATTTTCTACGATGGTATGCTAATAGGTGAGATTGGAACTTGTAACTGGGATTCAAATAGTCAACTCAAGAAACATACTTTTTGGTACAACATGCTATAATCTAGTATTTCAAGGTTATTATAGATCAAAATAGATCCAAATATACATAAGTTTGAATATACATATATGTATGTATTGAGTCAAATGTGTATGTTATGTTGGTGTAGAAAGACAAATAATTATGAAGGAAAGAACACTAATTTGTACCAAGTATTTTGAAATCTATATATTAGTTGAAATAAATAGCAAAATATATTTTAATATATCAAAGATTTGATATTTTAAAGTAAAACAGTGTTTTAGTCAATTATTTTTACCTATTTGTTTATTCCAGGAGAAATAGAATGTTTATTTTGAAATTGAATTTAAAATAAAAATACATGTAAAATAAAAATGAATTATTCTTACTATAATAAACATGTGATAAAATTATAAAATATTAGAATTCTATTTTTAAAGAGTTTATAAAGGTTTTAAAATGGTAAATATATATGCACATATATAAACACAACATTGAATGTTTTAATGTTTTTAATTTTATGAAGAATAAAATGATAAATATTTTTTAGTAAAAAAAAAAAATTATTGATTTATTTATTTTATGATGAAGTGACAATTAGGGCTCAAATGAACACTAAGGTGAATGTTAACTAGGACTTTGGAAATATTTTCTTAAGAATTTTATATGCTAGAAAGAATCTAATTATGACTAATTAAAGGCATATTATATTATATTCAATCCTTATAAATAAAAGATGTCAAAAGTGTGATGTTATTTTATTTCACATGTATTTTGAGATAAATCTTTTAGGTCTTTTTATATTTATGTTTTATTCTATTGTATTTCTTTAATAAGTTATGAATTTTCATATGCTAAAGTTTAAAGCATAAGATAGTTTTTGTTGATAATACACTTTAATAAAGAGTTGTTCACATGCTTATTTGTTAGAATACAAAAGCATTGACTTTGAATTTTATTTGTGCTTGAAATTACAATATATTAAAGATAGATAGATAGATTGTTTTACAAAATTATACGTTAATAATTAGAAACAGTACATGTGTATACTTATGTGATTTTAAAGCACAAAAGTCTCTAATACTACTATTATATTTAATAATAGAGAGATTTAAATATACTTGTTTAATCAATGGTTTTTTTAACTTATTAAATGTATTTTATGTGCCTTTAAGAATTATTTTAAAAAATATATAATTAGTAATAAATAAATAAATAAATAAAAATCTATTAATTTTTTCTGGTACTCAATTAAAATGTCACAAAGTAATTAGTATCTATTAGGAATTTGTAGCAACTGTAGAACAATATGGAGTATACAAAAAATCAAGAGATTTTATTCTAAGTTCTATTTATAGTGACTTAAATGATATTAAAGTCATTTGAAAGAATTTGATGATAAAATTGATTATTTTTTATTTTAAGATTTTTTTTAAAATCACATTAAGATAATAAAATTTTAATATATATATATATATATATATATATATTCTTTAGTAGAAGTAATATAGTGTATATAATATGGCCTTATATAAAAGAGAGGGTTTGTATATCATTCAAATATTTTATTACAATAATATCTATATTTAGAATATATCAATGTAATTGTTGTTAGCAATATTAGAGTTCCATGAAATTCTCAATGATTTCAAGGATCCTCCACCATTAGATGCAGATTTCAAATTGAAGAAGAAATATAATTAACTGTGAAAAAAAGCTTTTGGTATTATTTCTTGTAATTTAGAAGACACCAAATTTATTCATATTATTTCTTGTAAAGAATTAGTGGATACAGTTGTCTTACTTTTTAGCAACAATAAGATCAATATTGTGATGAAATATTACATAAATTTGGCAAAATGACCAAATACAAAGAAGAGTTTATAATAATAATTTTACTCTTTTTTATATTAAAGCAAGAAAAATACTTCCAACTAACACTTTAATATATGAATTTATTTTAAATAAGAAAAATAAAAAATATAATTTAAAATTATTTCAAAACTAAGAGATTGGAAAGAAAAATGTCAAAAATATAAGAGATGATTTTAAATGAAATAATTACACATTCGTGGCAAATAAAGGAACCTCTATGGTTGTCATTTTTTAATAGACTATAAATTGAGTACTATCAATTTCATGACATTAATTAAAAGTTAAGTAGATATTTAAGTATATTTTATTTTTAAAAATATTTATATGAGAAAATAACATGGTTGTAATTATTGGAATAGGATTCATTAATATAAAATTTTTTATGAAAGTAAAAACAAAATAAAGTTTATAGAGTTTATGTTAGACTAAGTCAAATCTTATTTTTTTAAAACAAACTTGTTATAGAAGATTTTATGATTTATTCTTATGTGAATGGGTGTTTTGTGAAGATTTTAAATAGAGACTAGGTAGTTATAGGTATGATCCATAGCAATTTGTATATCATCACTTGCAAGAAGTTAAGTAGAGTAGAAGTAGCTACATTTTTTGACATTCCATCTAATCAAGAGAAATTTGTAATCTCGCATCATGACTTTGGCCATTCCAAAGCTAAGAGTATGAACTTTAAAATACCACAATTGAATTGGACTATTACAAAACCAAGTGAAGTATCTTAATAATGGTTTTTAAAGAATGCATATAAGATAAGAAAAACAAAAAAAAAATAGAAGAATTCTAAGTTAGAGAATTATACATGCTACCAAGTTATTGAAGGTTATTTATTGTAGTTTTTATAGATTTCTGACCATGATATGTATAAAAGAAGCTTAGTAAATTCTCACACATACATACACACACTTATAAAAAAATAACAAACAATGTTTTTTAAAATCTAAAGACTTGAAGGCACTTATATAGAATCAATTGTATACAAATTAAAGGTGTTGTAAATAAAAAATGGAAATAAATTCACCTCCAAACAATTTGATGTGTATATAAAAAATTAATAATATTACAAGATTATTTTTTACAGCAAAATGGAGTAATAAAGATTGCTAATTACGTCAATGTGGAAGTGACAATATGCACAAGTATTGGTTTTATACAAGTATTTTGTACAAAATAGATGCATCGGTAAAATTATAAGGTACAATGCAATTCTAGTTGCTAAAGGATATTTACAAGTGGCATATATAGATTTGAATGAGTTATTTGCAATAATTACCAAATATACTACTATATAAGCTATTTTGGCAATTAAAGCTCCAATGTACTTGGATATGCATCAAATGGATCTAAATACAATCTTTTTAAATATTGTGCAGATTTTCCAACAGCGCCAATGAAAAGTAAAATACAAATAACAGTTATGGCATGAAATCTCATATTGCAAGAAGACATTCACTTAGACCAATCCAATGGCTCATATATAGTAAGACAAAATATTCATTATTTTTTATATATTTAGAAGAATTCTTATTAGTTGTAATATTTTTTTTTAGATATGGTTTGATTATTTTGAAAAGTCACATAAAAAATATAAAATAGACAATAACAAAATTTACAAAAGAATATAAAGTAAGTAAAATTTAAAAAATATAATATTCTTTTGGAGTTGATTTTTTTATAAAAATATATTAGTTTCAATTTCACATAGAATCAATGCACATACATGAAAAAAAATTTAAACAACTCAACTTATAAGATTAATATCTTATTGAAATTTTCTTATATAAAACTTAAAATTAACAAAGATTTTGGATAATAATCATTTTAATTTTGAAGCAAAATAAAAGAAGTTTTGTACTAAGTTATAGTAGGTTCAATCATGTATGCCATAGTAGGCATAATAGTTGATTTTGTACATAAAGTAAATGTTGTAATTCAATACATACTTATAATAGACCTTATATTTTTGCAACAATGAAGAAAATCATGAAATATTTGAAAGTTATATTAGACCTGAAATTGTATTGTGGTTGTATAAATCATTATAAATTGAGGTTTTTGTAATGTAAAGTGGATTGGTAGTGCAATTGATTAGAGATTTAGTAGGAGACACATATAAGTTTTTAGAATACAACCTATTTGATAGACTTCCATGAAATAACCAATAATTAAATATTTTATAATGGAGTTGGAATAAAGAATACCAAATCAATACACAATAGAGGTGGTTTGGTTGTATCAACTCTTGAAAGTCAAAAAATTTATACAAATAAGTACAAATCTATAGTATAAAAATAAATTAATATAAAACGTTAATCTTACACATGGATGTAACCTATCACTTTATTTAAGGAGAGGATTAATATGGAGTAATAAAAACAAGTGATAGGTTACAATGAAGTTAATGATGGTCCTTAAAAAGAATTCAGGTTTGGTAGAGAAATTTTGCTTACTCTCGTAAAATCAACAGGTTGCACAGAAAAATAAATGTAAGGCCAAACTTAGTGACTCAACTCCTGAAGGATGAATGAACCCGTAAAACATCCATGGTTGATGAGTGTCTGGATAAATGCGATCACGAAATTACCCAGGTAAGCCATATCGAGAACCTGATACAATACCCGTTAAGAGTTGATACTCGTACATGACACCTCTGTGGAATTTGAAACTGACCAATCGGATTTCGCCGTGAACCGACGGTCATGCGATAAAACCTCCTCTGTTCACGTGGTCATCGGCTCCAATGGTGTTGTCCTATCTTGCCGGCCGGGCCGGGGCCGGCGCACCCGGCCCCGCGTCTCCTTCCCTCCCGCCACTATGGCCACAATGATAGGTTCCTGACCAGCGTTCATCGGAAGCTCCCTTTTCTGCGAGGAGCCCATGCATGTCCTCTCGATCGGTGGATCGATCGGTCCCCCTGACGTAAATGCGGCGTTGCTCCCCAGCCGCGTCGATTGCCCAGAATCGCTGGTATTGATGAAAATCGCCCGAACTCGAAGTGGTGGACGTTATTTATTTATTTATTTTTATTTTAAGCGTACATTCTTGTAGGTACACATGTTCGTAATTGTTTGTTTTTGATTTTTTGATTTTAATGCGTATGCAAAGCAGTAATCCGTGCAGCGAGCATTGTTTTTGGTCGGTTGTAGAGCTGCATTTGGCGAGGCATTGTTGTTTACGGATGTGAATTGTGGTTGCCATGTGGTCGTATGGTGTATCTCGACCGTCTTTTCATGTCTTTCGGGGTGTTTGGTCTCGGCTAGGTGATCCGCGAAGGTCCGGACCTGTGTATTTTTGAGAATTTGTGCTGTCATTTGTGTGGTTGAGTGTTTGCGAAGGATCTTTACTGACCTGAAGATTGAGTGTAGCCTGGATTCTTGACAATTATTTGAATGCCTTAATTCTTAAATTGATGACAACCTAAAATCCAGCGTCGTGGTGTAGCTTGCGTAGTGTCGGCGACGTCTTTCACGGTTGCTGTGTTGTATGGAATTCTTGAGGTCGTAATATTGTTTGTCGAATCTCCCAATTTGTTTGGGATACTCCGAAGACCTACAATCGTGTGGTCGCGTCCGGGTGGCTGAGTTTTGATTGTGTTATCCCCTGCTTTGGTTCTACAAGGTGCTCTTGACGATTCTTCCTCCCCTGTGATTGCATTGTTCAGGAAGTGTTGAAGCCATGTTTAGAGGTTACCGTCAAGTGCAGCTGGATAGCGCGCAATGGAACTTACGACCAGAATGGTACGCTGCCATGTTCATACGTACATTACTTCTGGTGCTGAAGAGTCCTCGATTATGGTTTAAGCTCTGCGAAATGTGCTAGTTATTTTCTTTTCGTGGCAACCGCCTGCTGCTATTTTTATCCTGATTGGGTTCACTATGGAAAAACAGCTGCCTACTAGAAACATGCGCTAACTTGTGGATGCTGTCATCATTGGAACGTAGTTGTGTATGCAAGCATGTCGTACCCTTGATCCTGGCACGTACCTACACTGCCGCTATCTGGACGGATTAATTCCCAATATCATGAGAGAATCTTCATGAAATTGGTGTACAACTCTGGCCTTTGGGAACTCTGGCATTTGCGTTTGGCGGTTGAAGCTTGCATAAAGACCTTTATTTCTGTTAGCTGGAATAAATGGCACTCAATCATGATGCATGCTTAACATCATGGTGCATCTGTGAGGACCGCTGAAATGCGAAGGGTCAAGAGTGCGAGAGGAGCATCCTCGTGGTGGTAGGACAGTACTTTGTACTGCTTGGGGGTTAGGAGAATAGCTAGCGGTGGTTTTGGTGGCCCTTGTGAGGGAGTTCTGGAGTCAAATAGATCAAAGACATGATCGAGCAAAATTCCTGTCTTCTTCCGTTTTCTTTGCAGTTTCTCAGCTAGACTATCAAAATGTACAATCTACATCACCAATTGGGAGGAATGATTACTAAAACTCTTTCGAAAGCTTTGGGGTAAGCTTGTGCATATGATGTGTAAAAGAGGCTTCACAAGGCGAGCCATAATTGTTTGCATGCCATCATTTTGCGGACCTTCTTTACCTGGCGTGATTTATAATTGTATAGTTTTAGTCTTTAGGGAGACAATGCAACATGGCTGGTGACTTTTGCCTCCTTTGATGCTGCGAGGAAGACACTTTATGCAAGGATTGATATGCAATTATAGTGTCTTTGGTATAGGTTCCTACATGTGCGTATTGTTTCGCTTTTGGTGACTACGAGCATTTTAGATCCAATTTTTCATTCAGTACGGGGATATATTTTGATGGACATGTTCCAGGTAGACTGGTCATGAAGCGCTGCGCTCGAGCGCCATGGCTCCTCGCGTGAACCCACCAAATGAGGAATATCGAGCTCTAGTGGACAAAGCATATGACAAGTTTGCAAGGCTACGAGAATTCCCTGCTTACGGTCGCAACAAATGGGATTTCTACTTTCACAAAGCTTTCCAGGTTCCGTCGCAATATTTATCATTATGTAGGCTTCTATTTTGTCCTGAAGATTATTTACCATTCAAGTATATGAATGTTCTTCATTTGAGGGCGCTTGTCTGTCCACATACCTGACAGAATCTTGCGGGATCTCATCGTCAACATAAAGCACTGCTTTTCTCATCTGATTGGAAAGACATATTCTGCCTTCTTCCGGTTTAGCTTGTGATAACTGGGATGTGCAGTAGGTGTCGCAAGCTAATTCGATATAAGCCCAAATTTCAAGATATTTCAAATCAGCATTTGACTGAATTGTTGGAAATCGGTGAGATGCAGGTCTACTCGAAGCTTTGGAAGTTTCAGCAAGAGAATCGGGCAAAGTTGGTGGAGATGGGGCTGAAACGTTGGGAAATTGGAGAAATCGCATCTCGAATAGGACAGTTGTACTACAACTACTATCTTCGCACCAGTGACTCCAAATTCCTAACAGAATCGTTCATATTCTACGAAGCCATTTTAAGCCGAGAATACTTCAAAGAGTATGACAAAGATGTTGCGGTGGCTAACAAACAACTTCGATACACTGCTCGCTTTATCGTCATTTGTCTTCTACTCAACCGCAGGGAGACTGTTCAACTTCTTGTACGCCAATTTCGGTCACTTGTGGATGAATATACTCGCACTTTTAATGAGGTTAGTGGGTTCTGAAACAGAGTGGTTTCCTTCTGCTTTGCAATTTTGAGCCTCCAATTACAATGTGGTTTGTGTCTCGGCTGTGATACTTTACCAAGTTCTGTGCAAAATAGCTTACAAGATCCATAAATGAGTTTTTTCTCATTTTGAAGCGTTACTGAGTAGAGCGTTTATAGCGTCACCTTTGTGGCTGACATTACGAATGTTGCTGGAGTCATCTTATCAGGGTGCATATGCCAAGGATTGGAAGATAGTCGTTCAGGAGATTCTGCGGTTTATGAGAGCGGATTCTGCCTGTGACACAAGCAGGCCTTTAAGATATTGTCTTGTCTATGATCCCCATCCGTCCACATTTTCTCAGTTCCAGAAAATTGAAGTAAAGAAGCCTTTGCACCTGGAGGATGCAATTCTTGCAAGTTATTATCATAACGAGGTAATGATTCGCTTTAACTATGGCCCAATTTGTCAGCCAGCCAGTATTGATTTAGAGATTAGGGTCTAATGTATATCTTTAAAATAAGTATGAATATTATGTGAAGCCACAAGTTAGTGTCGATTTCTCTTCAGAGATGTTGATTGACATAGTTAATTACATTAACCTTGTACTTAGGGAGGCAGCTTTGTGAAAATGCAGATTAAATTCAGTGAGTTAACGCTGGATACATTCAGAATGCTTCAAGCTATTGAATGGGAGCCAAGTGGACTGCTGTTTAAGATGCGTACTGATTCATCTATGGGTTCTGGCGGAATGGGAGTGTCGGATGAGATTCCTGACCTTAGTTTGCCACCAAACCCTCACAAATACATTCTTTACCGACCTACGGTACCAGAATTGCTTCTGGTGGGTTTTAAGTTTCTCATTTTTGTCATCAAATATTGTAAAATGAAATCAGTATCTTCAAGCACATGGTTCTTTTCGTGAGCTGCACTGCTTAGATGGGATCTGTTGCGATTGATTGTGAAACATCATTTCTTGTAATTTCTTGGCTAGCTCAGATCTCAATGTTTCGTCGTGCTTCCTGATGCCAGGTTTTGGCAACAGCTTGTGACGAGCTTTCTTCTGATGGGATTGTTCTTCTTTATATTTCGGCCTCTGGTGAGTGGAGCTCTGAATTTGGCCACGTTTTGTGGTTTGAGCTGTGTTCACTACCTACAGAATCGAACTTTGTCGAAGTCTTACTCTGTCCTTGTTCGTTGGTGATTGTAGGGAGGTCCGGTCGTAGTCTGTCGACTAGCTTGTCTTCTCAAAATTTGGGAGGAGCTCTTCAATCTGCGAAGAAGGGAGTCGTTTCTCTCACTCCTACTTTGAGTTTGAGGAACATTAATATAAATGTTCCACAGACCGAAATAATTGATTATACTGAGATGGCAAAGATGGATGACTCCGACGAAAACTCACCGACCACATCTTCTGGTGCGAAAGATGAACCAGCGACACATTCATCACCAGAGCAACCAGGAAGCGGAACATCTGGGTTATGGCTCGGATCCAAGAGAAGTTCAGGCAGGATCTTATACTTTGCTTCTAAATTCATAATATTTCTTTTGGTTTGCACATGATGAGTCAATCGACTTGTGGCTGAAAAGGGTTATCACATCTCAGTGTTTTTCTGTGTATAGGTTTCAACTTTCTTTATCCAAGTGACATCCTCCCGTTCACACGTCGACCTCTGTTTATCATAGTAGACAGCGACAGTAGCTTCATATTTGAGGTAATTTTACAACAATCTTCATCTCCTGGTCTTGAATACTCAGTGCACAGCCAATTGGATGTTGACTCTTTTTCAGGAAATTAATATGCTTACTTTTGTGTAACTGGTGAAAATTTTCCATCCTTTACAGCCTATTAGTGGAGAAGAAAGAGGAGAACAAGCAATACTACTTCTTTCTCCTAGCATGCAGCCTTGGGAAGATAAAGGATTATCCTCGACATCTTCTTCGTCTTCATCTAACAGAAGCGGCAATATTTTTACTTTCTTTCTAACTGCTCCACTTCTTGCATTCTGCCAAGTTTTCGGGACTTCTGGCAAGAACATACCAAAGGTAATTAAGCTATGCTGTAACCGCGATCCGGTATACATGTTCTGCTCTTTATTTCTGTTTTCGTTCGAGAACTTCGTCAGATTCACCAGATTATGGTTTCTTATTGTTTAGAGTCAAACTCTAGCGCAAGTATCATGTTGGGTAATGTGTAAAGCAAATCCAATGTGCAGGGAAATTATGAGCAGACCGAAAAACTACTTGCCACACTGATTGCAGAATGGGGCAACGCCTTGGACTCGATGCGTCTTGATCCTGTTTGGGCCAGGGTACTGGGAGATCCGTTTCTGCGTCAATTAACTTGCAGGTATGATCTCGCTGTGGTTCGTTTTAAGTTCCTCTTCCACTATAATGCCTACTGTAATGACGGGATCACTGTTAGCTGTGTCCAGGAATTTGATCTTGTTGAGTTTCACGTTTTTCAGGTTCATATTCTGCCGCGCAGTGTTTGGTCTCCATTCAAAGTACCGAGACAAGCCTGAATACTTGCCTCGTTGCTATCCGCCTCTACCAGACGAGCTCCTCCCGACGTCCAAAGTGGTGGAGATGGTAGTGTATCTGTTAGCAACTAGGTTTGGGGTTTCTGATCAATTCGACTCCAGACCAAGCACCACCAAAAAAGCTGATGGTTTGAATGGATCATTCAAAGATGAGACTACAACTGGTGAAGACTTTTCTGCAGGTGAGGCGAGCGAGGAAGAACATTCTGACGACAGGTCTTTTCTGAAGCCATCTTCCTTGTATTACTGAGTTACACATTGTTACATAAGTGGCAGCTGAGTTTGATTTCTTAGTGCTCGACTTAACATTGTCAGCTGTAGCTAAGACATCAAGTTATTCTCTTCCCGCTACACGTAATTTGATTTGTGGATTCAGGCTCCCTCCATTGTTTTTAGATGAATAGCGTAGTCTCTTGTAGATGAATTCTGCTTCCATTGGAGTTCGAGCAGAACGTGTGACTCAGATTGATTGGCTTGCTTGGAATACAACTGGTATTCTTTTAATGGCGATTTCAGTTATAGTACTGTTTGTGTAAGTGAGTTGTACAGGCACTGGTTTGCGTCATCTGAAGCTTTGGGTACCATGACAAGGAATCGCAAATACTGGACCTGAAGTTTAGAAATGATCCGCGTAGAGTGTAAGTTCATGATATGAAATGAGTATTTGAAAACATTATTTTGTGCAGTGTATTTAGAACGATGTTTATTCCTAATTTTTTTGTAAGCGATTCGCTTATACAGTGGCCTCAAATATATCTGTTCCCTGAAGTTACCCCGCTTCTTTATCAAGCGCTCCTTGATTTTCTCTGCAGATTCCAGAGGTTTAAAACTTTAACATTAGACAAGTTGTGTCCACTCGACGAATTTTCCTTCGAAGTGGATATTCACATATATTATGCAAACTTATTTTGAACTTCTGATATAAATGGGCACAGCGCAAAGACTTTTTTTCCCCTCAAATGAAAATGATCGCGGTTAAAGGCACAGGTTCGTGACAATGAAGTTATAAAATCAATTCATACTCCTATTCGTACTCTAGGTTAGCTGATCATATTTAAACCAGTCAAATTGGAGATTAACCTGGCAAGAAGCAGACTTTCTGAAAATGCTGAGACTATGGGTCAACCCAATCATTTTGGTGTTGGTGGCATTGTGTGCTCCTTTTTCAGAAAGAAGTTCAAACAAAGTGGGTGAAGTGGAATCTTCTCCAAACATTGGTGATGGCCATGGCAATTCAAAACACTCCAAAGTGTTGATACTAATATTCCCCTAGTTCCATAATATTATATGATTTGATTGTTGCCATATGCACTGTAATATTTAGGGAACAGGTAATGGAATTCATATTATTACTGTTATATGTTTAAGGAGCTTTGGGTGAATTGACTTCCAAGTTGCGGAAAAGTTGAAACTCATAAACAGCAGAGTTTAGTATTTGCAAATTGAGCTTGAATGTCTTTAAGACTTAAAAGTAATAAAATAATGGTTCCATAAAATAGGAATGGTGATTCTAGGTTCAATTAGTGATGCCTTCAATGTTATTACTAATGATTGTATTTTGAACTTATTCTTATAGTTTATTTTTATGTAGCACAATTTCATTTCAAGTCTTGTTGTGTGTCCATGCTAAAAATATAAAGATAAGTGAGTGCTTATGTATCCTTTACAATAATTATTTATTTACTTATAAAGTTATTTTTCAAAAACACAAATAGCAAATAATTTGAAATATATGTGGAAATTAAAGTTATTGCACAATAAAGTGATCAGAAAAAAATATATTGTGCAACCTCTGAAGTAATTTAAGCACTTTTAAACAAAGAACAAAAACAAATATATATATATATATATATATTTATATATATTTATATATATATTTATTTATTTTACAAATTCACATTATTCCAGCAATCTCACAAGTCGTTGCACTACACAACTTGAAAACTCTTCTTCTTCTTCTTATTAATAATATAATATTATAAATTTTAATGTTATTATATTATGAAGTCATATATATATATATATATATATATAAATATATACACACACACACACACACACACACACACACGTATACCACATCACATGTATCCCTGCTCAACCCATTCCCTAAACATCAAAACACTCACTCAACCCTTAGTGTTCGCTTGTTTGTGCAACGTCTTTCTATTTTTACCACACGAAAAATGTGGTAAAAATAGAAACATACAAACACAAGTTAATGCATGAAACCTTCCCCATCGGACCCAAACCCTAAATTTAGCCATTGAGGATGCAAGGGGCAGAGCACGCCCAAGCAAGGATTTGAAATTTGAATGGGCCCTTTTAGGCCCTGGTCTGCCAAGCTAGAAGCAAAAGCAACCCACAAAAACTCTAAACCAGGAATTTGAATTAGCGGAGGAGGAGGAGGGGGTGGGACGGGGGACTGGGCCTGGCCTCGTGCTCTGCTCCTCTATTGTTTGCGCCATTCTTCCCTTTCCTCGTTTTCCCTTCCCCTTTCCCTCCCTCCCTCCCTCCCTCCCTCCCTCAGGGACCTTGACTTGCCTTGGCCCTCCCTCAGGGATTGTGTCTCCGCTAGAAGTTGTGTTGGTGAGTAGAGTGTGGCGTGCAACAGAGACGGAGGGGAGAAGAGGAAGAGGAACACCGACCGAGGTTAGAGATTATGTAGAACTACCGTACTTACTTACCGCCTGGGGTTCACTCGACGTCGTCGTCCTTCGCGAACCCAGCCAGCCCTCGCACGTCTGCCCCGCTTCTTAGTCTGCTGTATCTCTTCCCGCTCTCACCTTGCTAGGGTTTCATTACGCCTCCGCTCTGGGATCCGGGCACGAGTCCTACGAACAAGACAAGACCTGTATTCATTGTTTGGCGGGGCGTAGTGCGGCGATGGCGGTGCGGTGGAGTTTGTAGTCGTCGGGGAGCTAAAGTTTAAGACCGCAATTGCTCGGGTTCGGGTGTGGATGAGTGACGGTGGGAGCTTAAGGGATGCGGTTCGTGGTTTGGTGCGATCGTGGTGGTTTCCCGCGAGCGTGTGCGTGTCCTGGTAAGGGGCCAACTGAGGGAGGGAAATTTAGTGGATACTGAAGCTGTTTTGGTGTTTTTCTCGGGGGAGGTTTCGGAGCGTTTTTTCGAGGGCGTTAGGAGAGTATGGCTGCCGTTAGAGGTGCATTCGGTTAAGTGTTTCTCATTGGCGGTGCAGCATTTATCGGAGGGGGAGATTCTTTTGGTGGTGACATATTCGGTGTTTTCGGCGGGAAAAATGTTGGTCTGGATGGTGGAGGTAGTTTGGGTGAGACTGGGGCGTTGAGGCTAGTAGCATATGCAGTTGATCTTGAGGACCAGGTGGAAGGGAGCATACAGTGCAGCTGCGAGCTAAATCATGAATTTGAAAAGAGAGGAAAACAAAGAAGGAAGGGTTTCGAGTTAGAGGTGGAGAAGGGACTTGGTATTGAAGTTGCTTTTCTTAATCTGCTTGGAAGGTTTGAGGCGGACCGTATTCGATTGCTCGAAAGTAGTGGATGCAATATTGCTGACGGTTACGCCCCGATCTCTGGGAGGTCCTTGCGTTTAAATATGACTTCACATTTTCACAGCTGCTGTCCTACATTATCGTCGTTGGCACGCTATTCTTTCTGGAAAAAGATTCAGATAACTCGAATGCCTGGGCTCATTGTATGATAATGTAAATATAAATCAGTTCAAGTTTTCATGGATTTCAGCATCATCGTAGAAGATTGAGTACCGCTACGTACCTGGTATGATTAAATGTCTCTGTCACTGACTACCCTATAGAAGCTTAAACATCCTTGTTTTCCATCGGTCTTCTCTAATGTACTGGTGGTTTGAAGTATAAAATCATAGAGGATGAGTACCCCATTGGATACCTCTCTGGAAACTCCAACACGCAGGTATCCAAAGCGATTGAAAGCTGGCAGTCCACTGCCCCCTCTGCAACCACCTCTAGTGAGGAGTGAAAAAAGGAAAAGAAGAGTTTCTAAACCTCAGGAACCGACACTGGAATCGGAATCTGTGCTGAAACTTGAGCCAGAACTTGATGCACTGAAACTTGAGCCGAAACTAGAACCTATACTGGAACCGAAACCCGAGCCGAAACCTGAATTTGTACCCAGTTCGCCGCAGCCTCCTGCGGTCCAAAGTAACGGTGCTGAATTATGCTCATTACCGAGCGCAGACTCTTGTGAACGAACCGATCCCATTGCAGCCGGCTGCTTAGTGTCAGAGTTGCCTCAATCGTCTTCTACTCTGAAAGATGTGCCTGCTGCATCTCTTGCCGACCTGTTTTCTGTTTACAGCTATCTTAGGAGCTTCAGCCGTTTGCTGTTTTTGAGTCCATTCTCCCTGGAAAAATTTGGGACTGCGCTATGTGCCGAACGTGGAGATGGACTTTTGGATAGTGTGCATCTCAGTCTACTGGAAGCTGTAAAGCGGCATAATTTGTCGACGGAGTCATCTTCATTTTTCGGGTAGGTCTCCTTAATTTCATGTAGTAAATTTTCTTCTCAAAGGTTTGCGCAGTGTTTGTTCCCACTCGAACGGATAAAGTTCACTATTTTGGCAGTCCTGTGGCCATTAAAAGCTTCATTTTGTAGTGATCTTGCATTCCTTTCTTTTGCTGAGATTATGGGTTACCTTCTTCTACCTCCCATTCACGAATTGATTTACCCAATTATTTTGCATGAATGCCAGTGTAAAGGAATTTGTTAGAATTTCTCATGTTGTGGAATTATCATGATCATGGTTTGGTCTCGGGGTTTTGATTATGCCTTTGGTCCTTGCAGGGATCTTAATTGGGACCTTTTAGATTTGATTACCTGGCCAGTTTACTTATGTTCTTTTTTAAGAACGCAAGGGTACAGCAAACTCCGGAAGCACAGCCTGGTGAAGGCTGGTTTAGGAAGAGGTGAGTACCAGAAAGAAGTTCCAGTGGCTGAGAAATTGGCTATCTTAAGCTTCCTATGTGATCATGCAATACAGAATGAAGAGAGTCGGAAAGAAGTTAGCGTGCGACTTATGGCTGCTCATCAAGCTCTTATTGAGCACTCAAATCAAAGATCTGGAGAGGGAGATTCTGATTGGCGACCTCAGGATGCACGACATGATAGCAGGGGCCAAGAAACACCGCTTCTCAGGAAGGTTAGCGATAAACTGCTGAAAGATACAGAGAGAGGTGAATGGAGCAAGGAGGTGCAGCGTGCTGCGACAGCCCTTGGAGGAGACGGTAACAGTAATGACTGCATGCTATGTGGCATGGACGGTGTCTTGCTTTGTTGTGATGCCTGCCCAGCTGCCTATCATTCACGATGTGTTGGTGTTACGAAGGGGAAGCTTGGGTCGGGGGATTGGTTTTGTCCAGAATGTCGCTTTCCCTGTACAGGGATACCATACGCGAAGCGTTTGCAAGGAGGGGTGCTTTTGGGTATCGGTCCAAAGGAGCGTTTCTTCCTCTCAACATGTGACCACCTCTTGGTGTACGCTTCTTACCTCCACTACTAGCTTGTGTTGCACATGCAGGCTTTTGTAGTTTGGATCTTTCCTGTTGAACTACCTGGGATGCTTAGTTATCAGTTATGGATTGACAGTTGGTGTTGCGAATTATGTTGGTCACCCTAGTCTGTAGGATTCTTAACAGGTTGTGATTAGTGAATAGAAATTCAGAGTTCTATCTCATTAACTCATACTCGAACATTGGTTGTAGTGTTAATGCTCTTCAAGCGTGACCAACAATCTAAGTCGTAATTTTGATTCAGTGCGTTTACTCTCAATGTGAGGCCATTTCCATTTTTTTAAACCTTACTTGCTTTATGCAATTGACAGGGCTCGAAATTAGTGCGGCAGATTAAATTATAATCATCTTAGTATCATGGTTCTGAGTTGTCGTGCATCTTGTGATTATGTTATTGGGAGTCCTGAACTACTGCCTGGATTTATGCTACCCGACTTGAAATCCTTTCGAGCATGTTTTTTCTAGTTTCTTCAGGATGCTCTCGTGGTTCTGTTTTTTCGTATATATATAAATACACGGAAGGGGGGTGGGTTGGGGTTTGGGGGCGTGTCTACGTGTGCACCACTGCCGCTGCTGTAGCTGCACTGATTTTAGTCATCAATCCGTGTTATCATTTACCACCGGCATCTGCCTGTGTTTTCTTATGGTTCAACCCTTGTATTGTGTCCCTATGGGGTGAGTTGTTTCGTAAGATGTTAGCATGTCGTTGCTTTCAAATATTTTGTCAATGAACATTCTAATGTAACCTAGTGACTAAAGTAAGTGAAGTGTCGCACGCGAAAAAGCTTCAGCTTTTTTTTGATCCCAGTTTCCATGAATCTTGTCCTGCAGGACTGAGGTAGGTGAGAAGGAAACTAGGTATTGGTATTATGGGATTGCGGAATTGTCTTCAGTATTGAAGTTCTTGCAAGCTTCTGGTCATGGATACTTCGAATTGCAACACAGCATTCGACGGCATTGGGGAATAGACTGCATTGCTAATCCAGAAATCGGTTCTGTAGAGGACCTAAAGGACCCAAAAGAGAAGTTTTTCTGCAGCCCTTTAAGGGCTCCCTTACCCAGATCCAGCGCAAAGAAAAGGAAATTAGAGAACAATGTGGGAAACGATGATCTGGTGCTGCTGGATTCTGCTTCGAATCAGACTCCCAAATCTGAGGGAAAATCTAAGACCTCTAAAACGCTGGTGAACCCTGGTCCGTATGTGAATCACTATGCTCACGGTGATGCTGTTGCGACAGCAGCTGACACTTTAGCAGCCTGGCAGGGTGGGGGTGACCCGGCTTGGGTGCCTGGTACTCGTGCTCGAGGGACAGACGCAAACGAGCAAGTGAAAGCATTTACCCTCACGCTATCAGCGTTTACATGGCCAAGTACTAGGAAACCTTTCAGTGAGAAGTGTGGATGGTGCGGATTGTGCTCTTCCAATTCTCGAGGTTGTCTGTTGGTTCAAACGCAGCTACAGGTCAGCCGCTACGTGGATGATCTTAAACCATTAAAGATTTCGAAGGGACCGCGTCATTTGGGAACTGTGGCTGCGTATGTGTTGCATTTGGAAGAAACTCTTCATCCACTTTTAGAAGGCTGGCCGTGGGACTCTCCATTGCAGCGCCAGCGTTGGCGGTCACGCGTGGAGAAAAGTCCATCTGTCTCTGTCATTCGAAAGGCGCTTTTGCAGGCAAGGATCCCTTTGTTAGGTTTTTGGCTCTCTGAGTCTTTTCTCATGCAAAGATTGCGCAGTTCAGTCTGCTTCTCTAATTTTTAACGTTTTCCTGAGACGCTGCTTTGTCCTATTGACCAAAAAGGTGCTTGTCAGACTAATGTGGTTTTGTCTCTGTTGACTCGAAACGCAGTTGGAGGCTGCTTTGCGACCAATTGCTATCTCAACAGACTGGGTTAAGCACCCAGACATTGCTCCGTTGCTGTGGCCAGCTTGCATGGTTAAGAGGCAATCTCTCCCCTGGACACATCATAGTGAGGTTCCTCCAACTAGACAATGTGGTGCTCAATGGTGGCGAGGTGGCAAAGTAGCTCGTTTAATATGTGGCTGGGAAGCTCTTCCACGAGAAAACTTAAAGCAAGCTGCTCGTAAAGGTTAGTGAGTGACCATTTTTTACAGGTTTTCTGTTTGTACCTTTTTCTGATCCCTCATCGTACAATTTTTCGTTCTCCATTTTCTGCTTTCTTTATTTCATCCTTTTCAAACTATTTATATTTATATTTGTTGAATCATTTAGTTTTTTCTCCTCTCTTTCTCTTCTTGCGGATATCAGTTCTGTCCTAGTGGTGCACCTAAGCTTTGTTAAAATTGAGAGCACTGCCTATTATACATCCTGCTGCTTATACGTATTGCCTGGTTCAGAATTGGTGCATCTGACAAATATAAGGCTACAGGGGGTGTGACCGCTATCTCTGGTCTCTTGTATAATGACACAAATGCTATTCCACAAAGGACAAAGCAAACTGCTTGGCGATCACGGGTGGAGACGACGTCAAGTATTGCGGAGATTGGACTGCAGGTGACGAGTTCAATCCTTCAATTGAATTTTCATATTTGCTCCGATGAAACCTACTCAGTGTTGCTGCCCATGCTTGGGCATATCGAGGTCAAATGTTGTTAAGTGTTCCAAATGATTAGATCATTGGGTCAAAGTATGCTTTCTAAGCACTTACTAACTTTACCCTGAATATTACCAACTTCTCTCACACAGGTGCGGTACTTCGATTTGCAACTGAAGTGGAAAGAGCTTATGGCAGATCCCGGTGATATCGACACTCCGTTCATACATGAAAAATGTAAGGAAGATGGCGTCACGAAGTACTTGGTTGACATGACAAATGACGAGATTGAAGCTGAAAAGCTTAACAAGGATAATCAGACTTCAAAGGTGCAGATTGATTCAGAAGGAGAGAAGCAGATATGGAAGCCTGAGCAGCAGGTTCCTCTTTGTCAAATTAAATTGTATGAGAAGTTTTTTGGGGAGAAGGTTCGGAAACCAACCCCTGGAAAGAAAAAGAAAGTTGCAAACAAAGAGAAAGCTTTAGGTCCATTGGAAAGGCGGACATTAAATGCTGTTTTGGACAAGCTCCTTGAAAAAATCAAGTGGGAGGAGAGGAAACTCGAACTTGAAGCTAAGAAGCTACAAACTAGCAAATCTCCTTCTAAGAGAGCTGCGGAGAAGAGAACAGAAGCTTCCGCAGTCAGGTGTGCTGAATTTCTGTTGTAATTCATTGTGATGTTTGATTTTAGCAGTTAAGAAATATGCATGGGTCAATGATTAACAATCTGCATCATAAGAATGAATTGTCATCTTTCTAAACACTAAAGCAAAACCGTTTAAGAAATCTGTTAACAATCGTTGCTTACCGATGTCAGATCTTTCTTTGGAATTTGCCACATGAAATTCTGTTCGTAAATCAGGACGACCACTACAGAGAGCTTTAAGATCTGCCAGATTCGAAATCTTGTATGGAAAATCTTGATGGGTCGTCTCACATGTTTCACTATTTACTGCAGAATAATAGTGACTTTCACTTAAGAATGTTTCTGATCTTATTCCTGATCTTTTGTGCTTACAGGCCACAATGCCAACGTTGCTCAGGTGGATTTTCTCACAATCACTCTTCATGATCCTTAGTAATTCTCTTTGTATATTTTGTTCGATTTGGATACGTAATAATCAACCAGTTGTTCGTAGCTTAGGCTGTTACGCGGTGCAGCACAGGACCTCTGTTGTTTGTTCTTTCATCGTAATGGGATGCTTGCATCACGCTTCCAAGTCTAACGTTTTTCTCAAACCTTCAACGATGGCCTCGTAGCTGAATTGACAGTGGTCGAGGGTTCACAGCTTTTAAAGTTCCGTTCATGGATGTGTGCTATTAGTAGGCACAGCCTTGTCTAGCATAATCACTGAAGGGAAAGCCCATGGTTGTTTTCATGATTTCTGTGTTTTTGTTTTTGTGTTTTTTTGTGGCAGTTGTTTGTGATAAAGCAGGCCTCTCCTCTGTGGACGGTATGCTGGTGTGTGGACAATGTTTGCAACAGAGCAATGGAAAGCGACTTCGGAAGCCGTCTGCCAAGGTCCTTGCTATGTTATCCAACGACGAGAGTGTAAAGGACGAAATTAGCCCAACCAAGGATGAAATTGGTAAGATGTTCACCAAGGAGGAGTCTCCTCCCTTGAAGCTGGAATGGAGTGGCACTTCACTCAGGAAATCTGGGCGCAAGAGGAAAAGAGTCAATCCAACGTTCGCGTGGAGTGATCCACATGACGGCTTAGATGTGATAGCTCTATCAAGACAAACTGGCAAGAAGCTAGCATGTCTTGACGCAGCAAGCTGCCGCTGACTGTTGTCATTTTAAATTCTTGCAAGAAAACAGTATGGGCAATGGCGTGCCACTAATATGCTGCTGTTGCTTATTTGCATTAGCCTTAAGTTCGTACAAAGTCAGCATTCTTTGACAATTGATTGAAATCAGGATGATAAAGAGACTTCGTTATTTGAAGTTTTTTGAGTTGGTTGATTCCCTCACTCTGGATTGTTTGGTTATCGCGAGTTGTTTCTGAAGCCCATGCTATAATCAACACCGTTGTCACAGTATTTTGACGTCTTTGATGATGTCCGATGTCACAACCATGATTCACTTATTGAATGACTTAATCTCCGATTCTTGTTGATACTGGATTATGATTTGGTACCTTTTTCAGCTCTGCTGAATCTGCTTTCTTGCTGTAGTCTAGGAACCTGTGAGACACCAAACGCGGCTACATGTTATCTACCTATAATGTAATAGAATCCTTGTGGATTGTGACAAACACGGAGTTCCTCACTCTGGCGAATTGCTGGTTATGGCAGCAGAATCATGTACTTTTGATGTACAAAACACCAATTTTATAACGTATGTTCTGGAATCCAGCGTTGACGAATGCACTCATCACATGCTAGCGTGCAGTGTCACGCGGTGGGTGCAACTTTGATACTGATTGTGTTCTCCTGTAATCACATAAACATGTGTGTATGGAATCGACCACGTAACGCTTTCACATTGCTCAAGTGATGATTTTTGAAGTTTTCAAAACATCATGGTCCAATTGAATTTATGTTCTTTGGCCAATGTTGTAGACTTTAATTTCTTTTTAAATTGATTCTGAAAATTTTATTGCTGAAAATGATCAAACTGACCATCACATCAAAACATACTGAAATTTAACCATGTATGTGTTGATTACTTTAGGAATTGATTATAGAGTGGATTGCCTCAATGTTAGTATTTCTACACAAAAAAAAAAAAAAAAAAAAAAAAAAAAGTGTGTTTTTGGGTGCACACTACTTAAGAATTTTAATTATGTATGTTATTTGCATAGTAGATATATAAAGTAACAAAATGTCAAATGCATGTCAAATGCAAATTTTAGAAAGTAATTAGTATCAATACTTAGCATGTCTAGAATGCTAATGCATGACTCAAACATTAGATTTTAATTTATCATTAGCAATGATAAGTTATTTTACAACAATCGTTAAGAACAAATTCTAAAAAATTGCATCATTTTTATGTTAGGTGGATGTTGACATTTTAATGTGCCCTTTAAAATCAAAATTTAGATTCATGTAGAAAATGTGAATGAAGAACAAAATTCACATGTAAAAGATCAAACACAAAATTAAACGTACAACTTTTTATTTTGATTAATTTACAATTTTCAATAATCATAAATGTAAAACAAATCTTTGTATTATTTTTATCCACATACAGCAAAACAATGAATGACAAAAACATGTCCGTCTCAAAGTCACCAATATATGTCTTTGTTAACGTATCCATTCAATAATGCAATCCCAATTTCATTTTGCACTTGACTTTTATTGAAGGATAGAATTGATTCACTCGTGCTGATATGATGAGTTATAACTACTTTATTTTTACCAGAAACACTAAAAAACCTGAATAAGGAAAACCATCAAATGTTTGAATATTTATTATTTTTAAATAAATGAAGCAACCTGCATCTTTCCACCTCATTCTGGAATTTCTGAAACCCAGCTGCTCGCAATTTCGAGACGATATCTTTAACATCAAACAGTCATCATTCTTGGGGATTTGAGCCACACAAAGTATTAAGGTTCAGGTCTAGAACCCTAATTGTGGTGCCATGCCTTTATAAACCTTTGTGAGCCTTTACAACAATTAGCAGGTCGGAGAAGTGGGGAAAAACATTGTGCACGGCAATGAAATGAGAATATATAAAAATGCTTCATATATTATGACCAAGAAGGTAGATTATTTCCACATCACTTCATCATTCTTGCCATTGAAGGCTGCATGTTGAGAACCGTGTTAGGCTGGCCAAGATCTTCCTCGGATCACCAAGCTACTTGAATGCCCTGTGATTTTGTATACTGATATCGTGTCTGCTTGCTGCAGGTATCTGTGTGTTGAAAGGTTCCTTTCTTGCATTAAAACCATTTTAGTGTTCACTGATTCGTGACTAAGAACGATTCTCAACCTCGTTTGGAGTTTCAACCTTGAAAACCTTCCTGCTAACCAGTGTGCCTGCGTCACGGTAAATATGAAACTTCAGTTGTTCTACACTTTTTGCCAACCAAACAGACAAGACGTCGAGAATGGATCCCTTCTAAAAGAGTAGCATGAATCGCCGTTCAACCGTAAAATCTGCAGTAAATTACTAGATCTTGTTGCACAAGATCATTCACCTCTGGATAGCTTCTAACGAGATAGTGGACAAACCATCAAGTGGAGTTGCATAATCTCCAAATGTTGCACCGTGAGAGGGGAGCAAAACTTTCACACTATCCACATCCATATCCTTGCTACATGACTCCACAATAACATCGTCCACCATCTTTATTAACTTAGCTTGCGCTCTGCCACATTACAATCAAAGTATGATAAGGACACACTCGAATATTTACATGGGAAGAGGATAATAAAAACCCACCGAACTTCAATCACCAGAATAAATATAACACATTGAATGGAATCCGGAGCTGTATAAAACACACATATGCAACTTTCCATGGCTCCAACGCACCCATGGTTGTCAAAGAAGGAAAACATTAGAAATATAGGTGGACAATATTTACTTCTTCAGGTCGTCTTGAGCACGAATCAACAGTTTGAACACTTTCACGAGCTTCCGCGTCTTTGAAGCTAACCTGAAAGAACACTCCCCAGCCCCGTATACACTTGATTAAAACAAAGGGTCGATCATATTAAGAATCTGCAAAATCTTAAATAAATTTAGCCAAGTCCCCACATTGATGACCCAAATCATCCAGAGAAATTTAGGCACATATCATCTTATATACTAATCACACAACATTTAATGGTAGCAAATAAACTTTACAGACTGGTTATCAAACACCAAGCAGAAGCTTCATTAAATGGGAAAAGTAAAATGATTCTAACCAAATTAAGTTTTGGCACTCTACTCTATCAAATGTGCCAGCAAGTAGAGGAACGCTACTAAAAAATTAAAAACAGGCCGTAAAGTGCATGTCATGAGCTCTCTTGTTCCCATGACATTGTATAAAATCCAAGGTACACCAGAACAAAGAAAGGTACCCTTTACAGTCTTCCTGCGCCCCTGCTACTTTCTCATCCAGTATTGTGACTTTATCAGATAACTCCGTTGTCTCATGCAACTTACTCTCCAATACAAACTGCAAACCAAAAATCATGGAAACACAGCGATGTCTCAAAGTCCACGTTGTCCAAAACATTACCAAAATGGCTGATGTTGTAATGACCCAAATACATCACTATGAAAAGAGGTCCATACAACGCAACACTCTACTCAAAATTTATTCCAGCAATGTAGCAGAACAGAAATGTCATTGAAAAAGATTTGCGATTTCTATAGCATCGACCCAAAAAGATCCAATAGTTCTATTACCTCCAGATCGGTCTTCTGATCCACTAAAATCTTGTTTTCATCGTGTACTTCCGCCAGCTGCATCGTGAAATTCTCAACAATTAGGCCTTTTGGCATACAACATGTGAAGCTTGATAAGATTCACGGGTCACGAGGGACTCCTGACTTACACCACTACTTTATTGGTCACCAAGGAAGTCAGGCACATGCTTTGGAGCAATTTCGAACATCAATAGGACCAAGTGAGAGGGCAGTAGAAGGAAGAAGCAACAAAGGGCATTCGAAAGCTTGTTTAGGTTGTGCACACACACAATTCAAATACAACAGTATGTTTTACTCCATATCTGCATGGATCCTGCATCTCCGATCACACCAACTTGAAAAAAAAT
Source organism: Physcomitrellopsis africana (assembly GCA_036785485.1). Taxonomy (NCBI): domain Eukaryota; kingdom Viridiplantae; phylum Streptophyta; class Bryopsida; order Funariales; family Funariaceae; genus Physcomitrellopsis; species Physcomitrellopsis africana. Next base: position 708,465 of record JAWRVF010000027.1, read on the forward strand.
TACCATCGAGCGTAAAACGCTTCCTATGCACCACGCACAAATCTCAAAAGGAATTGTCATTCTCTCATACAATTAAGCACAAAAGAACGGACCTCCACCACTTAGTGTTAACCAGAATCGCAAATTCACCCACTGTGAATAGCAGAGACGAAGAAGTAAAGTAGTGATTGAGAGAACACCTGCTCTTCAAGGGAGTCCCGGATATAGGACACGTTCCTTGTAACTCGAGACTTCACATCTTTCTCAGCGCCAGGGCTGTCAGTTCCGAGGTCCTCGGCTGAGACATCACTCAAATGTGGTTCATTTGCTTCTATGCGTGCATTCTTGCTGTCCCTCCCAGTTCAATCCACATCATACTTGAGCAAAATGTTTCAGACCACAAACTGTGACTTTCCGTATTTTAGATGTTATGCCCAATAACAGTGAGGTACCTGAACTACAACGTGACCAGGTTCAATAATGTTCAATAAACGATACTCTCCTCCCAGGATTATAGCAGTTACTGAGACCTAACGAGACCAATTTTTACGTGCAAGGAACTCTGGACACTTTAACCACCCAAAGAATAAAAACAAAAAAACACGAAGGTGTATGCTCTGGGAATTCCAAGGCCCTAGCACAAAAACTGCATGCACCGATGTAGCTCATGATCATTGAGATATAATTTTACTTTCCTATCCACTGCCATGCCGAATATCAACAGTGAAAAACTACATAACTCTATTTATTGATTCATGAATTTCAAAAATGATGCAATCAGGTTTACAAAAGACCCGGGGTCCAAACACAGCATACTACAATATCTTGTGAGGAGGGGTGGGGGGAGGGGAAATGGAACAATAAAAAAATAAAAAGAAAAAAAAGAAAAAAGAGAAGAAGGTGTAAGAACAAGAAGAAGAAGAAGAGAAGAAAACATGAGCCAAAAGTCGAGAAAAGTGTTTTACACAAACTTACAGGACATTTTGGTTTACATAGCAAGCTTTTGGAATTAGTGGACTACCGTCTACACTCGGAGAGCTCTGGAGCAGAAGGCGATCTACTTCTCCTACGATTCGTCGGAGATCGACTATGATCTGCTCTGCGATCCAGTGCCCACCACCCACTCTAATGAGGACGTTACAGCTTGAGCATACACTCTTGCACCATGCCTTAATTGTATATAATTGCTCGTTTACCGAATAACGTCAGACTGCAGAAAATCATGCCTAGTACATAGGAACGCACAAGGATATCAACAATTGTGAGTAAAATCATCACATGAGCCTGCACCTTGAATAACATGGCAAACCATGACCAGACCGCATACGCAACGATATTATTCACAAGCGACACACCATGTTCAATCACTGAGACGAATCAGGTGAGCTTACCGCTATCTCTGAAAGGTGTCCTACGAAATCCTCGACTTCTTCGGTCTTGGCTGTGGGATCGTCGCAATCGATTCAAAGGAGAAAGTCTCTCAAATCGACTCCTCAAGCCGACAAAGCGAGAGTCAATGTGCCCTAAAGTTGATTCACACATGTCAAACTTCGCACACATTCAACGCACAGCCCTTAAACACTATTGCGCAGAAATGAGATTACGACAAGTTTCAAGGACTTTATGAAGACGGACTTACCAATAGATGTGAAATTGACAAGACTGAATTTATGGAGTGCAATCTCCGTGCTTTTACAACATAAAGCCACCTCCCATAATAAAACTCCTCAAGTCCAGATATTGGGAATAGTCAATATCAAACGAGCCGGAGGGAATTGACAATAATAATCACCGATAAAAATACGTCGTCGGGCCCTTTTAGGTAGACAGTCTAACACAGACTTGTGACGAAGAATGACCCCCGGAATAGGAAACGAGTATTACAACCAATAATTGAAGAGCAAAATCTTTATAAGGGGGGTAAAGGGGGGCTTTATCGCAAGCACACGCACTCCGAGAAACCATGAGGCATATGTTCCAAGGTACACTTCGAGCGATCCTGCAATAAGCTCTTGCAATAGCCACTGCATAGGGCAGCCTATTCGGCCACTTATTGCTCATTGGTCTGTTGGATCAGTTCTCAAAGAAGCCTACGAGGTTTTCAGAAATTCAGCGATATTCTACCAATAAATGTCCCGAAGATGTTCACTATTGGTAAACCCGTTACCAGAAGATGTGACATCGCTTAAATTTACAATATACATAAGGTATACTTGAAATCTTTGGCCACCTTGAAGCAATTAACAGAGTTGCGGATATTCATTGCGACATGCCAATATGATGACGACCTAGAAGTTTGGGACAAGACTCTGATGAGATAAGCAGCCTCACCAGGCATTCGTCGGAGTTCCGCACCTCCATGAGCGAATGAGCAGCTCTGGCGCGGACACGATCCTCGATGCAAGTACAACGTACACAATTTCGTCTTGTACAGATCACGGTCTCGGCCAAAAGCCATATCGCGCACACCGATTGGCAGCGTCCTCACAAAATACGTTAAACAAATTATAATGTTGTAGAAGAACTTCCACTCAATATTCCTTCGCGGACACTGCTATACGAATCACACCTTACAGCGTGGTGTATCAATAAGTCGCACCTGAATGTCTAAATCATATATCCACGATAGTGGATTAATTCCCCATTCAAACAACACCACAAATTTCAAAAATCCAAACACGAAGTAAATCCTACATGTAACAACCAAACTCGCAGATTCCCGTATTCACATGTCTCAGCTGTACGCGGCATAGCTTGTATCTCAGCCTTGATCAATCAAGGCAACAAGTGTCAATAATATCCACCTTCTTAACAGAATTCCCCGTCCCCAGCGTATATCGACGCCACACCAATCGAGATGAATCGATAAAATGCGAAACCAGAAGAGATACCTGATCAAAAATATGAAGAGAGGTGAGTGGGGTGACGCGGCGCAATTGAGCGTGAGTTCCACCAAATTAAGACGTGCAGAGAGCCGGGCAAGCAAGGAAACGAAGGCTCCGACAAGCAAACGAGCGATTGAGAGAGACGATGTGAGGCCATGCGAGGCAGCCAACGAACGAACGAACGCGCGCTGGCGACGTCAATCGAGGTCCCATTCTTGCAGTTCAATCCCACCACTATTTTGGCATCTGGATCCTTTGGCACGTGATTCTTGTCTGTGCACAGACACTGCCGCTCTCCCGCAAACGCGCGTCACTCTTGGGTTCTATCCAGCGTCGGAGTCGGAGTCGGAGTCCTACATGCGGAAATTCCACAGCATGTTTTTGCACAAATGTTTTTAAACATATCACAATATTTTTATAAGTAAATAATTTTAAATATTACTAAATTATTAAAACATGATGTATTCATGTGTAATGTATCATTTGAATGCATGTATATAAACATTCAAATAAAAATAAAAATAAAAAAGCCACAATGAGGACATGTTTTAATCTTAATTACAATTTGATTTTTTTAAATTTATTTTTCCTTAAATTTTAAGTATTTTTCATGAGTATTGGTGCAATGGTGCAATGTTTCATAGAACATTGCTACAATAATATTTTTAAGGGAATTGAGCTTGATTGAATACAATGAAGAGATTTAACATTAGTCTTTGAGATTCAAACAAGATTAGTAGTGAAGAAGAATATTAAAGTGAGTATATCTATGCGTTTCTTTTTATTTTATTTTATTTTATTGAAAACAACTTTAAAATTAAGAATTAGATAATAGTAGGATGTCAACCATGCATTATGTAGAGTATATACATGAAGAAAGCAAAGGATGTCTATAAGTTACAAGACACAAGAATAGAAGAATGCAAATTACAAAAGATGAAATATTCTTGGTCAAAGTTTTTTGTCTATACTACAAACTCAAAGATCTGCATTTAATAGTATCTATACTTAATAAGTGTCCATCCAAAGGCTTCTCACAAATCTATGATCAAGATTAGTTTGAAGCAAAAAATTAAGTTGTAAAAGCTGACAAGCATATAATTCAAGCAAAGATGGATTATTTGGCTAATCATTTTATTATTGTTTGTTTTGTGAGAAAAAAATTTTCTACCAAAGAAACTTCTTAATGCTAATTGAAAATGGCTCAAATATTATAATAAACTATTTTTTATAGAAAAATATTTTAAAAATTATTTCTATTAAAAATTAATATAAAATTTAATTTGAATAAATATTGATATTATTTCTATATATAAGTAAAATAGAATTATATACATTCTAAGCATAGAATTTGACTTTTGACTTAAAATCTACTTGGCTACGTGGAATCCCCATTCTACAATAATAGTAGGCTCTCTCAAAATCCTAACATAAATTATATTCAAGAATCTCTTTCATGAATTTTTTAAAACCTTTTTTATAAGTAATAACTTATATCAACATAATTCTATGATAGAGCCATAATAATGAGAATTCTATTAAACTAAGATTTTGTATTGTTATTTCTTTAGAAGAAGAAAAAAAAGAAAAAAAAAAGAAAAAAAAAAATTAAAGTGATCAATTTAATAACAAAGATAAATAAATAAATAAATGATAGTGCTACTTGACTACAACTATCTATTAATCATGTATAGATTGTGCTTTGACACAACTTATCAAATTAAAGATTGTAAGAAACTATCACTAATAAAAATAAGAATAGCAAATACAAAAAAAAGTTTACATTACACAAACAACCAACTATATATCCAAAATAAGTTCAATATAATATTAATAGATCAATACTAAAATAAAAAACTTAATATAACATTGATAATAAAGGCTTGACACTAATTTAGCAAAAATAAAATAAAACAAAGTATAGATAAAGATAATATAAGATCTAAAATAAAATATAAAATAGTAATTAAAGTGTCAAATAAACATGATTTTTTTTATCAATTATTTATTTAAAAACATAAGAATTTTAGATAGATCATTACTTGGAATACTAAATTTATTATTAATATACATCTTGGAAGAGTAAAAATACCACAAAACCATCTCAATAAGAAATATTAAAATAAAGTTATTTAAAGAGTTTTATAAGTGATGTATTGCACACATATCTAGAGTCAATGTTGCCATGGTGTGATAATCTAAAGTTAATTACAAATGCAATAGTCTAACAAAATACACTTTTAATGTAAATCAAAATAGAAATTATAAGACAAATTCTATAAGAAGTTATAATTTCACATCATAACTCTTATGTTTGCAAAACAAATAGCTATAGGAAAGTGGTAGCAAAATTTCTTATACATACTTAGAATAGGTCACAAATGGGATTTTAGATCAACATGATGGTTTAAAATAAGAAAGATATGGACCAAAATATTAAAAAAAGTTTTTAAGCTCAATGAATCCAAAAGCTTTTATACAACTTGTAATAAGTTATTTTAGTAGGATCATTAATTCAATATTTTTAATAGATTTTTTTAATATTAGATTAAATTTTAAAATTTTAAAATAAACTTTAAAGAATTTATGATATTTTTTAATATTAGAAAAAAAGATTTTAGACATTTAAAAAAGCATCTAATAATTTTAGTCTCACACTATAATCAAAATTTATTAACTAACTATATTTTAAATGCTTGGAAGAATTTTATTTATGATTATAATAATTATCTAAATTGTAGTATTTAAATAGGATTTTATAAGATAATAGAGACTTAATTCTTTTCTTTAGTTTTTAAATTAATATATTCTTTCGTATACATATCAAATTATAAAAAATATATATTACTAATTTTTAATAATATATACATATATTAAATTTGGAATCAATTAAGAGATTTAAAATGAAACAAAAACAAATTAAAATTAATTTATTACTATAAATCAAATATCACTTAAACTATCAAATCTAAAATAGAAATAATTTCTAATATTATAAAAATTATTAATAATAGTAAAGATAAAAAACCAACAAACTTTAAATTAGTTTTTGGTCCAATTGATATTATTTAATTTTATCCAAATATCTATTATTAATATATTAGAACACATATTGACAAAAAAAAAAAAAAAAAAAAAAAAAAAAAAAACTACAATCAACTTAAAAATATCAAATTATTGCTATTTCTAAATAGAAAGATAAATTAGAATCCAATTTCTCTTTTAAATGGCAAAAAATTTAATTTGATCAATGGGCTAAAGAAGAAGCAATTCTAAATTGGATAATTTGGCATCAAGGAATTGTAACAAATATTTGGAAAGAAAAAGCATATCCAAAAATTTCCTTAGACTATTATGAGTGCATACCATTAAGACCAAAATCCAATATATATAGGTTTTGGAAGTCTTCAAAAGTCTAATTCATTTGGAATTGGACCACATCACTTATAGACAAACTAATAACAAGTCCTCATAGATGGAGCCTATAAAAAAGCACATATAAAGGAACAAATAATTATTGTTGGACCAATTTTAAATTGCTTCAAATGATTTAAGCAAATTTGATTATTTTTAATTGACACAAAAGAATATTATGACTTTTGAAAATGAAATATGGAGTAACAAAAAAACACTCCAAAAGATATAAAAAGAACTAAACAAGAGTGAAAAATCTATTGGAATTTTTTAAAAGTAAAATTAGAAAAAATAAAACTTGATTCTAGATTCTTGATTCTCAAAATATAAAAGAAGGTGTGAATAGCTAAAAGAATCTAAGAAACTAGACAAAGAATGATCAGTGAATGGAACACTAGAGTTTCTCATTGTAAGTTAATCATCCACAACATAGTGAAGAAAGAATTGTTCACTAAATTAAATATTTAAGTAATAATGAAAAAATGTCCTCCCATTTTCCTCATAAATGTGAATATTAAAATTTTGGGCATTATACATACTTTAAACTCTTGCAACAAGTATATCATGTTTGTGTAAAAAAATAATAATAATAATATATTCAAATGAAAAACCTCAAAAGTCGGAGGTGAGGGTGATAGAAGCCAAGGAAGGAGATGGGAAGGCGGAGATGAAAGAGGCAAAAGGAATAAACAGCTCAAATGCTTAATAGGAAAGGGGGGGGGGGGAAGATACGAATCCTCACCCAGACAGAAGAAGCATCCAGAATCTCCTCACTCTGGAGAGAGGAGAGACAGACAGACAGCACAGCGGGTTGGAATGAAGGGGGGGAGCGGGTTCCGACGAGGTAGCCTAGCATTGTGAAATCGTTCTGAGCCACGTGGACCAATGAGGCCCCGCAATCCTATCCAGTGATAAGAGCCACACCCAGAGAGGGAGAGAGAGAGCGCCGCAAGGAATGCAAGCAAGCGAGACGAGAGGAGGAGAGCACGGCACCACCACAGCCTGCACCCCAGCTCTGCCAAATCCCTTCCTTTTCCTTTCCTCCACTGCCCAAATCCTTTCTCGTCCTCGCTCACTCGCTCTTTTTTTTTTTTGTCACTGTTTCCCCGTTTCTATATTGGGTTTCATCGTCTGTGAGCTTCGCGGGTGGCTAGGGTGTCGGACGAAGATTAGCAATGATCGTAGCAGCTCCCTCCATGGCGGTCACGTTGCCGTGTGTCACCGGGATGCAGCTCGCTGCTGCTGCTAGCAGCAGCAGTAGCGGCGCGGGTCGAGTGCGCGCGTCAGGCCAAATGTTCTCCTCTTTAAGCTCTGGTGGGTTTTTTGTCATTCTCGCTCTGCATTTGGGTTGAATTGACGATGTCAGTATTCTCGCATTGCTGTGTGCATGATCAGATTGGTCTTTCGAATTAGAATTGTGGGGGCAGTGGCGGGGAGGGGTCTGTACCCGAATTGCTGATGTGGGCTAGAATTTTGATGCCAGTCGGACTCGTTGTTGGGCAGAACGAAAGATTGGTCATGTCTTGGCATTGCCGTGCGGAGTTGGCGTGGCTATGGGGAATGTACTGGAACCGTGTCTTGTCCGAGTAGTTGATGCAGAAACTGCTTAGATACCTGAAAATTGGTTTTGCTGAGGTTGTCCGAGTGTCTGTACGTACAATTACTGCTCTTACCAGATATTTGATTTTACTTGGGGGAGGGGAGGAAGGGAGGAGTCACTCACTGCCATACATTGGAGCTCAGTGAATTGACTGTTTTACAGTTACGTGAAAATTGTTACCACATTTAGGATAAGCACCAAACGACGGGTCTCTAGCATCTAATGGTGATCAATTATGAGTAGGAAACGATGAAGAAGAGTTGTATACTCTCAGATTCATGTATGTTCATCGGATAGTATCAAGAGTACATTATTTCGCAGTGGGCTGTTGAGCATTTACCTAGTATATTACTTGCCACGAGGTGATGACCGGTGTCCTGCACATAGTCCGCCCTACTAGCTGGAAGAGTCAAAACTCTTTTGAGTAGGAAAGTAAACACTACCTTGCCCAGAATTCTCATTCTCCTCTTGGTTGATTGCTTGCAGGATTAATTTGCCGAAGTGCAACCACAAGCAGCGTGCGCTCAGGATTCGCTGGTAGCGTGAGCGAGCTTATATCAGCCCTGCAGATGTCTGATGTCAGTGGTGGAAAGACAAGCAGATCGGCAGTGACCATGCAGGTGAAGCCAGTGATCCAGTTCATCCGTGGAGTAGACGAACGCAGTGTCCCTGAGATCAGGTTGACACGATCCACTGATGGAACCAATGGCAAAGCCATTTTTGTGTTCGACCAGCCATCAGTCTTCGACTCATCTCGGGAGCTTGGAGACATCACTGGCCTCTATATGTTGGACGAGGAAGGTGTCTTGTCCACTGTCGATGTAAGTGCGAAATTCCTGAATGGCAAACCATCCAAGATCGAGAGCCAGTACGTCATGCGCAACACCAACGAATGGGACCGGTTCATGCGCTTCATGGAGCGCTACGCGAAGGAGAACCAGCTGGGGTTTGTGAAGAGTTGAATTCTTTATTTTATTTTATTTTTTTGCTTTAGTAACCAGCTTATTTCCTGGTTCGAATTTTTCTTTTTTACTACCGTAGCCCCTCAAGCCGGTACTTCCCCAACCATGCTTTTGCTAATTCATCATGTGCACTAGACCATTCGAGGTTTCTCTGGGAGCTCTTTGTTTTGCAGAGAACTTCTTGCTGCCATAGGTCCAGTGTTTTTATTTGCTGTACATCAGAATGCACATCATCTTGTAACTGATAGAATGAGTACCACTTGAGATTCTTATGAAACCTTCTGCTGCCCTTGCTTGTGGGTGTTGTTGGTATTGTTATTGTTGTTGTTTCGCTCTCTCTCTCTCTCTCTTTCTCTGTCTGCATTGTCTGTTGCCTTTGGACAATGCATTCTCTTCCTTTTCCTCTTCACTTCTCTCTTTTCTACCATTTAGTTGGCGTCATCCTTCTTTGTCGTGAGAGATGTTTGATCGTCCCAACCTGTGCCATCCAAAGCGAATGAACCCAGTTGTGGATTACCACATTTGTGTTCTTAAAGTAGTAAATATATCGCTGTCGGTGATATTGAGGGTCATGAATCTATCCATTCCTGCCTTGTGGATGATATGGTTTCTTGTTCCAGCCAAGTAATGTGGGTGTAACGGAATTAAACTTGGAAATACAGCGGTTTACTTTCTTTATTCTTAATTTCTACCAGGTTTTAGTCTCTTTTTTCTCAAAAAATTATTGTTCTTCAAGAAACAAATCTTACTGTAGTAGACTAAATTGAAAACTGGAACTGTAAAAAACTCCGACAGTCAATTTGTGAACACCTATTGTACAATTCACTTCAAGTGTGCAGGCATAGATAAACAAAATAATTGAAGAACATTAAACTATAAATAAGTTAAACAAGTTGCATAAATAAATAAATAAATAAATAAGAGATTTGAAGTGTGATTCAATATTAAAATTTCGTTGTACTAGAAGAAAATTAATACCTATATCCCAGATATATACAAATGACAAATGATAAGATTTTCTAATAAAAATACATAGCAATCTAGAATGTAACAAAAAAATTATTGGGATGTATATTTTAAATCTTAAATGTAATTTAATCTTACATATTGTTAAATATTAAATACTTCTAAAACCACCACAAAAAATAATAATAATAATAATAATAATAATAGTGATTTTATTTGATTTTTAAACTTTAAGTTATAAGTCTTCTATCCAAAATGAATAAGTGGCACAACAAAGACAAATAAAAATACTTATTAAATATCACATTTAATTTCTTAAAATAAATGATTAGATTATCTTCTTAAAATATTGATTTCTTTTAATAAATTTAATTTATAATAATTGAATTTTCAATTTTTAATAGTATAATTGTAATATCTAATATAAATAATATTAGGTATTTTATTCTAATTTATTTAAGTTAAGATTGAAAATATAGAATGATTTTTATAAAACAATGTATGCTTTTTTTATTCAATGGTGATTTTTATTTATCTTCATTCCAACAATAGTATGCATTTATGTGTGATATTTAATTTAAGCTAAGATTGAAAGTATAGAATGATTTTTATAAAACAATGCATGCTTTTTTTATTCAATGGTGATTTTTATTTATCTTCATTCCAACAATAGTATGCATTTATGTGTGACATTTAATAGTTGATATTTTTTTTACAACTATTAAAAATCATGTTGCATATGAGATGTATTAAATTATAGGATAAAATTATATTTAAAGTATTCAAATTAATTTCGGTATATGATATAAAATTAGTATAATATTTATTTTTAATTTTGATTATTGTACAGAATTTGTAATACTATATAACATGACAAAAAACTATCTTGTGATATGAAATTATCTTGCATATAAATAGATATTTATTCTTTTATTAATATATATATTAAGAAATCTCAATATATATATATATAAATAGAAAAAGAGATAATATATATATATATATATATATAAAAATAGAAAAAGAGATAATAGTATCTATTTGTATGTGTGCATTCATCTAAATGGCACTACATCTCTTCATACATCCATCCATCTATGAGTTCATCCAAAATTATCAACTAATTCCTATCTCACTTATATATTTCAATAAATAAATAAAAAATAGAGATAGACTCAACATTCAAGATTGATACCAAGAGCTATGTTTTATAAGCTTTAATTATATTGTGTGTTGTCTACTTTGCAAGAGACACTCATCATTCTTTTATTTCAATTTTGTTGTTGTGATGTTATTTTAAAGAACAAATACCTATAGCAATTAATTTTTACCTCCTCCACAAGCATTTAGAACCCCATTGTTTTAACATACTACTCCCAAAGCAAAACAAGGGGCTCTAATATTAATATATATATATATATATATATATAAACTTAAAATATAAGGAATTAGTTATGAGATTAGATTAATTAGGCAAAGTTAGAATTTTATAACTAAAATTTGAATTGTCAAATTTTTTGATGCAATTTTATCCTCATTGAATAATTTAATGTCATTACGCATTGCACATAGAGAAAAGATATTGAAACAAAAAGACACTGTTCAAATACATGTTCATATATATACATTAAATTTAGTTAATACAATAATGTTTAGAATGCAAAATGGGATAAATATTAGTATGTTGTTAACTAGATCAAATAAAAAAAATGTTATTTTATAGTTAATTATGTGTCTTTTGATTGAAATTTATTTATTTTTCTTAAAACTCAATAGGATTTTTTGTTTACATCAGCATAATTTACAACATATTTTTATTTAACATCAAAGTGGATGTTTTTGAATGATTCAAATTCATTGATTTTCATTTAAATATCATTAGTAATGAATTTGTAAAAAGAATTATAATGTGAAAATTTATTTCTAAGTAGAATGAAGCATATGAGTCATGTGAAAGCATGTGTTACCATGATATTTCTAAGTAGAATGAAGCATATGTCAAATCTGACAAGTAACATTATTTGAAATAAATAAATGAAAAAAATGGCATCTATTCCCATTTCAAATGGTTTTAATTCATTACCATGGTATAATGAATTAAAAAATAACACCTTTTCATCAAAATTTCACAAATCATTTACTCTCTTCAAAAAATTGTGTTAGAGATGCATTCAGCATAAGTGTATAAATATCAAGATTTTGATGTTTATATGAACTACAATATATTCAATTATCTTATATCAGTAAAGACTTTAAAACATTAAATAAATCAATTAAATCCTTGAATAATTTTACAAAGTAACCTATATTTGTGCAATACAATGATTTTAAATAATATTCTCAAATATTATTTTCAATTATTTTTAAAAAATTTAAAGATGCTTATTAAATTTTCAATTTATGGTATTGAGTATTCAAATTTCCTCCTACAAACTTGATTTCTAACATACTTAAAAATAAAAGTAAACTTCAAGAATGAGCATCCAAATAAGAAGAAACATTTTATATTTTACACCACATCCAACAAATGAAAAAGAAAAAAAATAAGAAAAGAAGAAGAAGAAGAAGAAAACCAAACATTATTCTTTATTAAGTTAGTTATTTAAACAAAAGAATCACAAGGAAGAAGCAAAGGCAAGTGACTTGGATAACACACACACACACACACAAAGAAGGAGATGAATACAATTCCAAAAGAGCATCAGAGTGACGTGGCAACGGTCTGGTGACCACGACACGGTCAAACCCCTCCCACCGGAAAAAGAAAAGGAAAAAGAAAGAGACAGGGAAGAGGAAAAGAAGACGACATGGCAAAAGACGAGAGGGGAAATAAACGACCCTGATTGGGTAACAGATCCAGGATACCTTAAGGAGCGGGCAGCTGCTAAAGGTATAATGGAATGGCAGGGGGAGCCCTGGGGTGGGGAGGGAGGAGCGTGGCCATGGCCATTCCAGCCTTGTCGAGCAACAGCTACTGCGTGCCGCAAACGATTCCTCGATTCCACGAGAGCTGCACTTGACCCACAGTTGCATTTCGCATCTGTTACGCTTGGACGCTGAGATTCTGGCTAATTTGACTGGAATCGGGTTGTGGGTAGGGAGTCGTTCATAACCAGAGGTGAGGTTGATTGGCTATGGCGTTGCGGGGAGGGTGGTGTTATAGGGGAGGGCTGGAGATGAGCCGACGAGGGGGTTTGGATGTGGGGTTTGGGGAGTAGGGTAGAAGGACGACGACGACGACGACGACGACGACGAGGAGGAGTTGTCGTGGATTTTTTTTCCTATTTTTGTTTTGTAGGTAATTTTTTTAGTGGCGTCGATCAGTGATTGATCGTTGTTGTTGTTGTTGTTCGCGGTGGTGGTGGTGGTGGTGGTGGTGGTGGTGTGGGATTGATTCCACATGGGTGCCCCGCCGAGTGTTAGCATTAAGAGTGAGGGATCGGAGGGTACGGCCATGACTGGTAGTAAAGGGACGGAGGGGGGTGAGCGCACTCATGGTCTTCAGCTTCTGCTGCACGATACGGGCCTTGATTTGGAGTGGAGCCTCTCGGAGCAGAGCATTCTGAATGAGAACCTCGTCAAGTGAGTTTAACCATTTTTGTTTATTTGTTTTGTGTGTGTATGTGAACAAATATATATATATATATATATATATATATATATATATATGTATATATATATAGAGAGAGAGAGAGAGAGAGAGAGAGAGAGAGAGAGAGAGAGAGGTGTTCGCCGTGAATTAATTGTGTGTCTGCTTGCTATGTTTCCCTCAATTTGATTGCCAGTATGCTGGCTGTTCTACCTGGTTGTGACATTTGATTGAGGGTTTCAGGGAGGAATGAATTGCCTTCCCTTACTCCATTTGGGATGATTTGAATAAAAAGCATTGGATTAGCTGGTAGTTGACAGCCATGGTTAATTGATCAAAGTGCGTGTGCATTGACAGGTTTGCCAATGAGTCGAGCAGTATGTCGAAATATGTTAAGATCGCCGCTCTGCTGCCGGACAAAACAGTCCGTGACGTTGCTCTGCGATGCCATTGGCTCTCTGTAAGGGTTTCTGAACAATCGGAATTTCCCCTGCATTGACGGGTCTATTCACATGGATCATTTAAGTAGGAAGTGGCTTTGAAGAATTCCTTAGTAAATAATGTCGTAGGCTTTTCGGCCTATGCATGTTGTAACTGGGTTTGGCGTGCGGTCCAGTATGTTTATAGCATTTCATTGTAGCTGTGGATACATGTTTATCTCATGTGGATGAGTGTTCAATTTCGAACTCGACTTGTGCAGAAAAATGAAGATGCCAAGCGTAAGGCGGAAGAACTCGCTGCTAAAAACCACAACGACCAGAAGGTGTAATCTTTGATCCATTAATTTTTTTTTTATGCACCATCTGCAGAAGGTTAGGGGTTCATCCACATGCTTTGGATAATATTGTGATGTCCTGAAGAATTATAATCTAAATATTTGGTTGTTGAGGGCGAATTTGCAGGAGTTCTCCAAGCAGGGGCATTCTGCAGTACCCATGTATACTATACGCCTTCCACCAATGGAAACTGACGACGGCATATCCTTTGAAGGTCTTCGATTGTGCCAAGGCATTAATTCTTATTTCTTCTTGTGTGGATGCCATTTATTGATGTTACACAAGTTGTTCAACTTTACTGATTATCTTCTTCTTCTTCTTCTTCTTCTTCCTTTATTTTATTAGTATTATCATTTTAAAATAAAATCTACATGGGAGATGTTTTGTGCTGGTAGCGGTCGATGCATAATTCTAAGGTTCGTTTTGAAAGCAGCCATTGGCGGCACAACTGGCAAGCTGCTCGAGGTGAATTCTCAGGCCATCTTGAAGATCAGAGCAAACCTTGCTGCTTCTCAGGTATATTTTCTGTTGCTAGGTGGATTGGCTTTTGTCTACTTTGTGCAAAAGTACTCATCACTTTTTGGATATTTTTTGTTTTTGGATAAGAATGTTTGAAGGAGAAAGGACTTTGTGTGAAGATGAATTCTTTAAATTTAAGAATTCGGCCAGCAAAGAATGTTGGCCGTGGATATATTGGTTGAACTGTTTCTGAGGCTATGGTTTGTACAGGCTCAAGAGAATACGGACTTATTGGTGCAGGTTAGGGATAACATCTATGCTATCTTGAATGGGTAAGTTGATTGTATCACGGGAGCACATTTAATTCATTGCCAATGCTAATTGTTGTCGGACCTTGGGGTCCTTGTCACTGTGTCTATGAGTGGCACTAATCTGTTCATCATTGCTTGAAGATGATCTGCTTTGATGTATTCTTTATATATGATGTTTCTTTATACGTCCTACAACTAATAGAAAGATGCTTCCTTGTTTTCAACTGGTGCAGAATGATGTCCATGCCAGGGATAATGAGCCAAATGCCTCCCTTGCCAGTGAAATTAAATTCGGAGCTGGCAGACAGTATTCTTCCTCAGCCTACACCTCAGCCATCAGCAGCGTAGCATTGAAAGTGAAGAAATTCGCAACCACCATCAGCTACTACAAACTTATTATTGAAGGAGATAAAGGCTCTTTTTTTTCGCCACAAGTCACTTGTATCTTACAGGGACTAGACCACTGGATATGAATGATCACTGTACGGTAGTATGCGAAAGTAGACCAAAATGTTACAAATGTCTCGACATCGAGTCATATCTGGTTGTATCTAGTGCTCTGGTCCGGATTATGAATGAGAAATTTTCAGATAGGTGGTGATCTACACTGGGCCCTTAGTATCTGATTGAAAGTGAATTTGGACATAGATTTTTTTTTTTGTTTTTCTTGTTTTTTTTTTTTCTTGTTTTTTTAATACAAAAAGGATAGTATAGGAGAAAACTTAACGTGTTCAGTTTCGTGCTTTTGATACCTCAAATGGCAGATATTTAATAATCTCGGATAACGTGCTGGAAATTCACCGTGATTCTTGGGCGTCTTGTTTATGGATGAACATTGATCAGAGCTAACCTTCAGTTGCAATTCTGCGGTATTAACCTTAGTGAATTTTTAGTGAAGCTTGCGTGGGTGCCAGCAAATGGCGGCAGGACCGTTATCCTTGTAAGCTTCGCAATACAATACATACATGCATATATATGTATATATATATATAAACCAATCATAATTCATATAACAAAAACTGCTAAGTTTATCAAATAAAAATGAAATGAAAACTGGTCTTTTCTCTGCATAGATGCTATTACATAATTATGGAACTTCTAATGCAACATCTAAACCATATATTTATAAATAATAAATAACATTGTTTAAAACGATGTTCCAATAATAACACTTCATTGCTATACTTGGTTTGTATGATGCTTTAAAAGTAGCAAGCAATGATGTAGCAAAGTGGTTAAACCAAGTAAAAGACATATCACTAAATAAGCATAAGTAGACAATCCTCTGCACGTTAGAATAAGTCAATTAATGAATTAGAGATTGAATCTATAATATAACATTTTAATCCATAAAGATTTAAAATGAAGTAAAATGAAGTAATGCACATGTATGAGATTCCGACATTGTCATGCTTATTACAGAAATTCAAACATCAAAGAGAATTTTGAGACGATACTAACATGTTTCAAACAAATATAGCAATAAATTTTACAACTTTTCTAGATTCGTTGTAAAATTTACAATAATGGAAATGTGGCAGGAACTTGGATTTAATCTTACTCCTCATAATATTGGTCACCTTACAGATTGCATAAGCTCCTACAAAGTAACCAACCTCAACAAAACCAAAATTTCAAGAGCATGAGAATTTGCCAAGGACCACATTGCGCTGAGCTGCAGTCTTGGCTACCTCCCAAAATAAGAAAACGAGAACACTGCTGAATCCATTTTGCTTTGACATCAAAAACTGAAATCAATGTGCAGGAACAAACTGCACTAAACTTAGTTTACAAGGGGTCTAACATCATCTCATGCTGTCTGGTCTAAGCTAATTGGGTCCACCTTCCGCTAGAAGAAAACGCCAGAACTTGCGACACATGCCCCCTGAATCCACATCACGCTAAAACTACATAACACTGTGATAACACGAAACAACCGCTCCTTGTAATCTGCTGCTTCTAAGGAGTTGACCTGCACTAGGTTCCTCCCAAGGTTATGCAAGTCTACATCAAACATTAATAACAAGATGAGATGGTTCATATGTAGTAAACAGGGCCAGAATACTAAGACCCTGACCAGGAGTAGCTTCGAACCAAAAACATCTAGAATTAGTCCTAGAAATAGAACAAGTCCACTCCAGAAACCAGAGCAACCACGTCTATTTTCGACGATCCCAATACCTGCTTTTCCTGCACGCGCAACATGTGCAATACGTCTTGAGAAATCACATGTTTACAAGGTGGTTCATTCCCAGATTGTAGGTCACAATAAAAGTTGTAAAAATGGAATGAATATCACGTGCTATAGTTTTATGTTCAAATTTCACGTTTTGTAGTTGCCTCTCATCAGGAGTTTTACAATTCTAACTCTGACAAATCTACAGATGAATTGAGTATTTAATTTGCAACATGAAGTTTATAAGACCACATAATTGTCTACCACAATTACACGAACTGAAAAACTTATCAAGTAGACAAGCAAAGTCGAAGGTTAAGACGAAGAAATTTCAAGATCCACTAGAAGGGTTCAAGCATTAGAAGGTTGAACATTGTGCTTTAATATCGGATACATGAGTAACCAAGTTTCGCTCAAGAAAGTTACTGTATATTTGTTCATCGTGTAAAACATGATGGTGACATGCTGCTGAATCATTCAACATAGCCAGGACACCAAGGAACCTGAGAAAGAGCCTGATTTCCAAGACTTGAGCCTCAGTAATTCTAAAAACTAACTTCAATTATTAGTAAAACAAACTAAAACGAAAAAGTACAGGAGGAGGAATTTCACTTACTTGAGAGGGAACGATTTCGTAGCGATCAAACAAAGCTTCACACACCGTCAAGTAAACCAACTAGAAGAGAACACGAATGAAGCCTGCACTTGCTCCAATAGAATTCGATTCTTGGGTGTTTCAAGGCAATGTACTTGAGTAAATCAACTCGACAACATACTGGTGAACACCAGAGAAGATACCAAGAGCACTGACAGTCCAGAGCTATAACTGGGATATCTCTTCATGTGATCTGCAAAACAGACATAGATATTGGAGGTGCTCCTCTGGTCTGCAATAGAAGATGAACGATTAAGCTTGCCTGCCACAAGTGAAAGTACCTGCAGCATTCATACACACATGAGGCGATGCCTCTCACGAAGTACATCGATTGAAGTTTCCCGCCTTGAGGCAGAATAAGACAAATTGGGGCTCGATTGGCATCACTTGGTATCAAAAACTCCTATGTCAGAGGCTTATGCATCTCCAACATTTCTCGATAGTATATATATCATTCAATAAACTTACCAGATCCTGTCATCCATCTTAAGAGACAAAAGGATCACGTGAATGAATTTGCCCTGGCAGCTGCTGCTGGTATTGTTGTTGCTGGCGATGAAGGAACATCAGCTGCTGCTGTTGAAGTTGCTGGTGCTGAAGCTGTTGCAGCTCTCCTTGGATTTTTGCTTGCGACTGGGCTTCATCAGTGGGCTTCTGCCTGTCACTGTAATTGATCTGAGGTTCCGAGTAGGAAGATTGTGCTTGAATATGAGTTGGAACCATACCACTGAATTTTCGATGATGCAGAGCCCCCATCCCTGCAAAACATAAAATCTTCATTGGAGGAAAAACTAGAACAAAACAACAAAATAAAAGAAAAAAAATATTCGGTTATCTGTAGGGAAAAGATAAATCGAATTGAATACATATATAGAATGGTCATACTATACAAGCTTAAAAGCCTACCAAAACAAATAAAATAACAAAAAACAAGAAACAAGAATTATATTCTTCAAATTAAAGATCAGGATAGTTACCTGGAAAAGGGAAAGGTGCGCTATCGTAGGCTCCACTCTTGGTGATGCCATCACTTACAGACCATAAACTATGACTGTTACTTCTAAGCTGGGAGTCTCTCTCTCCAGAATATCCAGACTGAAGAGCAACAGGCTTGACACTTCTGAAATCATCCAACCATCCGTAGTCATCAACGTTACCTTCTCCGATTTTAGGTTTCTGACTTTGGAACGCACTAGGAGGCTGAAATAACCCCTGAGAGGTGCCCAAATTTGGTTTCGCTGCAGATTTGCCTGGAAGAGGTCCAAAACCAGGTGGCGGACGCATCACAGGATGACTGGCCCTGCTTTGAACAGGGTGTTCCTTCACATTCCAGCTGCTACTAGTAGGTGCTATTGTATCTCGATTACCTGGCACAATGTACTTTCCTGATTCAAAAGATGACGTTGTCTCGGAAGAAGTTATGAGTGAAAGAGGGCTCGAATTCGGAACTGTTTCTCCGTTGAGGCGGTCATCTGTGGTTCCGCTGGGGACAAACCCAGATATTCCGTACCTTTCCAACATTTCACACTCTGAACTCCATAGTGACCGAACGTCATTCTGGCCTTGTGACGCTACAACTGCGCTTGCACCCACCCCCTTATCTGGAAAATTCATGAAAACGCTTTTCTGATCCTGAAACCAGGACTCCGTACTTAAAGGTGTATATTGAGGAGTATCAGTATACTGATCCAACCAGTTTCCCGCGCTTATCACTGGCGAGGGCATTTTAGGGGCATCAAGAGGCCTTGTCACCACAGTTCCATTACCTAGAGAATTCAGACCAGACAAGTTCAAGGTTGAAAATGAAGCTGTTGCATCATGAATCAATGAAGTCGACACCGTTGAAGGTCCTCTTACAGAAATTAAGGGCAAAGGAGTTGCAAGCTCAACTAAACCACTCTTAGTAGAACCCTTGACTTTGCTAACATCCAGAGGGTAGCTGCCCTCTTTAGAAGAATTCTGAACTTGTCCCTCACTTGTGTGAAAGGAACCCTGAAACTTTGTTGCAACAGGACCTGATTGAACGCCCACAAAACTCTCTGGGAGCCAGGGATTATTGCCAATAATACTCCGCATGGCAGTGGTCTGCGCAGAAGCGTCAGAAGTCGATGTTGGGGGAAAATAGAAAGCCGGAGAAATTCTCTCGGAAAGGGAGGATGCAGCAACTTCAGATGCAGGCGGTCTGTCCTTACTCAAAGGCTTGAAAACTATCACTTCCTCGTCTTCCTCTTCATTTATTACTTTTACAGAGCTCCTGACTGAATTTTCTGCTTTCAGGTGACTGTCGCTGGCAAGAATACTGCTCTGCGATGTAATCCCAGTGTCACTTTCCTCTTCTTCCTGACTGTCAACTGTATCCTCGACGCCAGAATCAGAATGCTCTTCCTTTAGATTCTGCCGTACCTCTCGAGGTAAAATAAATTTGTCCGACTCTTCATCGTAGCAAATACCTCTCTGCGTGCTTTCCAAAGCATTGGCAACTGCTTTCCCAGCAGCCAGCAACCTCTTAATGCGGACTTTGAAGTGCTCGCCTCCTTTTCCTTCACGAAATGACCCTTTCGAGTAATCTAAAGCAGTCTGAGCTGGAGCAAGGGGAGTAAAACCTTGTAGCTCAAAATCTTCCCTGAGTGCAACACCACGTTCATTCTCGACTGATCCGCCGAATGACCCAATGGTGATATACTCCTTCGTGCCTGCCTCCTCTTTGAACATCTTCAAGAAGCAGTTAAGCAGGACCAGGCATTCGGCCCAGAAGGAGGATCTTGCATTGGCCTGTTCCGTGTCCACTTCACTTCCGATCGCCATCTCCGGTCGGCCAGCTAACCACTCCATAAATATGAGCAATGCAGGAAGAAGCACACTGCGAGCCGGGTCTTTCGACTGATTACACCGACGCATTAAACGCCCAGCACACTCGAATGCTGCTGTAACAGCATGCTGAAAAAGATCTGACCTTTGTAAAATCTCTGCATAAGTCGGATGATTTGCAGCATCTGCGTTCCAGTTAATATTATGAACAGTGAATATCAAAATGGCCACAAATTGAATCACAAATGATGGCCCGACATTCCCCATAGACGTTCTGCTTTGATAATCAGTCCCTAAAATTGCCTCCAAAATGGAATCATTCCCAGCCAAAAGTCGCTGCAGGTCATTCATTGTTTCCAAATAGACCTGAGGAAAAGTCTCCAAACTGCACCAAACATCAATAAATCATCATCTTTGTGAAAATCCCAGCGCTGTTGTTTAAGAAGGTAATCACGAATACCCAAATGATCAGATACTAAGCCGATAAAGCAAATGCGCACCCAAGAGCTCGTCCTCCAGAAACCGGAGTTGTTTGCGACTAAAAAGATAATATGATCACCCAGACATATGACACATCACTTTCCTACAAATTCAGAATAAGTAAAAAGAGAAACATTCCTGGAATTGTCCAAAAAAGACAGAAACTAGATATGCATTACCTGGTACGTGTAAACAGTATTCCATTCATACGCACGAAACGGATACGAAAATTCCTCATCAAATCAGTGTTCTTGGGTGGGCTTGCTACTACATCTGCTTCCTCGGATTTGAGGTCTTTCTTAGCTGACTTCATCGTTCCACTGCTAGGAGGTAGAGTCCGATCCCCTCTGCCACCATGTGCAGCATTCTTCGACATATGAAGTTGACTGTACTGAAGTCGGTTCTGCGACCAAGCAAGTAATAGAAATTTAGCCCAGTATAAACCACACAACTGCTGCATTTGCCCTCTTAATCATGAGCAGAGTAAGTTAGAGCTATATCGAATCACGGTATAAACAACTACCTTCTCAAAGAGAAGAATCAGATTGTCTCTGGCGGTGAGAAATGGCGTCTCCACGGCAAGACTGCGGAAGTACCGATAAACTGCGAAGAGTTCATCATTGACGTAGGTTGCCAACACTGCCAACTGTCATAGCCACTCAAAGCATAAACAAAGAAGTACAGAAAAGCCAATCAGTTTTCAATTCACACCGGCTCTACTAAAGAGCCAGCAATCTCAGGATCTCTGTGTCTGAGATAAACTACATGCCAATGAAAGAACAACGCACACGGAATAAGAGAACCTGGAACTAAGCAGAGAAGTATTGAAAGATGACATCCAAGCATTCTGGAAGGAAATCAACAGAAAGATACAAATCAAAAGACAGACAATTTTAAAGCGCACATTAAGTAATCAGAAATCTAAAATTAAATGTTAATTTAGGTTCCAGAGACATGTCAAAGACCTGATTGTGCGGATTGCCACTAGATGGCCACAGCGAAGCTGCCTGGAGATAATACCCAGCAGCAACAGAGAAGTCCATGGAGCGAGTATCCTGAAGATTTCCATGCACTTCCTTGTACCGGGCCAAATCGCCTAAAAATATCAAGCAACGGTGGCATGAAAGCTGACAACGTTTCACTATAGCCCTCCGTTCATTGTCATCTCCAGTTATGACCCCATTACCACTGCTCTCAAAGGCAGAGTAATCCTGAGGCAAGCCATTCCTAGCTCGCAACTTCAAAATAAGATTGTGGTAGAAACCAGTCACTTCAGCTAGAAAGCTCTTGAATGCGGCAATGATCTTGAGAACGGAATCCCTCTGCGTTCCGCCTTTCGGTGTTGAAGCGGCATGATTGATTTTCTTGATTTTGGCTCGGAACTCATCGATCTGTTTGTAATGCAGACGCCAAATAGCTTGCTCCACTTCATGTGATTCGGCAAGTTCATGGTCCTCGAGGATAATAGACTCGTATTTCTCCCGAAGAGAATTTTGCAATGTTCGCACACTCGAATCAAATGGCCCCTTCACCTGAAGCAATGACCGTAGCTGCTTCTCTAGCTCCAGGGCCTGCAAGAAGCAGTTTACAAATGAGGTGTCTTCATCGTTTTGAAGAGAAACTACTTGTACGAAACACCTAATTAAATCAAAGGCCAGGTACAAGGCTAAGTTGCTTCACGCACACTTAACCTCCTTAATCCGGCTCTCTATGCTACACCACGCCCCACAAGCTGTTCACCAAAAATCAGAGAAAGACGAGAAAAGTCAAGAAGAAAATATAATACTGAAACACCATGTATTACATACCCTCTCGCACCCTAAATACTTGAAGAGTTCAAATTAGAAGGCTTTACTCAATTTCAGAAGAACGAGATACAAAATTTAAAATTACAGAAAACTGCTCAAATTATTATAAAGCTGCACTGCATGAGAATTAAAGGAAGTATGCAAGCGAAATCACGTTGCTTAGCTCTACTTATCAATGACATAATAGATGCACTAGGATATAAAAAACAGTGTGCACGAGTAAACATGTTGAAACACGAGACACTGTTGCTGACTTCATGTACACGTAAGTTTTGACAAACTCTAGGTCAGAGGGAAGAAATTCAAAGACCCAGGCACTACTTCAGCGAGAATTCGTATACGGCCTCACCGAAAACAAACAAGCACGCACACACCAACCACAATTTAGAGGACGCTTCGGTTTCCCGAAGCATATTGATTATCGCCAGAGCAGAGTATTCAAGTACTCTACCACTCACAAGTGTTCGATAGTCGTTTAACTTAATTGAAATACGTACAAGAAAACCTAGCTCACGAGAGACAACCTCCCAAGACCTTTAACCGTTTTACAGGCGATGACCATGTGCGCATGTGCAAACAAAGAAAGCAGAGGCAACTTGGTAGATTGTTAAAGCACATCATACACCAGCAAATCATCATGCAATAAAGCGAACAGCAATACTGTCTACTCCCTAAAGATCCAAAAACACACCAATCACATCGTTAGAGAGCACTCGAAACCCGCGCCTACCTCACCTTCGTTGCATCCCCATGCGACAAAAAAACAGAAAAGAAACGCAACCTCTACGTCGTATGATTCAGCACTATCCAACTTATGAATATCGCGTAGAGCGCTTCAGTACAGAAAGAGCTTGATTGAAGGCAAGACTGATCAAGAAATGCAGCATCTAAAACCATATCGCGTGCATCAATTCACCATAGTCGACGCAAATTCACAATCAGGACAAATTAAATAAAAATACATCACTTTAAGCAGTAACAATATTAATAATAAGAATAATAAAGCAAAAAACAGGACCAGCGCAATGGCTAAATTCCGCCTCGCATCTAGCGTAGCAAAAGATGCGCCAAAAAGAACCACACATAAGAGACACAAGGGAACGAGACGTCACCTGATTGTAGTGCTGCTTAGCCAGGGCGAGCGGTGCAGAAACCGGCGCGGCGTCACTTGGCAGGCTCATCATCCATTCCTCGAGCACCTCAGCTCCACCTCGATTAACCACGGCCCGTCCACTCCCAGCGACGCACCGCCGCGTAGGGACAAGCGCCCGACAGATTTAAAAAAAACGGATAGCACTCGACGATGCCTAGCGCTCAACAACCGTGGGACCACCAAACCACGAACCCTAAAAAGGTGCAACAGAAATCAAACCCTGGATTTCTAAGGATACCGAAATTTTGCAGACGATCGATTACTACGCTTATTATTGTGAAAGCTTGGCTGTTCGGAGAGACAGAGACGGCGCCAGCAGGCTTAGGCAGCAAGGAGAGGGGGCAAAGAGGAAGGAAGGAGGGAAGGTACCGAGAGAGGCAGAGGCAGGGGCAGCAACAAGGGTCGGGGCAGAGGAGTCCAGAGCAGAGCAAAACACACAGACAGACAGACAGGCGGAATGCCACACCCCAAGCTCCACCGCACCTGAGCGCGGGCCGTGCCCGGGCATGGGTCGGCGATGGAACCCCCTGGCCTCCCCGTCCCCCACGAGGCTACCGCTTCTTCACCACGTTGTATGCCTTGACCCCCCACGCACCTGGTCTTAGGGCCACTCTGATCCTGCCTCGGTCTTAGGGTGGAACCATGCTTTCTTTGGTCTTAGGGTCACACCTAGGTTGGCTTGGTCAGAGGGATGCGCCCACGCCCACTAGAGTGCTCTCCAAATGCAGCTCATATCCAAGTGTGAAGTGTGTAAGGGTTTTTTCATATTTTTTTAATGAATCTAGAGTCCAATCAAGCATCCATTCTATATAATACATCCAATAAAACGTTCTCTTCTATTAAAAATATAATAAAATAAATCTTATCTTCTCCTCAATTATCAAAGATTTTCAGATTATAGCATTACTACTTACATTTACACTCATAGTAATGCTATAATCTGAAAATCTTTGATAATAATTATAGCATTACTACTTACATTAACCCAAAATAAATAATTGAATATGAATTTTACAATATGGTATATAAACTTAAATTTCAATTCAAAAGCCAGAGTACCAAAGCAAGGCTTTTATCCCATCATTCAATAAATGCAATAAAGAAAGTACTTCTCACAAAACTATACTTACTAATCATCACAATTAAATTGGAATAAATTGTGATTTTGAAGGTTTGTAATAAAATTAAAATATATTTTTTATTATTTACATAATAATAGTTGCAGTGAAATTGAATTAGTGATTCGAATTTCCAATAAAGATATATAAATTCATTTTGCATAAGATATTTGAAATATCAATAACAGAGAGTAATAATTATATCTGTAATTTTGCAAATATGCTGGAATAAAATTTCATTTTTATCAATTTCGTAAAAACATTATTAATTGATATGATGTTTTGACATGTCGTTTTCTATTAATCAGATTTTACAAATCAAGTAGTGAAAGATATATGCTAATAATCACGTTAACCAAATTTAATTTAAGCAAATTTTTATAAATTATATCTAAATAAATTACATGATACAGCAGAATAAATTATTGAAATAAAGTTATACATATCAAAACATCATACTAGTGTAAAACCTTTTTGATTTTAATCTTTGGACTCAGTGAATTTGGTGGTAACGATGTACACTCAATATTATGCTTTAGAAAACTCTTTTAAGCAAAATGAATCAATAAAATTAGTCTTCAAAACAAAATTTTAAATATGTTTAACAAATCAATGGTCCTTTGAGAAAGTGATTCTTTTTAATGTCAAGTAAAACCATACTTGAAGCTATGAACTCAAAAAATAGAGGCACTATATGTTTATTCCAACTACTGAATCAAATAATAATAATAATAATAATCCCTTTTATAGTTTTTAAATTTGTTTTCAATGCCTAATCACCAAACAAATAAAAAAATTGGTCATTAAGAATTGATGTAAGAAAATGATTTGTGTGGATTGTTTTTTATGAGAATATTTGCTCATTGATTAAATCACATATGCTTTGTAATCTTATCATTACCATGCATACAATTAGAATTGCAATGGATAAATAATAATAATAATAATAATAATAAAGTCATAAAACTGTTCAATCAAATATATAACTTTTAGTGCAATTTTATGTTAATACACAAGAAGTAAAAAATAACTGGAAATTTGATTTGACTGTTGAGTTCACTTTTCACAAATCACATGTATATTTTTTTAATGTGAAATTTCGAAGTCAATTATTTGCACCTTAGCATATGGTTTCTAATGTATTTAAAAATATCACAACCATGACAAGATAATTATTAATATTACACATACATGCAATTGCTACAGTACAACCTCATGAGTAAGTGAAAAAGTGATTATTGAGAAACCCATAAAATTTAAATTATGTAACTAATTCTTATTAACCTCAAAACTCATAAATATTTGTCTATGTATCAAAATGCAGATCACATTACAAATTTGTATAAACCACAAATATTACACTGTAAAAGAATACAAATGTATAAATGAATATGACCTCTGATACTAGTTGGTTAGGAAAGCAACTTACATTTTAAATTTATATATCTATGACTTAATAACAAAAGCCAATAGCACGTCTGGAATAAAACCAACATGTTACAAGTATAGAAACAATCAGGGTGTAAATTTAAAC
Organism: Physcomitrellopsis africana; assembly: GCA_036785485.1. Lineage (NCBI taxonomy): Eukaryota > Viridiplantae > Streptophyta > Bryopsida > Funariales > Funariaceae > Physcomitrellopsis > Physcomitrellopsis africana. Next base: position 735,138 of record JAWRVF010000027.1, read on the forward strand.
ACAAACTTCAAAATATCAAATGAAACAAATTAAATAATTAAAAAAACAAATAAATTTGATTAATTTATTAAAAGATTTAAACATGTTGTATGAGAAGCATTCATTACATTAATTCAAAATGTTTATTCATATTCATGTAGAATGCCATATTTTCAATTAAGTCATCACTATCTAATTCTTGAATAGTTAGTTAGTCAAACATATTTAAATTTTTATTTAAAAAATAATTATTAGTACATGTAAGTTTTATTTAATTATATACAATAAAAAGTAAAATGTCAAGAAGTATCAATATATAATATGTTATTATTACAAACAGCTATATTCAATATGAATGCAATGAAAACACATACAATCACAACCCACAAAAATGTTGACACTTATTTTGGTGTTTGTTTTGTTGGTGACATGTTTGACTAACTAACTATTAAAAAAATAAAAAATAAATAAAAAAAATAAAAAATAAAAAAAATAAAATAAAATACATAGCATCCAAAATTTGAATCTTCCATCATTGTGTTGTCAAATTTCTTGAATTTCAAAACTCAAAATTACCCAAATTGAAGCAATTTATGATTTGTTTATCATTGTTAGTTGGTGTTGGAAAATTCTCTTCATGACAGACTTGGAACAACAACTACAACTTGCAACACAATATTAGAAACAAAGCACAGAATGAAAACTAATAGCAAAAGAGGCAAAGCCTCACATGTGAGATTAATTGATCCCCCCACAACTGCCACTAAAAAGGCACAATTAAGAAAAAGGGAAAGTCCATAAATACTAAATAAAGCAATTGAGGGAAATAGAATGTGGTGGCAGTTGCACGAAGAATCGAACTTTTGATGCATTAGGTGTGTGAGGACGGGTGAAGCCTGTGGCCACCCGCTATTATAAGCCCGGGTCGTGCCAAGGGGGGTGAGAGGGCGGGGTCGGGCCGGGCGTCAGAGAGTCAGGGCACAAACCCAGCCTAGCCCGCGATGCATCGGGCTCGTGCTATGGTCCATCGTGCTTAGGGGTACTGTGACTTGCGAGCGCGTCTCGTCGTGAGGCGACGAGGAGGACCTTGTTCCTAGATCCAGAAGCTCGCTGCTCGAGCTCTGGAGCGCGTGGCTGGCAATTGCTGCGGAGTTGCGGTTTTTAGCGCGAAGTTGTAACGTGGGATTCTTTTAGCTGAAGGGTCTGCGTGTGGGTTTTTGTGGGTTGAGGAAGGGGAGGGAGAAGAGGGCGGAGGAAAGTGGAGGTTGGGGTGATTGTTGGTTTTTGTGGGCGTTGGCTGATTCATGAAAGCAGGGTTGAAAATGTCGACGTCTGTGTTCACAGTGGGTTTGATTGGCGCGTGGTACTTCTCCAACATCGGTGTGTTATTGCTTAACAAGTATTTGTTGAGTAACTATGGATTCAGATTCCCTATCTTCCTGACGATGTGCCACATGACGGCGTGCGCGCTCTTCAGCTACGTCGCTATAGCGTGGATGAAAGTGGTGCCCATGCAAACGATCAGATCACGCACGCAGTTCCTGAAAATTGTGGCGTTGAGTATCATTTTTTGCACCTCGGTGGTGAGTGGGAACATCTCGCTGCGCTTCCTTCCAGTCAGCTTCAACCAGGCCATCGGAGCCACCACGCCGTTCTTCACCGCCGTGTTCGCGTACATTATGACGTTCCGGCAGGAGGCGTGGCTCGTGTATGCAACCCTGGTTCCGGTTGTCACGGGCGTGGTCATCGCCAGCGGTGGCGAGCCCAGTTTTCACTTGTATGGATTCGTGATGTGTGTCATGGCCACGGCAGCGCGAGCCCTCAAGTCGGTTTTGCAAGGGATTTTGCTGTCCTCGGAGGGCGAAAAGCTCAACTCCATGAATCTGCTCTTGTACATGGCTCCCATTGCAGTGGTGGTGTTGTTGCCCGCTACATTGTTACTGGAGCCCAATGTGCTAGGGATTCTGATTGCATCGGCTAGGCGCGACGTCTACATTCTCTTCCTGCTAATTGTCAACTCCGCCATGGCATACTTTGTCAACCTCACCAACTTCCTCGTCACCAAGCACACGAGCGCATTAACCTTGCAGGTCCTAGGAAATGCCAAGGGCGCTGTAGCTGTTGTGGTCTCTGTTCTTCTCTTCCGGAATCCGGTCACTGTCACTGGCATGGCCGGTTACAGTCTCACCGTTTTTGGAGTTGTTCTTTACAGCGAAGCGAAGCGGCGGAGCAAGTGAGGCGATTTGCCCATCAGCAATTCACATGTGACTAGGGCGTCACCAGTTTAGTAGATGTCTGAAGATCTGCTCTTTCATTTGCAGACCATATTGGCCGTGTTTCCTCTCATACAGATACGCAGGCAGAGAGAAACAGAGAGATTTAGAAGAGATAGGTACAGAGAGGGTGCGCTCATGTGTGTGAGCTGGAGTTAGCGCTAGAAGGATCATTCTAGTGTATTTAGGTTGCCTAGTTGTGGCAACAACATCTCTCTGGCAGAGTTAAGATTTCCTGCCCGCTACGGGGAATGGTAATTACAAGGATACAGATACATGCACAATTTAGTAGGTGGCGATACTCGAGGTGATCGCCATTTTCTGATTTACTTTCACCCGGTTTTCCAACATGAACATTTTTAATAATCTTCTATTTCATCACAGGCACCACCCCGATGACCTCAGGATTCACAAATTTCTTAAATCTTAATTCAGATCTTCCATTTCTGGATATACTTCAATGCACAATCCAAAGGTTCAACCGCCTCAACTAGCCTTTTCCAGTTCTCCTCTTCACTTTACTTTGCTCCTTCAATTTCTTGATGTGTTTTCAGGTTATAGTTATATATATCTACATACACATTTATGCTTGAATAGGTGGGTTATTCGTGATGCTCTGCAAATTACCTCAGTCGACTGGTTCATGCTATTGTCAGATCCAAGGTTATGATTTCCAGTACAAGTTCGAACGTAGCAAATAAAATACAAGCTTGAAAAAGCAAAGTACGTGTGGTGTTGCTAGCATTTAGTGGATGCCGTCTATATCATTGCTTCAGATGATGTCAACGGCACTGCTCACGCTCCCCAAGCTCTGAGCAATCCAGAATCTGGAAGCTCTCCTGCTGCTGCTCAGGTAGAATGCTGGTAAAGTTTGTGGGTCTTGTTGTCTTGTCTTGTCAGGTCAGTGATTTTGCAGCGAGCTCCGAAGTCTATGAAGCTCCGTGATGTGAGAACCCAGTTCACTTGTGGGCTGCCAATCCTGGTTAGCACTTTATGGTGAAGAAGGAGGTGATGGAAATGTGGTAACAAGTGCCGGCAGCTAGAGAGAAGCATCTCTTGTCAGCAAGCACGTTGTCTGTGTGTTTTCATTTGTAAGTTTATATATATATATATATATATTTATAAATACGAGTATAAATGTAAGTCTTGTTGTGCATTATGTTACTGTGACATCTCTACAACGTGAGAGGGTGTTGAGCAGTTAAGAGACTCCTTGAATTTTTTCTGTCTTCTGACAAAGCTTGATTATAACCTGCATCATGTGAAAGACTCAAAAAGAGTCTGATGGATGGGTTTTTGCAAGTTTGATGGATGGGTCTTTGTTGTTGAAATTTTCAATGAAATTCTTGTTATTCTGTGTTCGAGCCTAATTTCTATTGCAGTTTGCTGGCAAAAGCATGTTTGTCAAGGTGTTGTTACTGAGAAGGTCAATTGAGTGTGGATTTCTATGTGTTGTGTCTGCTGTGATATATATAGGGTATTGTTAATGCCATCACAGTTTTTGCTACTGTCATCACAGTAGCTACCCATTTCACATATTTATTTAGTATTTTTTATACCAATCAAATTTTTTCTTAATTTTATCATTTTTTTAAAATTTTGTCAATTTTAACAAAAAATAATTAAAATTTTATTAAATTTGTCCAAATTGACAAAATTTAAAAATTAACATAAGTTTTTCTAAATTAAAATTTGATTGAAAATAGATATAAATATATTTTATATTTATATAATATAAAATATATATATTTATATATATTGAGTGGGTGGTAGGTTGTGGTGGTAGTAGCAAAAATTGTGGTGGCATTAGAAATATACTATATATACATATATATATATATATATATATGGTTTTGGCTTGCACTTGGATCTAGCTAGAATTGTGTGTTAATAGATGTGTGATTTATTCATGCCATGCAATTAAAATTTATAGTATCATATAGATATGAATGATGTAATATTGAATTCACAAGTACAATTTAAAATTTATATTTAGATAACTTAATTGTAATCAATATACTATATAAATATTTAATTCAATCTCAACATCAGAATGCAATAAAATTTGAGGTATTCTACAACATTACTCAAAATATTTAACATTTTCAACTTCGTTTTAATTTAACTTTAATTTGAGCCAATCTTAACTTAATATAATTGTAATTATTTTAATATATTTTTAATCATGATAAATCCTAAAATTAAACCATAATTTTTTTAATCTAAATACCAAATCTTTAAAAACTATTAAACAACACCTAAGTAATTCTAAATTAAATAATGGTTATTATTACTAATAGATTAATAAATTTACATCTATCCAAAATTTTCAAATATTTTCTACCTTCACAACCTAAGCTTTTTTGTATACTTATTAATTTTATAATATTATAGTCATCTCAATTCAAATTTTTGTTGTCACTTATGATGCCTTTATCTTTGTGGTTAATAGTTGTTGTCTTAATTGTTTTATTAACCTTTGCTCTATGTAAATTGTTTAGATTTCTCTTTGCTAATTCTTGTAGTTATCAATTAGTTTATATATATATATATATATACATACATATTTAAAGATATTTATTATTTTCTATCATCCTACTTATAAGATATTTGCTACATTAATGCACTTTTCAATTAGTTATATATATTTCTTTAATTTTTTTATTTATAATCTTACATATTTTTTGAAATTACTTTCATCTTTGTTCTTCTAATAAATAAAAAATATATAATAAAACCAACTAAACTCTATATTTGGTATTATATATATATATATATATATATTCTAAATTATTTAATTAAATGTTTAAATATTCTAATAGTTTTTGTATATAATAAGCATGCTACTTGTATTAAGGATGCAATAAGAAGAGACCAAAAGTTTAAGAAATATAAGAAGAATAAGATATTATATTAGAAATAAGACTAGATATAAGAAAAAAAAAAAACAAACCAATACTTGAATTGTTCCAAAATTTATATTAGCAAGATTAGAATGTCCCTTCTCTTGAAGTATTATTTATACTGTAATAATTAGGTCCTAAAGGAACTTCTATGGAGATCTTAAGAGTGATAGAATATACTCAGAATAAACAAAAGCTTATATAGAAGACTAGAAAAACTTATAGATTGTTGTGAGAGCTTCTAGAAGATTAGAAAAACTTTTAGATTGTTGTAAGAGCTTCTAGAAGATTATGGAAGGTTCTTATAAACTTCTATAAATATGTAAGAGATTTTGGAGGATTCTAAAGATTTATTATAAATAATAATATCATAAGATTCTAAAAAGTTCAAGAATGTTTGAAAATGTATTGATAATTGTAGTTATTATATATTTGTAATAATTTGTATAATGACTATCATTAATTACTTATCACATTCAATCTAAAACTTGTAAATAACAATTTGTGCCAATATTGGACATCTTTAACAAACTTGATTAATTAAATTATTAAGTATATTTTAATCAAATTTTAAAAAAATTAATCAAATTTTAATTATTTGATTTGTCAATTTATTATATAGTTGATTTAGATTTATCAATCAAATGCCACTTATATTTTAATAAGATTTTATTTTATTTTATATTTAAAAAATATATATAAGTTAAATTATATTAATTATATCTAATTATACTATATATTTTATATATAAAAAATTAAAAATATCCTATTAAAAATTTGAATATATTTGCCATCTAATCAAAACCTTAAATAAAAAAATAGATATAAACAAACTTTTTGTGATATAAGTATTGATGTAGAAATAAATTCTACCAATGCCTATAAATATAAAATAACTAAATATATTAAATAATTTGTATATAATTTTGTAGACACATATATTAATAAAATAAAATTCTATATATTAAATATCAAGTATGACAAGATTTCAACAAAATGATCATAAATAATCTTAAATGTACATATGTAAAACTGATTTGTGATGTAAATGATTGGTTTCACAAAAGCAATAAAATTATCTTTTGGAAAAGTGTATCTATTTTTATTTTTTATAACTACTTATTACAGTTACTAAACTATATAAAACATGTCTTTACTCTTACATAAAGTATAGTTACAGAATTTTGTTGATAATGAATTTTTTTTATTAATTAATTCAATTTTCAATTAATCTACAATATCAACATCACATTTTGCACTACACAATATAAACTTTGCATGATTTGATTTTTTGAATTCATGTGATTTACTGTACTTTAGAATTATTAGTTTGGAAGCAAATAATAAACTTAAAACAAAAGGACAAATAATCATTGGTTTGATTACAAAAAAAGACAGAATTTTCTGAGTTAGATTTGTAAAAATATATCATGTAAAGTGTTTTTATTCTCTAAGAACAAATTTTAAGAATTAACTTATCTTTTAGTTTGAATTATTTTAGAAGCAAAGGTTTGTATTTGGTAATCCCAAATATTTGTTTTGATATTTATAAACGTAGTCTAGATATAATAGGTTATTTATTTTATTGTGTATAATAATAATAATAATAATAAATGATTGTATATACAGGTTTAATGTGTTTTATTTTAATATTATTTTTAAAAAAAACTTTTTTTAGATATTTAATAAAAAGGTATGACAAGTTTTTTTTTTTTTTTTTTTTTTTTTTTTTTTTTAATTCGTGATTTTTTTTCTGAACACTTGTGATGTTCAATTTATAATAACTGCATTCTGTGTAATGATGTGTAATTTCAACTCTACTTTTTTTACTATATATGAAAATGTTAATATAGCGTAGTAACAAGAAAATCATAGAATTATATTTCTGACCTAGAAGATTTCGGACAATAACTATTGATAAAATCTTAATTTTAGATTGTCAGGGTACAAATCCATGAATTAATAAGATGTGTCTTAGAATGTAAATATAAAAATAACCAACCTAATCAACCAAGGCTTAATTGGCATGAAAACGGTTACTATACTAGGATACTTGACAACCTACCAATTATTACAAACATGTGGCCTATTGGTCAACAGAAATGAGTATGAGCTGTCAGTTAACAGTATTATAACTTCAATCATTCTTGTGTATTATTCATCATGTCAAATAAAATACAATATACAATGCCGCCAATCTTTGAACAATGCTTTTAAAAATGGAAATATCAAATCCTCCCAGGACTTCTTGTTCCATTCACAAAGACGCGTGGCAAAGGTTGGAAGGACCTACGGGAAACATCTGAGCATCACAATCCACATAAGCAGCACAAATGAGTTTCCATTTCATTGAACATGAAACAATGTTATGCTCAAACTGAATGCAGCTTGGCTCGAAACACAGATTTTAAGTCAATAAATAAACCCTTCTGCTTATCTTCAATTTTTTTTCAGATCATCTTCACTTGCCAGCTCTTTTTCCCACTATTCTGAGAAAAATTAGCCAAATATGTTGATCAAATGCTTCTACGTCGTGATAAGGCACAGTAATCAAACTTGCACCATCCACGTATCACCTAGGGTCTCAATCGCTGCGCCATGTAGCCGGATGCTATCTATCCCTGGGAACTTTTAAGTCCACCACCACAACACTAATATTGTCAGTGCTACCTTTAGATAGGGCTAATTTCACAAGCAGCGCTGCAGCTTGTGCAGCAGGTGTTTCCTCCTCTTGGCCATCGACAGGTGGCTGACTACTTCGCTTACAACTCAATGCACGGCGTGCAATATCGCAGACCGCCTCATTTGACATTACATCCCAGAGTCCATCACTAGCTAAAATTAGACATTCGTCCTCTTCGACACGTTTGATGCACTTCACTTCAGGCTCCGGAATGACATATGGCTTAAGATATCGATCACCTAAAGAAACAAGAAATGCACTTACTTTAAATAAAGAAATAAAGGAAATATACGCATATTTTAAAGCTACAATTTCGATTTGGTAGGAAGAGGAAACAATTTAAATGGCAGATAACTGTCACAAATCATCAAAAAACAAGCTTACCTAATGCCCTTGACATCGCCAGCACACCAAGCACCCGATAACCATTCCAATAAATAACACGACCACCTGCAGCCTCTACGCGTGCCATCTCATCTTCTCGCTCTGGCTGCAAATTCAAAAACCAAATGTCAGTTATTACTTCAATGCTCACACAATCCTGATCATCAAATCCCCACGACAAAACTCCAAAACTCTACTGATTAGAGGCACACCTTATGATCCACAGAAAGAGGGATGGCGACTCCACCACGAGAAAGGACGGCTCGGGAATCTCCACAATTTCCGACTATGATTTGACATGCACCCACAACTGCTACAATGGCAGTTGTCCCAACTGTCTCAGGAGCAATAGGCTCAGGACTATGTCTGGGGTTACCGCTGATTGAACACCCACATTCCTCCAGACAAAAACCCCCCACTGCAGCATCCATCCTCTTGAAGCATTGTGTCATGGCTGCTTGCCATTGCACTTCCCAATTAGATGCGTTCTGGTCTACGTTTCCACTCTGCGCAAAAGCGGACTCAACTTCCTCTGCTAAAGCCTGATGCAAGCGTTCCGCACAAAAATTCGCTGCCTGGTTCAAACCAACCAGGTAAAACACAGCATGTCACGAACTAACGACACAAGAAACGTATTAAAATAACTACACCTATGCCCAGGCACCAGGGTAAGAAGGTACAGTACAGTGAGTAACAATCCCTTTCCTCTCCAATAATTCAACATCCATTTTGCCCTACTACACCTAATCTCCTGCAAGATTTGAAATTAAGCCAACTCACAAAGCTACTTGATGCCCAAGAAGGAAGATATGGAAGACTTGAATATAGTGAACATTCAAAACACATGTACTACTTGTTCATCTTCGACATTAACCACAACTTCCGCATCCAAACTTTATGTATACACGTGTGAGCACATGCAACAAAAAAACTAGTAATCAAATTTCAAAGAAACTATTATTAGAAGACTGAACACACAAACACCAACCTGCGATCCACCATGCCCATCGTAAACTCCAAAATAATGTAAAGGAGCTTCTTCCAATCCCCCAGCATTGCAGCCCCCCACTTTGATGCAGGGCAACTTCATGAAACATGATTTCGCTACAACCGCATCCTCCATTTCTCGTCTCCGTCCGCACAAGCTTACCATACCATGGGGCGGACAATCATTACCAGAAAAACAAGGCGCGCTAGATCCTCCAGCGTCACTAGGCACCACAGCACTAAAATCTAGAACATCCTTCGCTCCAGTTGCTTGCCATGGTGAGGGATGCTGAAATGAAATGCCAGGCATATCTAATGTTTGATTGTTGTCGACACTTCCCAGAGTCACAGTGTCAGAGGCAGTAGAAACAGCCATATCTGCAGTTCCCGAACTGTCTGGTTCGTATGCGAGAGCCTGAGAAGGTCCTTGCACAGCCTTATTCTTGTTTCCAGGTGGACTCTGAAACCCTTCGGCAAAAGTCAACGTGGAACTCACATCAGACTCCTCGACGGGATCAGATTCCTCGACGGGAAGGCCGCTGTTACTGCTTCCGCCGCTGCTCATCCTATCACTAATGCTACTCCCTACAATCTCACTTGCGTTGTTTGCACATCCATTTTCATTGCCAAGTCTACAGTCACCTGCATAGCAAACTCAGACATCAGAAACTCGCAAACTAAACAAACAAATAGTACATGATAATATACATATTGTGTGAGACCAACTAACAACCTACGACTTCATAACTACACACACTTCTGGAGACTAGGAAGCTACCGCACATATTCGGAAGGCACTAAACAGTACAAAAGCTATCCACGTATCACGGACAAGAACCTAGAGCAGCGTCTCTCAGACACCTCAGGTTACATATCATAAGACCGAATCTCCAGAATACAACCCTGCATCCGGTCTCTAAGCACGGGGATCGTATGGTTTCTGCTCGCAGATACCATTTACGCAAAAGACTGCCCTGTAGGAGGGACAGACTAGAGCCCAGAGGCTGCAACTGGTCGAAGACCAGCACAGCTGGAAGATCAGCTTTGACGAGAATAGCGAGACTGACCTCCGGACGGGCTCTCCCATGCTGTAGAGAGTGAAGACGCAGCCTGCCCCGGCTCTCGAATCACTTCACAAACTGACAGCCTGTTTGCGCTATTCTCCTGCCCCCACTCTACACTACAAGTAGAACCACACAGCGCATTGTCCCCGTTTGTCACACACAAAGCATGGCTTCCGTCTTCATCTTCCGATGGCACGTCAAAAATGCCAGAAACAGGGCGTAAGCGCTTACTTACGGGCTGCTCAACAAAGGAACTCGAGTTTGTCATCATCTTGAATCTCCGAATTTCCATCCTGCGACGCCTCGATGATACCGCTCCATTCTCGCAGCCTGACGACTCCTCCATCAATCCTCCGTGCGTACTTCTACAAATTTTAGCTGTGGCCATGCCCTGCCCACAAATTATAGCCCGACCGGCCTCCACCCCAGGATTTCCGCACTTCCTTCCACCATGATTCAATCCCCAGCCAGCAGCACACCTGCATGCGCTCTTGCTCGCCAGAGAACCCTGTCCGCTCCAACAACAGCACTCCAACGCGCGCTTGCTCTTGAAGAAACCTCGGGCTGCTCGCTCCCAATCACAAACTCAAAGCACACCTACTCAGGCCTCGCTACTGACGCAACATTCGACTGATCTCTTTTACATCAACAGCAAACCCTTCCAGCCACACACGCAGACAAACACAGCCGACGCACAACACACTAACACATTCCCAACGGGATCACTCACGGCCGCCGCGAACGAAGGTCAAACAACCGGAGAACAAATCAAAATAAAAATAAGAATAAATCAACTGCTCTAGGCTTGGGTATACTACTATTAATGCTACTACTACTATTACTACTACACCAAGCCACAGCGTTAGCACGAAGAGTGCAAAGCTACGCAAGACGATGGCAAGGTTGCGGACGCGAAGCAAATCTCCTTTAGGACAACACTGAGTGGCGCACGCAGACGGGTAGAGGAGACTAGGGAAGAGATGGCAGGGAAGGCGGGCGAGGGAGAAGTGCAGAATGATAGAACAGGAGTTGGTGCAATGGTTTGTTGATGATGTCGTCGTCGTCGTCGTCACCGTCACCTTCGTCGGAGAAGGGGTAATGCAAAACACAAAAATAGAATAAAGTATAATAAAACGCACCAAAATAAACACAAGGAAATATAAATAAACTTAATTAGCAAAAATATAAACACGCGCGTACACACGCAGACGCACAGGCAAGCAAGGCAGGCGGAGCACAGAGGCAGAGGAGGAGCGCTTCTCATCACTCTCATTAAACAAAGGGCAGGCAGCCACGACGACGCCTGGCGACGAGACGGGAATCAGGGCTACCCCCTACCCCCCTCGCCAGGCTGGGTGCCCTCTCGTCCTGCCCTACCCACCCCCCCGCTTCCCCTCTTCTGGGCCCACCATGGGACGAACGAACGAGTGGTTGAACCAACGAACAGGGCCAACGAAAATAGATGGAAATTCCAATAATTCCCAGTCGTCTCCTATATTTTTATTTATATATATGCATAAATCGCCCTCGTTTTCTGCTTCCCTTTGTCCAGATGTTGTTCCATCCTTCTCTTCGTTTTCTTTATGTTTGACTGGGTAAGTGCTTCCTTGGCTGTGCTACGGACCTTGTTGTTGACCTTGGAACTCATACATTCATTTCTGTATGTGTGTGTGTGTGTGTGTGTGGGGGATTTTTTTTTTTTTTATTTCTTTTCATTTTTAAATAGTGGTGATAATAATAAAGAGTCTAGGTACTTTAATGGTGTAAATTAGGCCCTGGAAGGCATTCTATCAAACATTGTGTAGAAGGGAAAAAAATGTTTGCAATGCAAGCCAAATGGATTTGATTCCTCTCTCATTTTGAATGCTGGAATATGAATGCGTGTGGCTCGGAATTTACTTTTTGCACGGTCAAAACATTGTTCCTTTGAGAAAACTCCAAAATCCCTATTTGCGGAATCTACCTTGAATAATTTCATTAAAAGTGATCCATGCAAGGAAAAAATTAAAAAATTGATTGCATCACAAAACACATATACAAATCAGGAGACTACAAGGGAAACATTGGACATTCTTTTAATCCAGTCTTCATCGAATTTCTCCCATCTTCATGCCCTTTTCTCAATAGGAAGAGCACACGTCAGCCTTGTTTGTCATCACAATAGAATCAAAAGAATAGTGTTAATATCATATTTGTGCAGAGGATCATTTTTGGTTCTACACTTAAATGTGTAAGGCTTAGAATCAGACCAATTCAAACAAAAGATTAAAATAATAGCGAAAAAAAAAAATGCCATGCCAAGGGTTCAAAATCCCCAGAGCTATGTTCACCAAATCCACGCAAATGGCCTGGACATACTCAAGAGGCTATTGTAAAATAGTGTGGCGGGAGAGGATCAGCAGTTGCTGCCCAGGAGGAAGGAAAGAGGGGGGACTGGGGGGGGGGATCTGCCCGCGGGCAGGGTGGAGAAGGTGGGGACAGCTAGCAAGCGAGGGTTCGCATTCGCATTGGCAGAGAGGATCCACGCGTCGCAGAGCCCTCCGCTAGGCGCCTAAAGAGGCCCACGTGTCGGGCGATGCGGGGGCGGGTCGCTGGCAGGAGGTGATAGGGTCGGGAGGCGGAACGAATGCGGTGCGGTATCACTTACCGAGCCAATGAAAAGATCTACTCAGTCCGCCACGGCGATGCCGCCACTTGGCGCAATGGCACAGGTTTTCATCCTCCAATTTGGCTTAAAGATCGTTTGCCTCGTGTCGACACTTTCCTCCCTCCCCCCGACCGGCCCTCTTCCGGATCCTTCCACCTCACCGGCCCGTCCTCGTTCCCCACTCCTTCCAGTCAGGACTCCATAAGTGTTAGGGTGGAGTGGCCTCGAAGGGTCCCTTTCCAGCGTTCAAATTAAATTGGCCAACGAATGACCCTGGTGCACGCGTCATAGTCACACTTCCCCAACATTTTATTTGATTCCATGCCAAATATAACGACTTTCTTTATTTAAATTTGATGGGCAGCAAGGATTAGGCATGCAAAAACATCCTCAGCATTGCATACATTGTGTAATCACTGAATTTATTAGTTTTGACATCCAGTCTTACTATTTATATGAGTTATATATTCATGGCTAATGGAAATTGTACATGCACCTATTCATTCAACATTTTCCATTTCTTTCATAACAAATGCAATTTTATTTATTTTTTATGATCCCAATGGAATTCTTTTCATGCTGCAAATTTATCTTATATTTCTTTTTAAGGTATAAGATTTTTGGTGATTTGCATAATAATAGTAACACTGATAAAAACATTAAAGTGGCAAGTTTATTACAATCATTTTTGTGTGCTTTATGTCTATATATATCCACACACAAATCACATCAATTAAATGGACTGCATACATTACTTGGTGTTACATAGCTGTGCGGTTACTGTATGAGAGCTGTCTGCATATAGGATTGTCCAAAACCATTGAACTTGCATATTTAATCCATTGTTAATACATATCTATCATATTTTGTATAGCTTAATAATAGAATCATTAACTGAAACTAAAATAAATATTTGTAATAATGTAGTTGATTTAAAGTTTAAAATTTAGAGATAAAACATAAATTTGAAATTGATTCAAGATGTATATTGGTGTGTGTATGTATGTATATAAATAAAGGGGATTTAAATCAACTCACATATTTCTTTAATTGATCCATTGTTAGTAGAATATAGATCCTGTCTCCACCAAATCCACTCTGCTCCGCTCTCAAATCTATTTTTCTTTGTAAATCTCTGCTTAAAGCAGAGTATATCTAAGATCAAAGCAAAACAATCCAACAGAATTGAAAGCGGAGCAAAGTGGATTTGATGGAGGTAGGATCTATATTCTACTGACAATGGATCAATTTAAGAAATATATGAGTCGATTTAATATTCTATTAAATATATATGCATATATATATATATACATTCCAACATGCATAACTATTTTGTTAATATCAATTTATTTTTTTAAAAATGTTTGTGCATATAATCAACAAAATTCTTAAAAACCATGTTAAAAGCAATCCTGTTAGGTATTTTCATGTTAACATGTTGTAGAAACTAATTTTTGGACTCACAATTTTGTATTTGAAAAATTTGTGTGATCAATTTAAGATTCTACAATCATGTATTACATAAGTTGCACTTTTATATTATTAAAAATTAACATAGCCATCAAATACATGATATACATGAATATCAGTATTGCATTAATTTCTATGAAGTCCAAAATGGTTATTTTATTGACTCTTTGACACGAGGTAGAAGACATGTTTGAATGATTATTTTATAAATGATTTTTAGTTTTAGTTCTATTTATTTTTGTTTGTAGCCACATGAAATAACCAACTAACAATGTTTCTCAAATGAAAAAGTTAACAGTTTCACCTTGAGAAAAATCAAATTTGGTGTTTTAAATATAAAAATAAAAGAGTTTTGTTTCTAAAAAGATGTAGGTGAAAGAATAATACTTGAGTTGATTTACATGTTGAATAGAATGTAGAACTTATTTGTAAAAATAGTTGCATTTATTTTTTTTACATTTTTTCAAAATTTCAAAATTTCAAAATTTTGAAGAGTATGTTAAAGATTACACTTTAAATTATATATTTTTTGAATGTAAAATAATACATTAACATGAAATTTTAGAATATTGGTGTTTTTATCAATACTGTATAAAATTGTAAATAATATTTATTTTGCTTTATTATATATAAATAATAAAAAAATAAATCAATACTAAATAAAATTATAAATAATATACATTGTTCTTTATTAAAATTTTGAATATTTTGTGTGTATAAATTATACTTAAAATTTTGATAATTAAACAGCACTGTGATGTATAGATTTATAATATATGTGTACATATATGTGTGTGTATGTATATACATATTGAATTTTCATTGAAATTATGAGGTGTTTTTAAAGCAACATTTCACTTTAAAATTATTATTCAAGTCTGAGTTTTATTGAGACTCATCTGTTGGGATATTATTCAGAATAAAAATTGGATTTGTTCAAATAATGCTTACTTGAATATTTACACCAAAATTATTTTGCAATATGTGAATCTTAAATTTTTTACATTTAATAATGGAGTGATACCAATGTTTTTTTTTTACCAGAGACTTAAAATTATTATATTGTAAAGCATAAATGAAATACACATATCCATTTACAGTAAACAGAAAAACAGAGACTATGGAGTAAACTTCCTGTCAATCAAATTCTCTCAAAGTATGTAATTTTAGACTAAGTTCTTAATTTCTGATGTGGTACATGCATGGTTTGAACAAAGTTGTATTAATATCAATGTAAGTCATTTAAAGTTAATATGTAGATAGGAATTCATACATAATGATAACAATACTAATAAGGAGATATATATATATATATATATATATGTAGCAATGAGTACAAAATCTATATAAAAACATACTATTGTACAGAGCAAAGCAAAGCAAAGCAAAGCAAAGCAAAATTCCAAAAACCTAGTAATATCACAACCCCATGTCCCCACTCGGGTCCCCAATGCTCAACCTCACCATTGTCTGTCAACACCTCCAAGTGCCTCAGCGGCGAAGGGTACCACAAGCCTTGGTGATTCTCCGTGACCTATTTCCGCGAGGCTGAGGCGGCAATGGGCTCTGGTAGCGCCAGCTTGCGTTATTTCCTCCCACCGTCTTTCCCAGCTCGTCTTCGCCGTCGCCGTCGCCGTCGCCTTCGAGGTGCTCAAAGCAACGACGCGCCTAGGTCACAGGAGGGCAGGCAGGCGTTCGTGGAGAGGCGGCGCTTGCCTCTCCCGCACTCTCCCTCTCACTCTTTCCATCACCGGGATGCTTCCTTCTCGGCATCACGTTTTCGTGCGTTGTTTCTTCGCTGGTACTACTCTTCCTCCTCGCCCCTTTCCATTTCTCTCTGCAGGCAGCCTCGATGTTTCGGTGCCGTGATGGAGTTTCTAGATGAGATTCACTAGCCTGGGGCGGTTCTGATGATGAGCTGTGTGGCTTGTCGCTGCGGATTGGTATTGACAGGAGGCTAAGAATTTTGCAAGTGTTGTGTGTGACCTTGCAGATATTTGGTTATGGTGAGCGGGACACCTGACATCGGGTCTCCGTCGTGTCTGTATAGATCCCGTCTTCACTCTACTCCAGTCCGAACCGGTCTCATGTGTTGATTACATGCTAACATTCCATGCATACGATGCCGTATTCTTGCCTCAAAGCAGTTCTGCTACTCATCGATTGTGCATTGCCTCGGAAGCTCGGTTTTGATGATACCATGTTGTTCATGCTTTGCCACTCTGATGTTCTGTTCACTTGTGTTGTCATTAAGTGTAATAATAGCATACAGATCTTAAATGTTACCGATCTAGATTTTCATTTCCAGGTTTTCGCTTGTAGGTGGAAGTTTTTATCTCGTTGTGTTTTTGAAGTGTGGGAGTTGATTCATAGAGTAGGATTGATATCAACGCTTGTACTAGCCACCATTTCAGCAAAGTCGGGTTGATATCATGTTTCCTGAATAAGACTGTTTAATATTAGTTTTGAGTTGGTTATCATTTGTATATGACCTACAATTCGATTATCAACTTCCAACCATATAGATGTATCGCTGTGTTAGTGATTGGAAGAATCCTTAAACAATCAGTTTTGGTTCGAACACCACTTTTAATAGTCAGCAAATTATATTACACAGCAAAGCTAGAAAGCCTCAGTTTTCGTGTTAACATTTTCTACTCCGCCTGCTCAAGCGAGTGAGACCACTATCGCATCCATTTAGACAAGCTGTCACAAGTATGCCAACAAACCAGCACTTGCCAATGAACTGTAAGATAGTACACAAAAAAAGCGCGAACGGCAGCAAGAGACGCAGGATTGAAAGCAACTAAATTCTCAACAGTTGAGGGCTGTTTCAGGAACAATTGAAGGGAAATGCTCATTCTGATCTAACAACGATGTTCAATAATAAGGTTTAGCAGATGGTTTATGTAGATGCTTACTGTGCAGCTGTCCAATTGTAACTGGATTCTCATTCCTTAATACCTGTACTGCCTACGAGAAAAGTGTAATCAATCTCAAAAGTATACTACTGCAAAGTTGAGCTAATGAATTATGCTCGCAAATCTTTTCCGAAACCGGTTTTGTTGCTGCCCCATGGAGACCCAACTTTGACGCTACCATCCTCAAGAAGCGGATCGGTCTCGGAGACCTCATCAGTGTCCAAAGACGCTGATAGCACATCCTCTTTTGAAACCTGAGCAACAAACCACAAATTAATCCAGGTAGCTTTAGGAAAAACCGCTTATCAACAGATTATAAAAAAACGTGCTCAGTAAATGCAAAATATTGCTTCTAAGTGATACGATGCCAGACAATCAACAGCTACACAATAAACAACATATTTCCATAGATCTTCGGCTGGTAGTATTCAACACCTGGAGAAAGATTGATACCTGAGATGATGAGACGGGTAGCTCTTCAGCTTTCTGCTGGCTTTCCAACACGCATGCATACGAATACAATCCCATTCCAATCACTGCTATCAATATTCCACAGATGTTGCGCCAGCTGAAGGGATTCTTCAGCAAAATGTATCCGAACGCCAAAACGAGACAGGTCTTCAGGTGTCCAAGCACTTGATAAGTCACCGCTGATGTCTTACCAATGACTAGAAACGTGCTGAAGTTAACTGATACAGATATGAGACATGAAAGCACGATGAAGAACTGGCACCCAACAAAAGCCACAGTGAGAAGACACGAGACAGGGATAATAAGCTCATCAACAGCAAAAAAATCCAAACGGTGTCACGATGCGTTACTCTATAGCGACCAATCTTCATACTACATGCGTTCTGCAACTCTCATCGTACAAGAATGCAAAAACAGATCTTCACTCGTTTGACGTTAATATTCGAGGCGGCTGATGATGTGCACTTACCAAAACAAATGAGTTGTAGTCGAAACTGAATACGTTCCGGCTGGTCAAGGCAGCATCGAGAAAGGGCCCCGATACGAACAGTGTGGCAGCTTGATATGGCGCAGATTGGTATAGAAGCTGTGTAGATGAAACCTTGAACCTTTTCTGGATGGTGTTGGTCATCTAATACCCCAAAGCTCAGGAACTCAACTTTTCAATGAAATGCAAGATACTATCAAAGGTATCATGGGATTCTAAATGCTTGACATGCGCGACTGCTAAATTACTGAGACTGACTCAAATTAATTAAAAAAGTCACGTCGCATATAAGACCACTGCAGAATAACCAGGAATGTCCAAAAGCAATTTTGCTTCCTAGTAAAGCACTGCACGTCCTGTAATTTGGTTCATCACATTCATTTTTCGATCAGCTAACATACTCGGCTTTTGCGCAAATACACATCGGCCGACACGCGGTGAAAGGATACAATCTGTGCTACACATGTAGTCACAATGGCCAAGCAAGAGATTATGGAACCAAGGAAGTTAAGCTGCAAGTCTGTGACAGTCGCAACTCCCACACCAAGGAGTAACAATGCGATTGAAAACTGGACCCTCTGACTGCCATCATAACACAGTCAATATCTTAGTCCTGTCTCAATCAAAACGAACCAATGCGTAAGCTTTACGATGTTCACTGCAATCACATTGATTATCGGCCTAACGATCACGAAAGCCATATCCTAAAGATGTTAACATCACACAAATCTAGGGACTACATAACGAACCTGAAGCGCTTCCTGTAGAAAACTGTTTCCAGCAACACTGTGCATGGGATAATTGCAAGTTTGGTCATCTGCAATAAAATTGTTTGTGTTACTCGTACTCTCTCAAATTCGAATCTTGTTCATGCAGCAGATCTAGAACCCTTATAACAGAAGGGAGATCAAATGGTAATAAGCCAAAACACCTCTTGATCTATAATTACGCAACGCGCATGCTCAGCTTCCTGAATAGCTGAAAAAATTTAGTACCTGATAAAAACCAACAGAGTTGAAACCCAGGCTCAGGTTTAGTAGGCCAATTGAAATTCCGTTGAGAACGGCAAACCCGAAAAGCGTCCGTAAATCGAAGGGCTTGTGTTCAAATAGTTTCAACGATCGCGCAACATGGAGTGAGCAGAATGTCACAGCCAGATGCCAGCTTGTCAATGTGGTAGCTACACCAAGCAAAAATCAAGGGTCAAAGAAATGTCCCTTCGCTAAACATGTTTCATTTCAAAGATTGACGAAGAATTAAAACGAAAGCTTAAATGGAAAGCAGCTCATCAAATTTCAAACGTCCCCACTCTCACAAAAGTCTTGCCTGGCAAGTCTAGTTACTATTGCAAGTCACGTAATACTTCAGGATTTGGCCACTAGTGATGAGAATCGCAGACTTTCATTACCAAATGCAGCACATGCTTTTGACCTACTTTTAACCCTACCGTAAACTATACATATCAAAGATTACGTCACATCTATGCACACCCTAGCCATTTGTTCGTGTTCTCATAAAGAATTTACAGAAAGGAAAATTATCTAGACAAAGGACTGTAACTTGTCCTCAAAGAAGATCGAGATGATCTGATGGTGAGAAATAGGAGCGTGAGTCGTTCCATCGCAGCTATTCAGATGTTCTAGTTCCCAGATAGCACAAGGAAATCCATACAGAAAAACGCATTAACATTCGCCTGCTGAATGATGCAAGTGTACACTACTATCAATGCTATGCACACTAGACTAACCAACTACGAGAAACAATAAATCAGGAATTGGCTGCCGTCACACATTCGGGACGCTTAAGATTGTTGTACCCACATTTTCACCCTGAAAATCTGAGGGGTGAATCTTACAGATAGTACCCCGGAGAACACCCACCGAAGCAACAACGCAAGGCTAGGACTAGTTGGCTTCCACTCAAGAGGGCCCAGCAAAACCTCTAAGAATTCAGAGATCTGAAAGAGAAAAAAACAAAAAAAACAGAAAAACGAAACAAACATTCCAAGAAAACTCTCGTACCGAAGCAGAAACCGAGCGTGGTAATGAGAGTCTTGTTGCAGATAACAATGGCCACCGAGGAAATGACCGACAAGCCCAGAGCCCCGATTGTTCCGAGGCCTCCTTTCTCCGCCATTGTGCTCCTCCGCCTCGAATCCTAAATCCAACCGAAAATTCTTCTCGCTGCCCACCGATTTCTACCAACACTTGCTCAAATCCCCCTAGACGACATCTAAAAAAATCGTGCCAGGCCTCTTTCACAGTCTTTCCCTCCCCTCGTTCTCTCTGCACCCACAGTACACTTTTCTCAAAACCCAGTACCTCGGACACCACTCCACTGACTACAATCTCCCAGCGCCATCCGAATCCAACACAACAGCATCACCGTCACAACGCAAAACCTGGCGAGGAAGACGAAGAAGAAGAAGAAGCATCAGAAGAAGAAACAAAAGAAGAAGAGGGAAAAGAAGAGGAAAAACACAAACTGACCCACCTGGGTCACCAGATGGTTTCCACCGTGTAGGTCCTACACATGCACCGAGCACTCATGAATCACTCAAGCAAGCCCCGTGACGCTGCAGCAGACAACCGAATGCGATGGATTGATGATTAGAGCGTGAGGAGGCGCATCTGGAGATCTTGTGGGCCATCGAATGCCGAGCGGAGTGCTGACATGATGATGCTGACCATCCCGAGATCCTGAATGGGAAGGAGAGGGAGATGGAGACGGAGTGCGAGGCAAGACGTGCGACGAAGAGATGGCTCTCTTACTCTCTTCTCTCTTCTTCTTCTTCTTCTTCTCATCCTAACGGGCTCTTGCCATGAGCTCTTACGTCTCGCTCCT
This sequence comes from Physcomitrellopsis africana, assembly GCA_036785485.1. Lineage (NCBI taxonomy): Eukaryota > Viridiplantae > Streptophyta > Bryopsida > Funariales > Funariaceae > Physcomitrellopsis > Physcomitrellopsis africana. The sequence continues at coordinate 756,251 of JAWRVF010000027.1, forward strand.
TGCTTTTTGCCAACCCTAAAAGCGCTCAGCTCCGCTCCAGATTTCTATTTTCGACAGTCCCATCGTGAGTTTTTAAGTCTGAGTGGAAGCGTGGACTTGGTAAAAGGCTTTATATAACCATTTCCTCCTGTTTTTATACTCCTGACATTGTATCACGTGAGGAATAAGAGGGGTAAAATAATGCACGATAAAATAAAAATAAAAATAAAAACTCGCCGAAAGGAACCTAATGCTCTTGTTTGCAGCAGTCTTCCTGAGATGAGGGGTCTAAAAATTCCGAAGGAAGCCCTTAGTCGAAGACTTCAGAAATTAGTCGAAGCATCGCAGTGTTGCTTGTCTATTACCGACGACTTCACATGGACTTCACTAAATCCGGGTTTATTTCATATCATTGCCATGTATTCTATGAGTGATTCATTTTATTCTTCCAGTTTTCGAGTGACACCGAGGCTCATTACTCACCACACTGATTTCGAAATAAGCTTTAAATAGTAACATCCAAATTGAAGAAGTAGCTTGCTAGCATGTGGAGTTGCTTACCTCACGACATCAACGTTGCAAACAGTTCATGGTACACATAGGTTACTTGTCCTCAGCTTACACAAGGTCTATTTTAAAAAAGAGGAATACAGTAGTGGTTCTCATCGAGTTTATATCAGCGGAGCCTCCCGTGCTGTGGATCCTCAGGATGTGAAATCAGATCCAATGAATCCTAGCCAATCCTACAAAAGAATTTCATTAAAATTGAGAAGGACCTGGGTTCTTTGGTTATGTGCCATAATACATTTTTCTACCATGCTTTTATCAATGTACAAACTGAGGTGACAATCTCAATGAGGATAGATTGTTGACTACCGGTGTCTATCGGTCTCTAGAGTTCTAAGACCATGCCTTATATCTTAAGGCCTGAGGACTTTAGCTATGGCATTCCTCAACTTTGAGGTGACTAGTACGAGGTCCTCTTCTGAATGCCCTGCGGTGACAACTACTTTGATTGCTGCCGGTAGTTTGCAATTGTCCAAAAGAGAGCGCTTCGTCAAGCTCAAAAGAATCCCCTCATCCAACATCTGCTCACATGCAAACGAGTTAGAACTCAATTGTCACATGCCCAGTTCTCATCATCACAAAGTACAGCCCAATACTCATAATACCCTGTCACTATGTAGGCATCTCTCAGGATGTTGAACATAAGGCTTTACCAGGTCGACAACTCGCTGCAGGATTGAGAAATCTTCAGCAAAGGAAGTAGACTCTTCCCAATGCAAGAACACTATTGGAGACAATTTGTCGCATCCGATTCTGATTCCAGGTACTGAAGAAAGTTCTGCTCAACCCACAAGATGGTGTAAGAATTAAAAATTGTGTTCAGGAGCCAGAAGTGATGTAACATCACCGTCCCGACACAATATTATTCGACTATTTCCAATTCTACCATCTTGAGTAAAAAGCACAAATAGCATGACTGTTTCAGTATAAAACCACAAATGCACATACTTGAGTGTACAAGTGAAATGTTTTTATGGAGCCGAGACAGCAATTGAGGATTGTTCTCCAAAATTTCCACGGCAGCAATTCCAGCACTGGCTAAGAAAGGAGGCAACGCAGCCGAGAAACAGTACCCTGATCCTGAAAGACGCTGCGCATAAATTCCCACATGAAAAGCATCATTATACAGTATCCAGCTGACCAATAAGGAGCTCTGCTGTGGAGGGGAAGTAATTACTAGCACTAGGTAACCACAAGCAACAAAGTTAATACTTAGAAAAAGTATACAGTATGAAAAGAATTAACGGATAATCAACCCAGAAAAATAAGCCTGTTCCAGGTTTCCTTCGAGAAAACTGATGGAAGTTCAGCTGGAAGGTCACACAAACCTGATGACTGACAACCTCTGCACTGCCTGTACAGATGCCTCCCTCAGACGCCAGAGCATGACCCATAACAGCTGTGATGATGTCCAGCTTCTCCACCTATGAAAAGAAATGAAAGCTCAGTCAAGAATGCAGTAGACGATAAAAGTGCAAAAAAAGTTGACGATTTAAGTTATGCTTGTTGTGTCTAGTAAGAGTCATACCGGGATATTAAAATGTTCAGAGATACCACGACCGGTCTTTCCTAGAACGCCAATGGAGTTACTTTCGTCTATCAGTACTCTGAACTTGTATTCCTCTTTAAGTCGGCACAGCTCATCTAGAGGTACCATCTGACCTGAGTTCTGTCCACAACAAACTTTATCTTTAAAGTGATGTTCAATTACATGCTGATGCAGGAGATAGTTCATGCAATAAAACAGAGCATCAACTATCGAAGATCTGAGGAAGAAAACCACAAACAAACTTCAATGCACATGGTCATGCTCGATATGTTGGAACTGTCGTGAAAAAATGCGGAATCCAATAAAGAATTCCTGCAAAACATGTGCAGAGAGGTATATCTTAGGAGGTAATATGGTCCAACATACTTGATAGATAGCTTCAACTATAATGAAACGTCTATTGAGGGGCTTCTTGCGTTTGTCTTCCTTTCTCACTTCCTCCAAACGAACCTTCAGGTCTTTCATGTCATTGTGCTTAAAATACTTGACTTTACTTCTTGACAGGTATAAGCCATTTTGTAAACTCCAATTCACTCCATCATCACTGGTGCACATGCATGGCCATCAACTCAGGATGTATCTCGTTTCAACTGGAACTCTTGGAAGAAAGCATTATTTGGAAAACATCTTTGAAAAATCGACAGACCTGGCGAACGAGAGGCTTCTAAATAAAAACAGACTTCGTTACGGAGGCAACCTTCAATAAAATTACAATAATTTACACACGCTTCGATCTCCAAACAATCTCATTGACGGAATATAGTCTTACGCTAAGATGAGATCCCCCGCTTTGCAGAACGCAGGGATCACACTTGTCGTGGTAGCCAATCCATAAGAATACAGAATTGAGTCCTGAGTGCCCATGAAATCGGCAATTTTCTTCTCAAAGTCCAAGTGCACATCTGTAAACCTCGGACAAAGTGAGTTCCATTTTTGCATGCACACAGAAAAGTTGCTGGTCCACCACATACAGAGTCAGGCTTCCATCGCATTACCAGAACTATGAAAATAGAGCTAAGCAAGACACCAAGTGCTGATAAGGTCACACAATGAGTTATTTTGAGACTCAGGATGGGCTACCAGCCTGCTCACCCATTGTGCCGTAGAACCCACGGGGACCACAGGCTCCGACACCATACTTCTCTACTGCAGCGTTACAAGCTTCCTGTGAAGCCCCACACACAACAAAAACAAATAAACTTGTTCAGTTCAGGTGACAAGGTCACCGAGCACAACCGCTACCACAAAATTATCTCATGACAAACAAGAAAGGAAGTAAAAGAAGCATTATCGTTTGGATAAATTATAAATTGCAACGTAGAAACTGGTAATGCACTACCTTGACTTTGGGGTTGCCAATCAGTCCCAGATAATCTGCTGTAGACATGTTAATAACATCCTTGCCGTCAATTATTGTATGCGGACCCGCTGCACTGCAAGATCAAATGAAAGTGCTGTATATTTAAAAGAAGGAAAAGAAAGTGCGCTACATCCCCCCCGTCAAATCAGCCAAAAAATATAAACTGATAAAAACCACGTAAGCGGTTTTCATTGCGGACATTCATACACATTGCCATCAAAAGCGCCCAAAAACTACATGTTTTATAGCCTACGACCTTAATCACTTAGCACGTTTACAGCTGACTCAACGTCAAATTCACGCAAAGCTACTTCCATCTGCAGGGGATACTGAGCTAGGTGGCGTAAAACAACACCTTAAAACAAAGAATCATTAAATGTCCTGCACCTTACAAGCTCCAAGAAAGTTGCACAAATGGAGTGTTTTCGTAGGCATAGTATCTACTAATCAGGTCTATATTCCTACCTTTCAAGAATAGGAGTTTTCATTTCCATGTCGTCCGTAATCACTGGGTGAAGCGGTTCAGGGGTCCATTCCTCACATAGTTGATCGATTTCCTGCACAGCCAGCTTCAGTGAATACTCTAAAACAACTTCTGATGGGCTTCCAATTTTCATGTCAGAAACTTAAGGACCCCACCTCCAATCCAGTTAAGTTCCACAAAATAAGTGGGATGAATTTTGGCACTTTGCTTAGGCACAAGAGATCTTAGTATGAGTCTCAGGAGACTGGAAAATCGCCTTATTGCTAATAATATCGACCATCTATTGGAGCTATGCTAAAAAAATCGCCAGTCTAAAAAGATGAAAAGTCGAAGTAAACCCTACTTGATGTGTGCATCAAATGCCCCGTAGAGCGGATTCATAACATAGATGATGCTTGTACCAAAAACACGCCCCATGTATCTCTAGATTGGCATCCCAGCGAAAAAATCACGCTCTTTAATCTACCCCCACGCTTATAAAATCGTAAAATCTGATTACGCCAATGAATTTGTGCTAGATCATGAGATTAGGGTTGAGAAGAATGTAGGACTCGGAAATTGATCGCGAGAGCTGTAAAAGGAAAGCACAGTTCTAAAAAGTTGGTAGGCTCAAGAAGCTCACAGTCTCAGTGAGAACCCGATTCTCCGGCGTATAACTTTGTTGCAGGAGCAGGTAAAAAATCACCACAACAAGCAAAGTTTCCAGCAGCAGATGCCCTGTCATCAAAAAGATCCACACGATTGCTTCTCATGGCCGTTTGCATTAACAAGAACCCTTCCTTAAAACCAAAAAACTGAAGTCGGTTCTCCCTCTACTAACGCAGACCTGGTGGCTATTATGCGTTTTATCAACGCTATTCCACTACATATCCTCCCTCATCCTTCCTCCTTCCTAATCATCCTTCTTTCAAGCTTAAAAAAAAAACCCCGAGAGTAATCAATCTAACGCTCAGCGAAGGAACCCAAGCTCGAAAATGCAGCCAGGCAAAACACTCTAAAAATACAAACACAATCGCGCGAAAGCACGAAACCCATAAAAACAGCATCACACAGCTCCCGAAACGCCTCGTCGATTGCCAGATCTGATGGCCAGCAGCGACAGATTCGAAACCCAGAAGACGGCCACGGAATGAAGAGCGAGCTAACGCGCACAGACAGACAGACACGCACCATGGATATGAACCCCGAAGATGACCGCATCTGTGACCAGCGCGTCCGGCAGCATCCCTAGCACGGTGTCTTTGAACTCCACCAACATTGCCATTGAAACCCCACAAACAGCAACAGCAACAACAACCACGATAAACTCCTCTCCTCGCTGAACTGCAGCAACAGAGGGTTAGATGACGATCCCGGCAAGCCAGCTCATCCACTCACAGCACCATCATCAAGTGCGGTAGCAACCCAGTGGCAAAAGCGAAGCAGCAGCAGCAGAAGCAGCAACAACATCCCCCTTTCCTCCTGGCGACATGGCAGGGAAGGAGGGGATGTTGTATCGTCTACGTCGTCATCATGGGGCCCTACGCACGCACGTCAATCAATCCATGCATTCATTGCCGCGCCATTCTCTCCCCCTCTATCTCCTCCCTCCCTCCTCCGCGTATTTCATGTTTTAGGTTTAAGGTTCCATTTGCTCTTGGTTCATGCTGTGGACCAATTTCTAGTGTGGGTGCCACACAACGATCGGAAATGCTAAAACACAGTTATGGGTTTTTGTGGGTTTGTGGTATTGGTTGAGGAGAAGCTTTTTAGAGATTTATTTTTTTGGTTCTTAAGATGGAATTGGAGTTTTGAATGTTGGTTTCTCGTCACAAAGGTGGTATGTTTTGCAAGTAGAAGGGTATTCGATTATTTGTTTTTTTTAATAAAATTAGGCTTGAAAATATAATATAAAAATAGTCTTTGGTTAGTCTTGTATAATCTTATTTTAATAGGTTGTTTAGCATGAGATTTAAGCAGACAAGGTGGTAATATAATTTGAAATTGAATATTTGTCTAGTCACATTATAATAGCATGTTTTGTAGAGAGAAAATCTTTACAAACAATATATATATATATATATATATATATATATATTAAATGTGGCAAAAGAAAAAAAAAAAAAAAAGAAAAGAAAAAAAGAAACTTTTGCAAAAGCCACTTCTATCTAAAATTAAACTTGGCATGTATTTGCTACAAAGTAAAGAAGTTCATCAAATTTATAATGTCATCTTGCATTCATGATTTCCCATATACATCTTTCATACTTTACGAAAGTCTTCCTAGTGGCAAACACAAAAAAATGTCGGCATCTGCTTGGCAAAAGATGTACGTTGCGTTCTTGCGGACAACGGTGTTGTGGCGAGAATTTGCTTTAGGTAGACACGAAGTCCCTCTTTAGGGACAAGAAGCAAAATCAAGAGGCAAAAGATGTATCGCCTACATGCGGATCTCTCCAACGGCAGACGACCTCCAACAACAGCATTCAAATCTCAAGTGGCTTTCCCCAGTGAACAGTTGCAGACAGTATCATCCTTCAGCAATCTCCCCTATGATTTTCAAATCTTCTCGTTTTCGATTTGATCCTCATCAGTTGCGGAACATCTTTAACTACAAATTCAGCAAATATCCTTTTCCCTTTTTACCTCACCGGGTCGATCAGCTTCAACCTTGTTCAGCATCCAGCTCGAACCACAATAGTCGACTCAATACTCTGATCTCGGCAATCTTTAGCTTTTTGAAATCACTATTTATGCAGCTTCAGCAACACAGACATTCACGGCAGTCCAACAATTGAGCTCTCACATCTGCCCCTTCGAAGTTGCATCATCCCAATCCCCCAGACCTACAACACTCGCAACCTGATTTGTTGCCATAGCTTCCTCTTGGTTCCTATTTCGGTGATAATAAGCCTTTCAAGAAGCTACACCAAGCGGCTCCTACCCCCGATGGCGTATTCTGCTGTATTGGGCACTCGTACAAAACCTATCGCATCAAAGGTTTCCTTCAACCCTCTCAAACAATCAGCACAATTTCCAGAACAAAGTATTGCTCTCTCAAAACTTCAGCATCAGCTAGTATTGATACCGCACTTTCTCATCACACTTAACCACCATCTGATTTTTTAGAAACATCAACAAACCTCTAAATCCGTCGAAGTCAACCACGTTCCTCTTGCTACTCACCAAACACTCATGTCCTCATTTCTAAATTAGATTATTACAAAATAGAACCTTGCCCTTCCCAAGAGCAGCATCCGAGGCGATCTTTCTTAGCTCCTTGCAGCTTCCCTTGCACATCTACCAACACCTTCACACCCGCCACTGTTGTCACCACCCATAGCCGAATCCCGAAAACTCCTAGAATTCGCTGAATCACGTAGCCGACTTATCAACTATGTTTAATCCCTCTCATAACGGAACAACTGCATTACAACTCTCTCATCCTACTTGTCCAGTTTAAGGTTTCTAAGCTCATAGACGGCATGTACTAGACCACCTTCTTTGATCTACAACGCAAAAGGAACACAAAGTTGCCCCTTAGCAACTCCTCGGCATACCCAAATCATCCATACTTTTAGACCTGAGCTCCACGTCTAGCTGCAATCACCTTCCACTTTGTGACCCTTCTCCTCCTAAGTTTCCTCCATTACCAACCCTTCTTTCGTTGCCGACACTAGCTTCTTCCTATCGTATTCCTTCAACTGTCCACCGCATGCTCATTGATAACATCCACCATGTACAACACCTCGTACTCTCTCCTCCTTAAGTCTGAAAACTAGCTCGAAGACTCTAAGGCTGAAACCGATCCAACTTAAATCCTAACTGAACCCATACATCCACCATTCAAAATTTGTCACGCTCACACCTCTCCGCCTAATCCTCCTAACTTCATGTCACTCCGTCTATAACGAGATTCCCCCCAACATTCATGACTCAATCACTTTTGCTGTCAGCTCCGCTTTCAAAATACTGACAGCTGAGAGAGAACTCTTTGTAGCACATAGGCCTGGGCAATATTTACATGTGGTTGGCTTCGCATTTTCGTTCGCAGAACCTATTCTCAACTATCATCCACTTCCCAGTCGTAGCATTCATACTAGTTTCCATCATTTTCTTGCACACCTCATCTCCCACTCCGATGTTAACGTTCTCTTCAACCACATATCTCCACACCACATCACAGCACGACCACCATCGCCATTGACATCGACACCATCCATTCACACTAACATACCACTCTGCAAGCAATTCTCAGCGACAACTTCACATCGAAAGCAATAGCCATTTTTTCCTATCTCGTAGATAATTAGAAACGTGCATCGAACATAAAATCCCAAACACTGCACTCCGTGTGTTCATTGACACCACACAATGAGCAAATCCTTGCTCTCGTGCCCGTGATTACTGTCACCAAGGTCGCCTTTCCCAGCCTCCCAACTCTTCTCAAGATACTCCTCCAATAATCCTCGAGAGCCCTTCAAGACTTCCTCTACTCCGGAGACTAAGAATGCACCTCCTTCCTCAATGTTCGCAACCTTCACAACCAAGTCATCGACCAATAGTCCAAATCTACAAGAACGTATGCCCAATCCCTTGTCAGTCAAATCCACTTTCGTTGCACCTGAATCCACCTAATTGTATGTGGAATGGTCGCCGTTTTGAGAAGAGTAGTGGGTGCCCTCAATTGATCAGCGACACTCTCAACGTCCGCCCACGGTCATCAACGATCCGTTGTCAAACCCTCACTATGAAATACTACGCCGCATTCTTCCAGAAGCCTGACCGGGCAGTGACCCTATCAGCTAAACTCAAGTGTGAGCACTCGACCTTCCAAAGCGTATCCAATGCTTCAGTTAAATGCATCCAATCTTCACAGCTGAAATTAATTGCTCATGTCCTGTTCTTTCGAAAGAGAAAACAGCCGGGCTTGAGATACAATACTGCAAAAGGAAGCAGCCAAGAGCATAAGCACCGTGAACGACGACGGTTGGTTGACAGTCTCCAGCAGCACGGATCGTCTAGTGCAGACCAACCTTTAAGTCCAAAACCTCAGCTTCACAAACTTCAATCCAAACCCTATCCACTGTTGTCCTCTCATCCAAAATTTATCACACTCACCAGTCTCATTCTTTTTTACAGACAAGAGAACGTCTATCTGATAAGAATAACCTACTAAAACTTGCGTCTGATTCTACAGTGAGGTAACCATAACACAAAATAACCCCTTCTACTTATACTAGACATGCACCCAAAAGATACTCGTACAATTGTCTAGGTTGCACCATACACATTAACCACGAAAGTAGAAACCGCAGCTACGATTCATAAGATCTTACATGCTACTGAGGAGAAACTACATTGGCTTCCAAGCTCGAGTCTCAAATCTTCAATAAACTAAGCCTTTGAAGGTTCATATGTTCACCGGCAAGAACAAATGCCAAATGAGGAAACACCTACTTCCGTCATGATGCACCCGATGTAGTTTGTACAGCAGCAACGGATGACTCTCCTTCCCCAACATAGGAATTTCTCTCCACAGAACCCATCGACAATGCTCCAGTTTCCGCCGCAGCGGGACTTACAGAACTAGTCTTCGAATCATCTCAACATCGTCCACATGTCTATGCTTCCCTTGCACACTCGAAACCAGCACACCAATTTACTCAAACGTCAGCCTTCGCCATTCATTGTCCGACTTTTGGGGCACTTCCCTTGAGACATCTCTCCATGTGCGCTTCAGCGGTAAATTGCTGATGCCCAGCACCATGTTGTGGAGTAACACGTCAATCAGTCATCCTCTAGAGCTTTTTGTGTCAAAAGGTAGACCGCATTTGTCAGTTACCTCAATCCTAGCAAACACAAATCAATACTCACAAGCATCCGCCGGTTCGAGTTCGTAGAAGAAACAGACCACCAGTCAAGCTCTTGATCGTCCCCATTTTTACTTTTTCGTTGCCAATGTGTAGTAGACGACTAGTAGAATTACACCGCATCGAAGAATATTTGGACTGATCCCTTTGCGTCCGGAAGGGTGAGCAGCATATGAAAATGAATAGGAATTGCCAAAGATCACAACATTGCTTGTGGTATTTCACTCGAAACCACATTCCCCAACACCACCGCGCCTTCTGCAGGCCACTCTTCTCATCTGCCGACCACTCTTTGATCCGGGCTGGTTTAGACGCTGCTATCTTCAGAAGAAGCACGTGGAGTGCAGAAATCTTAACCAGCTACTTAATCACTTCAAAACTCGCACACAACAGAGAAACATCACTTCATCACCACCTCGACAATATAATGTTGCCGCACAAATGCACTGCAGGTTTACCAAAATAGGATTTATTTTCTCCAAAAAAAACAAACTGTACATCTTTTCAAAACACCGGAAAACAACCTAGATCTAACTGATTGTTCCCCCACACAGCATACTATCCCACTGCTCTCCGCCTCTAGCTAGACCCGCTCTCCTTGATCGCCCATCCTTTTCTCATGATCTTTTCCGCTCATGACTACCCCAAAAGGACAGATCGCCCATCCTGTCCTTTTCCGCTCGTGACTACCCCAAAGGCGCAACAACTCCTACAAAGCATACTCTCTGCCTTCGTGAAAAGAAAAAGGAAACTCAAACCGCAACAACCGACCTCACACAAAACCACCCCAACTTTCCTCGTTACTCCCTACTCCTCTCGGTTGGCACCACTCTTCGTTTTCTCCTGATTGTGCCCGCCTTCGTCGTCTCTCCCCTGATCCACATCCGCCGTCTCCAGCCAACTCCATCCGAGAATCTCCCGTCTGTCCATTCTTTCGTTGCTCGTTGCTGGAGACCTCATCAAGCGCAGCCTTTCTCATTAAGAAAGCGCAGCCTGTTGTCGTCTCCAACATCCGGTGCTCTCTCCCATGCATTGCTCTTTCTTCCATTAATTTGCAGCCAAAGGACCTCATGGTTTAGCAAAAAAAGAACTATTTTTATAATGCTAAGGAAATGCCTAACTTAATCTTCCATATTGGTAATATTAAAAATAGCTAATTAATGTTAATACAAATCCTAATACAAATCCTAAGTAAAATTAAGATTAAAGATAAAGAAAAAGATAAAATTAAAGGTGAAAACCTAAGGCAAGTCAATTAAAAGGTATACCTTTTTAGGATGTAAAGTAGAAGATTTGAAGAAAAAAAATTTACAAAAAGAAAAGAAAAAAAATTACCAAATAAAAAAAATGTAGAATACAACAATGGAGGATCTAAAAGTAGTGAAAATCTCAATATTAGAATAAAAAGAATTTCAAAAAGAAAAAGAAGAATAAAAACACAATAAAATAAATCCAAATTATTACTTAACTTAAATCCTTGGCAAAAAGAATATACAATCCTATTATACATAAGACTTATTTATATAACAACAATGATACTTGAAAATGTGTGCAACATCCCGATGTGGTTTGCCTTCCAAAAACAATGATACATTCTTAAATATTGTCGTGCAAGAACAAAATTTATAATTGTTTGTAGAAGAAAACATCTTTAGCAAAGCAAATGCTGATGTTTTTTAGTATTTACTCCTAGGACTTGTTGATTGCCATCATGTGTGCTACACATAATAGAAACTGCTTATAATATAAGGTGAATGGAAGACCAGATTTCTTGGAGGTCAATGTAATCTTAGAGATGAATATAAGATATCTAATGTATTTTTCAATGAATACTTAGGCCTCAATCACTCAAGCAAAAAATTGATGCATAACAAATTTTGTATCATTGTACAAACCATTTGTCAGATCAAAATTAAAAAAAAGAATAATAAGTGTATCAACTTTAAGTATCAGCTTATGCAATGGCCACCCGCTTATTTCTAATATATTCATGTACTATGTCAAAATCATATTGGTGCCTTCTATCGCACTTATTTTGTCTGCCCTTAAGAAGTTGTGGCTTTTTCTAGATACCAAATCAAGAATTGTGGCATTAATTTTTGTATCATTATTGTAAACGGCTTAAATTGCATGTTTACTCAAGAACTCCTTGTTATTATGTTTAATCAATATTTTAAAATAAATTGCATCAATCAACCTAAATATGTTTTGTTGGCATAAGAAAATATTCTATAGATAGTTAACAAATTTCTCATCAATGATTGATAGCTTGCCCTTGCCAAGAATAAATAATCAATTAGCAAAAGTTTTATTGTCCAACTCCGCAAGTTTTGTAATTGCCAATGCAATGTGAATGTTTTTACATAAATAATATATCTTAACATGTTTCTACAAATGTAACTCTTTAATAGAAGAAGATATAATTTCTAATCAAGTATATTTTAGAGCATCTAACAAAATTCTTTAATATTATAAATAATATTCCAATAAATGATATATTGTTCTTTGTAATATTATAAAGTGTATGGTTTATAACTTCAAATATCAGCTTGTTTAGTATAGGCATCTCATTCCAAAGAATCAACTTAATCTAACATAATAACTCATCTAAATTGGTATGCCTTTGAATGTTGAATATTGAAGTAGAATCCAATTCAATAGATATGTTAAATTTGGAGTAAATGGTCACTCTTTTTGTAATAATAAAGCTGCAATCCTAAATGAAACAATTAAAAGCATAACATTATCATTGGAACACTCTATCATTAATATGAGATTTTCTAATGCTACAAGGGTTGTTAATGAAAAATACTTTGTCTAGGATTCTAGCAATATATGCTTCAATGATTTTGCAATATGTAAAAAGTTGTTCATCATTGAACAACTATCTCTTGTTCAACCTTTGTATATAATTGTATTGTATTATTATCTAACTACTCCAAAATGAATTGATTAGCTTATAGGTTGTCTGATAGAATCATTGGCATTGGTAAGTTGAAGTTGCTTAGTATGTTCTTAAATTTTGCTAATATTTTAGCAATGAGATTCAAAACAAGGCTATAAATTTGTTCTTTTGATAATACTTGTATTTTAAATTGATGTAATTAGCATGCAATTGTCTTATAGGATTTTATAATGCAAATCCTATAATCTTTGTAGGTCCATTAAAGGATTGTAGGTCAAAATTGTCAGAAACAAGAAATAAAGTTGAATCCTAGTTTGCATAATTACAACCTTTGTTAGAAATTGGATCCATTCATCATCTTTATTTTATAATTTAAGAGCTATATGCATCTCCTTGAATGTGTTGTAAATATATCCATTGATGGTTCTGAATTCTTCAAAAGATATAACTCTCTTGACAATCATAAAAATTATTTGTAGAAATTATCATTTTTTTTATTGACAAGTTGACAAAGTATAGATGCCTTACCATAAAAATCCAATTTTGGATTGCTTAGCTTTATGTTCTTATATTGTATATAAATTGCAAAGTGAAGTTGGTGTATGATACTTTCTTTGTTTGCAAAATCAATTGGTTGGTTTAAATATTACATCAAAGTTATCTTCCTCAATAATTTGGAATTGAAAATGTCTTAGATCATGCTTATAACATTAAAGGCTAATTGTTTTTGATTGAATAAATGGATCTATAATTAAGTGATTGAAAGAGATTTGTTGTACATCTTAAAAGTATACAACCTCCGTCCTATTTCAGATGTAGAGATATAATATGCGTTAATATATTGTTTAATCTCATCTTGATTCTTTAGGAGTGTAGTAGTGTAATCATGGCCTTTTGTCATGGACATAAGATTTATTTTAATAATTACCTAATTAATATAGATCAATAGAATTAGATAAAATAAATTAATTTGATAATATCTTAGAAAGAAGCTTCCTAGAAGCTTTATAGACGCAGAATCATCTTTATACATGTCTATAGATGATTGGTAGGTAAGAAACTTGGTCAACAAGCTAACCACGTGTCGCACATATTGATAGCTTGTGAAACAAGCTAGCCATGTGTCACACATATTGATAGCTTATGGAACAAGCCAAATATGTGGCGCACATGTGAGAAACTTATCTTACAAGTTTGATACGTGTCTTACAAATTAGACACGTGTAGGAGGTCCTATAAAATACCACCATGTAGCTCTTAGATAGATAGTATATATAGAGACAAGAGTGAAGCCTTCTTCACTCTTGTCAACTGCTTTCTTGCTTGTAGTCTAGTTCAAGAGTCTCATATATTTTCTAGTCTTTAGCAATAGCCATTCCAATTTCTTCTTGAATATATATATTTCTTTATTTCTATCTTGTTATTTTCTTTTGACATAATTTTTTATTAACTTATGCATCTGTTTTAATTCGTGTCCTTGATAAATTGACAAGAGTGAAGTTACAATATCAGAGCTTTGTCACTTTTTGATTAAGAGTGGATTATCTTTTTTTTCTTAATAAGACAAAAGCATATTAGAAGTTGTGGATTACCCGCTTCCATACTGATATTGTTCCTAGATTTTTTTTTTTTTTGTTCTTCAGTATTTTATTTCATAGTGAGAATAGATATTTTTTCCTTTTTTTATTATGATATGATAACAGAGCTTATTGAAATGAAGAGTGCAGTGGCACAAATGCAAGAGCAAATGAAAAAATTAATGCTTGCAATGCATCAACTCAATATACCACCACAAGGAGTAACAAGATTAGTAGGAAGCGAAGATATAAAGATGATTTGAGCTGCTTCAAGCCATATCACTTCACCTACAATTGAACATCATTCAAGCATCAAAGAATCAAAGATTAATTTGCCGGAGAAGTTTGATGGCACCAGATCTAAATTTTGAAGATTCATCAATCAAGTACAACTAGTGATTGAACTTCAATCCCAAAGTTATTCAATCCACGAATCACAAGTCAGATTTATTGGAACACTATTGTTAGATTCTACTTTATCATGGTTTTCATCTTTTTTTGAATGACGTGATCTAATATTGGATAATTTGGAGATATTTTTAATAGAGTTTCAATCTATGTATGGAAAACATGATGCAATTTGTATCACAATCAACAAGATCTGTATCTTCCAACAAGACAATTGATCAATGATATCATATACTTCATAATTTTGACAATTCGCAATTGGCATTAAATGGGACAATGTTGCGCTTATTAACCAATTTCTCTATGGATTACAATATGAGGTAAAGAAATTGATGCTCAACTTATCCGATCCTCAAACATTGAATCAAGCAATTGATTTTGTTGTGAAGTGTGACAATCAACTTTTTGAATTTTGATTGGAGAGCCATACAAGGGAGCCCCAATATTACTATAATACAATAGCAACATCAACGTCTTCTCAATACTAACATTCAGAAGTAGAAGATATGTAAATTGATGCGATATATTTTAAACCTCTTACTGAACAAGAAAAGACTCGTCATCATCAAAAAGGATTGTATTTATATTGTGGAAAATCTAAGCACACTGCTCAACATTATCCGAAGAAATGATGTAACCAAAAGATAAGGAGTACGGCTGTCAAAGAAGATAATATGTCAAAAAATGAGTTTGTCCAACTACAATAGGGACCGTGTAGTTGGAATCTTGTACAATTCTTAGTAAAGGTCCTATCCTCTCCTCAAAACCCTCTTTTTGTTTTATAATAGATATCTATTTGAGATCTAAAAATCACAAAGCCTCTACCTTATTAGATTCAAGAGTCTCAGCGTATTTTTTAGATAAAAAATTTGTTAAAAGTTGTAGAATACCTTCAGTGTAAAAAACTAAATCCGTACATATAGAAGTCATAGATGGTCGCCCATTATCTTCTGGAAATGTTACTCATGAAATCCTTCTTATAAATATAATAATAGATGGTCATAATAGTTATGTAGTCTTTAATATAATTAAATCTCCTTCTAATCCAATCATTTTAGGTTTATCATAGCTAGAAAAGTACAACCCTTAAATATATTGGATTTTCCGTAGACTTGACTTTTCTCAAAGCATTAATAAGAGTCCTATAAATCAAGTAACAAATCATAAGCCTAGTATAGTAAAACTTGTACTTATAGGTATAAAAGCGTTTATGAAAAAAACAAAAGAAAGATCATCTTTTGCTATTTATGTTACATCCATTTTTAATGGTGGAAGGACTTCAAGTGGCATTCCAAGCCAATATCAAGATTATCAAGATATTTTTGAGAAAAAAAATGTAGACATTCTTTTAGAGCATCGTCTATATGATTGCTCAATTGATCTTAAAGAAGGAACTCAGCCTCCATTTGGACCGATCTACAATCTATCCTAGAATGAACTTGTTGAACTCAAAAAATATATTTTTAAAAACTTGGCCAAAAATTTCATATGCCATTCAAAATCTCCAACAGGATCTCCTATCTTATTTGTAAAGAAGACAGATGGATCACTACGGATGTGTGTAGATTATCGAAGACTCAACAAAATTACCATCAAGAATAGGTACCCTCTACCTTTGATATCTGGACTTCTTGATCAATTGAATCAAGCTAAGATCTATACAAAAATAGATCTAAGAGGAGCATACAATCTAATTTGTATCAAAAAAGGTGATGAATGGAAGATTGCATTTTGAACAAGGTATGGACATTTTGAATATAATGTTATGCCTTTTGGACTTACAAATATATTAATTGCTTTTTAACATCTTATGAATAATATTTTTTATGAATTTTTTAATGACTTCATTGTTTACTATTTAGACGACATTATGATCTATTCTAAGAATACAAAAGAACATGAACTTCATGTTTGTCGTGTGTTACAAAAACTTAAAGATATAGGGTTATATGCCAAGATGAGAAAGTATATATTTTACACTATTCAAGTTGACTTTTTAGGATACATCATTTTGAATGATGGTCTCAAAATAGATCCTAAGAAAATCTAGACAGTCATAGATTGGAAGATTCTAAAAATAATAAGTAATGTATAATATTTTTTAGGATTTATCAATTATTATAAAATCTTTATCAAGAACTTTTCTCAAATTGTAGCTCTACTTACGCACTTAACTTGTAAGGACAAACTCAAGTGGAGTAAAGAAGCAAAAACATCGTTCAAGGCTTTAAAGATAGTTTTTATTTTTGCACCAATCATATATTGTGTCGATTTTTTCAAGGCATTTTTTATGGAAACAGACGCCTCAGACTTTGATTTAGGGGCAATATTGTTACAAATGGGAGAAGATGACAAACTCCACTTAGTAGCTTTCCATTCTAAAATTTTTTTAGCAGTAGAGATCAATTACGAAATCTGTGATAAAGAACTTCTTGCAATTGTGGATTCTTTTCAAGAATGGCGTCACTATCTAAAAGGCACTTCTAGTCCAGTCATCGTTGTTGGGATAGAAAGAGTTTACTTCAAGAAAGCGTTGGGCTTCTAGTTTTCACTAATTTCTCAATCAAGCTTCAAAATGAGGAAAGCTCTAAGTTTATATATATATATATATTTCTCTTTTGGAGCACTTACACCAAATACATAAGCCTCAAGTAACCAACAACATTCAAAATATGGTAAAATCCTCTAAAACCTTATATATCCTTATGTAGAAATTTTCTTAAACTTCAACACCTCATATCTCCTGATCCAATCATCTAAATATAATAAAAGTTTACATGAGATATTGATGTATTTTTATCAACCTGTACAACAAATTTTAATTGTAAATTCATTGCGGATCTTGAGATATCTTGAATATTGTAACAATTGCTTCAAATCCTTATCTTTATACATCTACATACAAATTTCTTCATATCTGACAAACTATAAGCTCAAATGCCACAAAATTTCTATGTATAGCTTTTCAATACAAAATGTCATATTGTCTAAGAAATTTGAGCCAAAAATCATCTGAAAACTCATGTTATGGATAAATTGTGACAATTCTAAGACAATTTCTATGACTACAATTTCTAATCATTACTATGAACAAAATTGCTTACTTATTACCTTTGATTTGGAAGTGCCGCCTTCAACTTCCTATAGCTTCTTTATATAAACTTCAAATATAATAATTCTATTATTAAAGATATAGGTCTTAAAATTACAATTCTAGCCACGCCTTCCGATCTCCAAAAGCTATCATACAACTCCTCTTATATTCAAAAGAATAACAGTATATCTCAAATTAACACCTTAACTTCAAACGGCTATAACTTCTTTACTCTAACTCCAAATCTTCTTATTTTTATACTCAAATTGTAGCCAAAATCCTAAACTTTACAACCCTAGCTTTTGATTTCCTAATACCTTTCTTGAAGTAGCCAAAATCCTTGTTAAGGTTGCGGGTAGCCTCCTCAAAGCCCATTGGACATGATATTCGACCAATAGGGATGAAGAACTTCACTCCTTATCTTTATTCATCCTCACTTTATTTCATCCTTCCAAATAGGCCTCTTAGTAGTTTAATTCTTCTTCTTTAGGCTCCAACCTTCTCTCAAGGCTTTATACTAAATATTTAGATTCTATATAATTTAAATCCCATAATGAAATTAAGTAAAAATCTAAAATAAAGTTTCTTATACTAACTCCCTTTAATTTACTTTACTAACCATTCTAACACATATCTAGACTCATAAACATATAATAAGTTTTAACTAATTTTTACATACTGTAAGTAATTATAGTACAACATCCACCTCTTCTAAACCTGCACATCCTTTGCAATGTATCAACCTAACTATCTCTATTTGTTTTATTATTTTTATTTCTTCTCCATCTTCCACTTGGTCCACATCTAATGTTTCAAAATTTGAAGGATTACTTGAAATTAATTTGCCATCTCTTCTATAGATTGCCTTGATCTGCTTTCAAGCCGCATGTATTTTCAACATTGTACCATCCAACTCACAAAATATATATGTTTTATTGTATTGTTTTGTTGTAACTATATATGACTCAAATTGCCTTCAAGCAAATTTCTTCCATATATTATATTGGTGGTCCAAGTATCATTAAAAATCCTTGTTCTATTATCTTCTACATTATTTAAAACTCTTAGTATCAATTTCTAGCTTATTTCAATGGACCATTTTTCCCTATCAAAAAGTCTCCTAGATATGATTTTTATCTAGAAGCTATGAATAATCAAAGCTAAAATCATATCTTTAAGCTCTCTAAGCTTCACTTTTTTCCAAAATAAATGATAATAATCCACCTTCCTTTCTTTATCACACTCAAAGTTGTAATTATCAGCATAGATAAGTACCTTTGTGTCTTTGTGAACCATCTTTTCATTTGTTATTTCTTCAACCAGACATTCTTGAATTTGGATGGTTTGGGCTTCTTTTGTTAAGCCTTGCACTCATCTATATTCAAATTCACCTTGATTTTGGATACATGTTGTGTCCATAATAATCCTTGTATTACTCATATTTATTCTAGTAAATATTTATAAAATCTCATTTTCCATTTTTTCATTAAAAAATTCTTCTATTTCTTCAAATTTTTCTTCTTAAGCCTCATTAAAGCCAATTTTTTGCTCTTTTTGGTAACCATCATTAACCATAGAGTCACATTTGAGAGCAAATACTTGGCTAATTTCTTCCTCTTCATTCATAGTTATTCGAGTATCCAATGCTTCTGCTATAATAGCTTCAGCTTTGGCATTCTTGGCATCATCCTTCTCTTTTACTTTGTCTTTCTCCCACCATTCCTTTGATGTCTCCAGGACAAGTAGAAGAAGGTACCTTCTCTGGCTTTTGTTCGTCTTGAGCTTCTTTGTTTCTTGGAGACCTCTTCTTGCTTACAGGTTCAATAACATCTTCTTCATGAATAGCTCTACCTCTTTTTTCTTCAACCATAGCATCATACAAATCATGCTCATATTTTTCTTCAGATAAAAATGCTGTAATGCTAATGATATTAATTGGATCATTCCATCTAATTATTTTCTTGATAGCTTCAGCTTCCTTAATTATGTCTTCTGTAGCTGATAAGGAATTAGCCTTAATTTCTTTTTGTTCAACTATAATAGAATAAGATTCAGCTTCTTCTCCTTGTATGGCAATATTCTTTGATGCTTGCTTCTCTACCAATTTTTTCATGTCATCCTTTCCAAAATTAGTCTTCAAAGGCTCATTTGATCTTATGAATCTTATCCTATCCTCTTTAAAATATACAATACCATCTTTAATTGCAGCCTTATAGCTGTTACACTGACCACGCCTATGATTTGGATTATCGCACGATAAACATCTTTCCACAAGTCTTTTTGAACCTTCAACTACCTTTGATGAGCTTATTATCTAAGATTTCTTCAACTCTATCATTTCCACTTTCAAATCTTATATGCTTTAAATTAATTCTTCAAGAGTGTCATCCTTAATAGTCTTAATTATCTTTTGAGATGGTACTAGATTTTAAAATGTAGGCACTCATTCCAACCTTGATATTAAACCATGAGTCTTAATCTTCTATTGTTTAACCAAAAGCCCTACTGTCTCTTTTACTAGCTTCCAATTATTTATAAAACCACTCTCAAATATCATGTCTGCTAGATGAAGGAATAACTTATCTTCCAAGTGTTCATCAGCGCTTTGTAAGAATAATCCAGTCTTCATTGTTTCCAATAGTTGCCTCTCTTGCCGTGGCAAATGACCAAACTTAGTCTCAAATTCCCTGATTAATTCATTTGGAGCCATTTGATTCCCTAGCCTTTGTTCAATCCACTCCAAAAAGTCACTTTAGTCATTCTTTCTAAATCTTCTTCAAAAAACTCATCTTTCAAGAGTTATTCAAATTTCTTCCATAATATAGCATGTGCATGCAACTCTTGCATCTTCTCCCTTATTTTTGGTATCACTACCAAATCAAATGTAGTAATTATCTTCATTTCAGGAATTTCATGAACTTCCATTTCACACATATAAATTCTTAAGAATTTGATGATATTCCTCCTATCAAAACTTCCAACCTTATCCACTACAATTTGTAAAGCCTTAGTGGTTATCCTATTTGCTCTATGCACATGTTACCTTTCTTCTATAAATTGAACAAATGCTGTGAATAAATCATGGGTACCTAAACCTCTTGGTAATCCAAACCTTAGATTTTGATCCTCTATTCTAACTTATTGAAGAAATAAGTGCCTTAAGGCTCTCTCAGTAGAAGCACTAATAATGTCGTAGTAAAGAGAATTTGCCTTAAGAAAGCGCTCAGCTTCTAGCTGCCACTAATTATTCAACCAAGATCTAAGTATAATAAACCTCTCAAATTTATATAAAATATTACTTCATAGGGCTATTACATCCAATACATAAGTTTTATTTCCTCAAAATACTCAAAATATAATAAATAGTCTAAAACCTTCATTCCCTCGTAAGAAGGGAATTTTTTTCAAACTTCAATAATCCATAATTTTTAATCCAACCATCCAAATCTACTCTAAATTTTACAAAAAGTACTAATGTATTCTTTACAACTAGCACCACAAATTTCAACTATTGATTCATTAGTGATCTTTAGATATCGCCAAAATCCTAGCAGTAGCTTCAAATCCTTATTTACAAACACCTGTATACTAAATTCTTCATATCTCAAAATTTTAAAAGTCTAAATGCTATGAAACTTTGATATATAGCTTTTTAGCATAATAATACACCTTTTTGAAAAAATTTAGACAAAAATTCATCCAAAAACTCAAGATATGGCAAATCCCATCACTATCAACAAAACGGCCTACTTATTACATTGGAATTTGATCTTTTGCCTTTGACTCCTAATATCTTCTTCTTTAAAACTTTAATTGTAATAATTTATCCACATCAGATATAGAGCTTGAAATCACCTCTCTAGCCGCACCTCCTGATCTCCAAAAGCTCTCATACAACTCCTCCAATCCTCAAAAAAGTGACAGTAGGTTTTGTGGTTCAGCTATTATATGAAAAAATTATACATGTATATTTAAAATACAATTTACTATATAGTTAAATGAAAGTCATATCAATGGATTTTTATTGATTATAGAATGTGATTAGGTTGTTAGTTTAAAAAGGATCTATTAAAAGGATTATTATTAAGGTTTATACGACCTTATTTTTTTTTTAGTAGTGACTTTTGAAGTTAATTTTTTATTGATAGTAACTTGTATATATCTTAAGTCACCTATGTTAGACATTGGTGATCTTTAAGATCTTATTTAGTTCTTTTATTTGATGCTTAAAGCACCAAGTATGTAAATCTTATAAGAAGAAGGGTTAGAAAAGGATTTTTAGTGTAAAAAGGGTAGTTTGGCCATCCATGTGGATGAATAGAGGTGGATGATAGAAATCTCTATTCTAATTGGCCAAAAATCATGCCCAATGGGCTTCAAGGAGGTTGCCCGAGGGTTTATTTTTCGGAGGAAGTTGAACATCAAAGGCTAGGATCATAAGGTTTAGGTTTTTGGATCTGGTTAAGATGCAAAATTTGTGTGGTTTGCACTTTTTATGAAGAAGTTATAGGCGCTCAAAGTTAAGGTATCAATTTTGAACCTACTATCACTCTTTTGAATATAACTCACGTATACAGAAAGCAATTAAGGATCGGCGATTAGGATTGGAGAGAACACTTTCTTGGCTACACTTTTAACATATAGTTTAATAAAATCCAAGCTAGGATAAAGGAGATATTGGGAGTTGAAGTCAGTACTTACAGACTTAAGGGTAGTAAGTGACCCGCTTACATAGTGGTTACATTTTGAGCTACATCTTATGCAATTTGATAGATTTTTGGCTCAAAATTTGCAAGAGTGTATATGTTTATGTCACAAGACTATGAGCAAAAATTTTGTGGCATTAGGATTTTGGGTTTGTGTGATATAAGGAAAATAGTGCTCAAGTGTCTCTTAGCTAGGATTTTAAGTACTTGCTAGGGGTTTAAAGATATCGGACAATTGAAATTGATTTTATGGTTGATTCTTTCTTGCGATGAAACTTAAGAAGATTATTTACACTTTAAATTAAATTTTATAAAAATTGAATGGTTGAATCAAGAGTTATTGGACTCTAAAGTTTAGTAAGAAATAAGTCCTTATGGGTGAATAAAGTTTTGAAGGATTTTTGTAGAAATTTGAACCTTTTTTGTACAAACGTGCTTGAATATAAAAGGATTTATATACATAACTTCTCTTTTGTGAGATTTTGTATTTTTTTTTTTAATTAAGGACAAATCACATATTGGATTTTTGCCATCAAGTTTCAAATAAACTCTCCACAGCCAGGTACCTAGTGTATTCCCAGATAGAAGGCCACGTCATATGACACTATGCATACGGATCGCAAGAACCTCAAGTATTTCATATTTGCGCGCATATTGAATCATCGCCAAGCTTTTTGGAGCATGTCTTTGTCAAGATTCGAGTTTATTATCACCTATGGGCCAGGAAAACTATAAGGTTTGTCCAATGTCCTATCTAGACATTCTTATCTTATATCAAGAGAAGGAGATTCAACTTTTGATCAACAAAGAACAATCCTCTTGAAGCTGGAGTAATTTCATCTTTGAGCAATGAAATCAACATTAATTGTTGACTCCACTTTTGTCAAGCAAATCGAGTCCAATATGTCTTCAGATCCTCTTGTCCATGATATGAAGAATAATTCATCTAAGTCTCATGATACTTCCAAATTTGAGTTCAAGAATGATTTGCTCTATTTTGAAGGATGCCTATATATCTAAAAGGTGCAACACAACTATGTGCTCTAGAAGCTCGTTACAATCTCTCTGTGGTAGGACATTTTGGATATAATAAGACTTTGAAGCTAATAATAAAAGATTTTTAGTGGCCTCAAATGTGGAAGGCTATTAAGGAGTTTGTACAATCATGTGATGTTTGTTCAAGATTGAAAATTCCTCGTCATCGACCTTACAAACTTCTCCAACCATTATCTATACCAAAATAATCTTGGTCTTCTATTTCTATGGATTTTATTACAGATCTTTCAAAGCCAAGTTCATATGATTTTATATTTGTAATTATAGATTATTTTATCAAGTTGGCACATTTTGTATCATATACAAAATCTATTATAGGTGAAGAAATACCTAACTCTTCCTTGATAATACCTATCACTATCATGGACTATCAAGGGATATTATATCAGACAAAGGAACACAATTTATATCAAGATTTTGAAAGATTCTTTTTAAAATATTGAAAGTGGATATAAAATTATTCTCAGCTTTCTACCATCAAACTGATGGACAAACGGAATGAGTAAATCAAGTTTTGAAGCAATATTTGAGATGTACCATCAACTACCATCAAGATGATTGAACAACTCTTTTGCCATTGACAGAATTTACTTATAATAATTCCATACATTCTTCTACTCAACAAACTCCATTTTTTGCAAATTACGATTATTATCCACGACTTGATATTTTTGACTTTTCAAAAGGTGATTTTGACTACTCAACAAACTCCATTCAAAAGCTGATAATCCTAAGGTGAAAGATTTGGAAAACCATTTTTCAAAGCTATATGCAATGATGAAGGAACAACTAAAGAAAGCTTAAGAATGACAAAAAATCAATGTACATGTCTATTGTAAGGAACATCCTCAATTCCACATTGGTGATAAGGTATGATTACTTCGTCGTAATATCAAAACTATCCATCCTTGAGACAAGTTGGATTATCATAAGCTTGGATCTTTTTGAATTTGTAAACAAATCAATCTAGTTGCTTATTGATTATGCCTATCAAATTCTATGAAGATCCATCCTATATTCCACGTATCACTACTTGAGCCATATAAGATAGTGGATATATAAGGAAGAAGTTAAATGCCATTGCCTCCTATAGAAGTGAACAACAATAAAGAATTCAAGGTCAAAGAGATTTTAGATTCAAAGCGGTATCAAAATCAATTGGAATATCTTGTGCATTAGCACGGATACAATATTAGTAAACGCACATGGGAGCCATCCAAGAATCTAGCAAATATATCAATAAAAGTCAATGCATTTCATCAATGGCATCCATCAAAATCAAGATAAAGAATCAAAAAAATCTTTGCTATAAAACAAAATAGGTTCTATAAAGATTTCATCCTATCTTGTATCATTGTTGTTATTTTCTTAGATTTTTTCGTACTAAAGAGATGGAGGATCAACAAGTAGCAAATTCAGCTCAAGAGCCATCATTTGTTGGTTTATTGGATGAGACATTATGACCATCACAACCTTTAAGATGACAAAATAGAGATGAAGATCCTCAAGAATAACATGTCCTTTCTCGGATTAATGGCAAAATACAACGTGTTTGGTATCACGACCTTGGAAGAGATTCCTGATGCTTGGTGATACTTTTAGAAGTAGGAACTATTCCTAATGGTGTTCCAAATATTTTCTTTGAAGAAAGTTATAAAGGCCTCAACAATGATCAAATAATAGGGTGGTCCTCTCACCCTAGTATGAGATATTATCGATGGTTGAAAGGACCTATCAACTACCTTTGAGAGAAACAAAGATCACAGTATGTGACAAACACAATTCAACTTATCTTGGACTTCTTCAACATGTAATCACCGCTCCTCATGGAACTCGTCCCTAGAAGGGGGGATAATATCACAAATATAAGATTTACTCCAATAATTATCTAATTAATATAAATCAATAGAAATATATAAAATAAATTAATTTGATAATATCTTAGAAAGAAGCTTCCTAGAAGCTTTATAGATGCAGAATCATCTTTATACATGTTTATAGGTGATTGGTAGGTTAGAAACTTAATCAACAAGCTAATTACATGTCACACATATTAGTAGCTTGTGAAACAAGCTAGCCATGTGCCACCTATGTTGGTAGCTTGCGGAACAAGCTAAGTACATAGCGCACATGTGGAAAACTTATCTTACAAGTTTGACATCTGTCTTGCAAATTAGACACGTGTAAGAGGTTTTATAGAATACCACCATATAGTTCTTAGATAGATAGTATATATAGAGAGAAGAATGAAGCCTTCTTCACTCTTGTCAACTCTTTTCTTGCTTCTAGTCTAGTTCAATAGTCTCATGTATTTTTTAATCTTTGGCAATAGCCATTCTAATTTCTTCTTGAATATATATACTTCTTTATTTCTATCTTGTTATTTTCTTTTGACATAGTTTTTTACTAATTTATGCATTTTTTTTAGTTTGTGTCCTTGACACCTTTGTACACATATTTAAGTAGATATTTCATTGCAAAGATCAAAGAATAAATTTGATATGGTGCAAACCATATTAACATCAAGTTGAGCAACCATAATATAAATGTATAAATGTTCAAGTGCATTACCTTGGCAATAATGTAGGTGTTATATTTAAAGGCCAAGTACAAATTATACAAAATAATCTAGCAATTGTCCACCTGTCAACCTTTTGCATCAACAAAATAGTGAATATTATTGCATCACATGTACATTAGATAACCATTGTTGTCCACTTGAGCCATATTAGCAAAGTCACGCAGATAATACTTTATGTACTTATCCTCTTCTATATAAAGAGTACTCATATTATACATACCACATGGCTCATGTACCAAACAATGAACAATTGTCTAATATACATTAAAATAATTGGTGGCATTATCATGGTAGAGAGAATTTGCCTCAAGAAAGCGTTGGGCTTCTAGTTGCCACTAAATATTCAACCAAGATCCAAAATAACAAAACCCTCTCATTTATATAAAAGTCTTTTTTATGGAGCTATTACATCCAATACATAAGTCTTATTTCACAAAACACTCAAAATATAACAAAATATTCTAAACCCTCATTCACTCGTAAAAGGGGGGATTTTCTCAAACTTCAATAATCTATAATTCTTAATCTAACTATCAAAATTTACAAATTTTTTTACATAAAGTATTAATATATTTTTAACAACTAGCACAATAAATTTCAACCATTGATTCATTACCAATCTTTAGATATCATAAAATTCCTAATAATAGCTTCAAATCCTTATTTATAAATATCATGTGTATTAAGTTCTTTATATCTTACAAATTAAAAGTTTAAATGTTATGAAACTTTAATGTATAACTTTTTAACACAAAGATTCACCTTTTGGAAAATTTTTAGACAAAAATTCGTCCAAAGGCTGAAGATATGGCAAAAACCATCACTATCAATAAAACGGCTTACTTTTTGCTTTGGAATTCGATCTGCTGTCTTTGACTCTCTATATCTCCTTCTTCAAAATTTCAAATGTAGTAATTCTTCCTCATCAAATGTAGATCTTGAAATCACCTCTCCAACTGCACCTCTTCACCTCTAAAAGCTTTTATACACCTCCTTGTATGCTCAAAAGAGTGATAGTAGATACTATTTGTACACCTTAAATTCAAGTGCCTACTTTTCTCTCATAAAAACTCCAAATCTCTTGATTCTTATACCAAAATTGTAGTACAAAAAACAAGCTTTTTAATCCTAGTCTTTGATTTTTGAATGTTCTCCTTGAAGTTGCCAAAACCCTTATTCTTGTTGCAAGTAGCCTCCTCAAAGCCTATTGGATATGACCGTTGACCAATAAGAATGAAGAGCTTCATCTCTTATCTTTATTCATCCATTCTTTGCCTTCATCTTTCTAAGTAATCTTCTTAGTAGTTTAATTCTTCATCTTTGGCCTCCAATCTCCTCTCAAGGCTTCATACTAAATATTTAGATCCTATATAAATTAAATGCCATAACCAAATTAAGTAAAAAAAACCAAAATAAAGTTTTTCACATCAACTCTTTTAAATGCTTTATTAACCATTCTAACACATATTAGAACTTATAAACATATTATATATTTTAACTAATTTTTATAAAATATAAAGAATTATAATACGACAGTATCTAGCAATTTTGTTAAAACCATTGAATTATAGTTTATTGGGCTTGTCATCTTCAAGCTCTCCACATAGAAGATGAGGATGTGTATGTGTGGTAAGTCCCTCTTCTAAAACTCAATAATCTTTAACTTATCTTTGACCTTTTGAAGTGTCTTGTTTGAAATCTCCTCTATTAATTTCAACAACTTTAATTGAAAGACTTGGCTTATTAAATCTAGCCAACTCTTTGTTGTTTATCCAAGCGACAATTATGCCATGATCTTCAAACATTTTGGATTACAACTGAATGTCACAAAAAGAATCCAAACTGCTAAACCTTTGGACAATTTGTATAACATCCTGATACAATAGCACCATCTAGCATGGCTTGCAATAGAATAAGAATGGTACAATGAATTTGTATTTGAACTCCATTGCATCATTGTCACTTTAGTTTAGCTAGTCCTAGAGTCTACAATAGAGGACACTCCATAGGTCTTCTTGGTTCTCCCAAATAAACATGAGGCAGTTCTGCTCCACAAGTATGTATGCATCCACCATATACTATTGCAAAAGTTGACTAGCATAGAAGATGTGGTCATTTATTTCTCATATGTGGAACATGTATGCATAAAATTGGAGTTGAGTCATGTACTTTAAATTGCCTCTTCCAACCACAATATCACCATCCTTTCCAACAAATCTGTAACTTTTTCAACTGAATTCATTTAGCTGGCTATTGGTGCTCCAACACTCTCAACCATCTGAGAAGAGCAAGACATAATGAAGCTGCAAATAAGCAAGATGTAATGTTGATATGAGATGAAGAGGCCTGGCTACACTCTCCACAATAATATAGCATTCTAAGGTGCTACCATCACTGCCATCCCCCACCATGATAGCTCCAACCTTGTCTGCGGTTGGCAAGTTGTACTTGCGCAAGTTCCATTGTCGGAGTGAGGTCTTGTGCCGGGTGCTCAGTCAACAGCTAGCGGGCGTTCTCAAACAATCGCACATACGGATTATGAACCTGCAACATATCCTGCAAGACCTGGTGTTGGGAGAGGACTGCCTATGCGGTGATATATCTATCGTTGGAGGCAAAACGTGTAGTTGCCTCCCCGCGCAAAGCGTTGGTTGATATTGGCGCCGACGGACGTGAAAGCCATCGTACTGTTGTATGCGCTGATGTTCTTACAGAACGCCTTTGCAGCGGGGGTCTGGTCCCGTAAAAGGCTTTGCGGAGGCGCGTCTAGCATTGGGAGGGTGACTTTTCCTTCTGCACAACACATGTTGAACCGTGGATGTGCCTTTGAACGATTAACTGATGCATTCCTCGAGCCAATGGAAAGCATGGCAGTAGACACATCGAGTGGCCTTCCGCTGAAGCATGTAACGGATGCTTCCTGCCAGGCCGTTAAACAAGCAACGTGCCGGTGGAACTTCCAGAACAGCTAGGCGTGCTTCCCAACGTGCCTCGCAATTGGCACGTTTGCTATCAACAACTTCTTATGTCTGTTCGGAGTGGCGTGCGACGTTCGCCTCTTGGTTTGCTTGTTGAACCTCAAAGCGCTACTCCTCCAATAATGCGGCACGGCAAGCAGTGTAAGCGTCACAATTTATCTGCAGATCTGCCATGCGTTGCTCCACCGTGTGCAATGTGCAATGTGTAGCCACGCATTGGCGTTCTGCTTCCAATTTTGCCACCTATTGCGCGTCATTGGTAGCCTGATGCCGGTTGGCTCTCCAAGTACGACGGGCTGCATATTCCTCTTCTCGTTGATCCGTTGTGCGTGCTGCGTAGCGTTCTCTAGCCAACCCCTTGCGCCGATCTTTCTCACTTTCTATAATTGCGTGCCAGCGGTGTTGGCAAAAATGTTAGGAGTGTTGTGATAGAGGTGGTCGTTTGGAAAAGCAAACATCTCCTTCTTCATGCCTGAAGATATGTTCCTTACTGTTGGCATTCAAAGATCAGGATGCGTTCGACAATATGACAACAAGCAAACGTGCAGTTGTTCTCTTAGCGCTAGAGACGCGTTTCTCGATGCTGGTCGTGGCCAAGGGTGACGCTCGGAGATGAGATGGCGTCGAGCGAGTTGTTAGCTCAACTAAAAGACGTTGCCCGTCTCTTCTGAATACAGCAGGTGCATTTTGTACTGTGTTGGCACAATAAAAAGACGATTGTTTGTAGAAACACAAAAAACCGACGCAACTGCGCTGGCAACACAATTGGTGCAGGTGGTGGTGGTGGTGCTTGAAGTTGCTTATTACTGTGGCTTTGGTTTTGCCGATTGTGAAAAGGCGAAAGTTACAGATTGGAAAGGGGGCTTTGTAAGAGGCAAAGATGGCAGGTGTTCGTGTTTGTCTTTCTCGTCAAGAACCGCTACATCGTGGTGGCGGGCAGATTATTCCAACCTCTCAATGTGTTGTATACTTAGCTTTTCTTATGGAAACTCTCCGGTTAATGGAACCTTTCTACATTGTAGAGGTACCTCAATATTCTATGTTGTTTGTGTCATTCTTATTTTACTTAACAATTGTTTAGTAATTGTAATATATTAATATACGTGTGCATGTGCATTGTAAGTCTAGCTTTTCAATTTGGTAGGTTTGTTTTGATACGGATACAAACACCTGCAGATTGCATGTCTGCAATCTACACTGTCCTTTCTAAGAGAAGAGAGCATGTCACTGCAGATATTTCAAAATCTAGTACTCCAGCATATAACATTAAGGTAACAACTAAGTGCAGGTTGACGTACTTTTCCGTACAGTTGGTTGATTAGCTTCTTTCAACTGAACATAAATGTCATGTTATATATGGAAGAGGTATTACTGTAGCTTGTGAGTTTTTGCATGTACATAATTTCTTTATTTTACCAATAACTTGTTTTGATTAATTTCTACAAATTTCAAACATAGTGTCTTATCATTCAATCAGGTAGGGTTTTCCTTCTTATGAGCTAATTGTTTCAAAATTGAACATTGACAATGTGCTTCATTGTCTCATTGGCCATTGCCAATAGCATGCCAATGATTGTTTTTGAGACTTTTGAACACACAAACATGATATTGTGTTGTAACACAACTATAGGATGAAAGAATAAAAGAAGACATATATTATAGAGAATCTCAATTGAAGACTAAATTACAAAATTACTTTAGAAAATATATGTAAATATAAAAAATATAAAAAAATAGAGAGGTAATAAAAATATTTAGTGTGAATGCTACCATTTTGTAAAAAAAGCTTCTACTTATTTTGTAGGGTCATAAATAAGACAAAAAAAGATAGATTAATAAAAATACTACTATAGGCATTTTAAGATTAAAATAAAGTATAGATTCCAATAAAAATTACTTAAATAAACCTTAGATTGATACTCGGAGAGAGCCAATTGTGAACCAGGGTTGAAACTAGACTCCAAGGCACAAAATTATATACTTATGGCAGATAGGACCTTTTTTTTATTGATTAGAAAGTAAAGTTTTAAAACAGACTCAAAAGGATTTCTTTAAATGTTGGTTTGAAGGTTTTTGGATTTATAAAGTCATGATTCTATTTGGATGATTTTGAATATTGAGAAATAAAGTTTGTTTGAATTTTTGAGCATATTGAGAGTTTTGTAGCAAATCTACGAGTGAAAATTTGTAGATCTGTGAATATAATTGTATTAAATGTATATTGTAAATTATAGCTTAATCAAATAGTTAGATCAAAGATTATTAGAATTTAAATGGAGTAGGATCTTAGAAATTGGATTTTGAAGGTCAATGAGAGCTTTTGTATTTTTGAGTAATTTACTAGTTAAATTGGAATGATTCTTTTTTAAGTTGATAGTTAATTTAATTTTTAGCATATTTATAAAATTTAAAAATATATCAATTGGTAGTGAAAGCAAAAATAAGATTAAAATTTAAGGTAGTTGTTATTGATTTGATAACAAAAAAGTACCATAATATTTTTAACAATATTTACAATTACTTCTGTATTTAATGTTTTTTTTTTTGGGGTTATTGTACAAAAGACTATTGAACATTAATCAAAACTAAGTTTTAAAACTCACCATTATTAAAAAAAAAAAAAAAAAAAAAAAAATCTCTAAATCAAATTATAAACATTTGAATAACACAAATTTGGTATTATATGTAGCTATAGACAATAACTTAGATTGCAAACATAGACCAAACATAAATCAAACCAAAAAAGAATACTATACTATGATGTAATACTAATAAAACTTTAAAAAAAATATATAAGTACCAAATATACAAGAAATGGTAGTAGCAATTCCATAAAATATATTATATTGTTATTAGATGATAGTTAAATAGGTAATTCAAAGTTTGAATTTGATATTAGTCAACAATTCAAAAAAAATTATATTAAATAAGATCTAAAATTTAAAAATTCATAATAAATATTGAATGTCCTTTGGAGATGTGTTTTAATTTCTAAAACAAAAGTAACAATACAAGATCAAGAGAAGATGGTCAAAATAAAATTAACATATTCATAGAACTAGAGCTACAATTAAATTGTAAGATAGAAAATAAAAGTATTAATTACAAATTAGCCAACTTTGGCAATATTCAAAAGTAAGCAATGCTTCAAGTAATAGTTCTTTCTTGCAACACTCTCAAGATCCAAAAATAATACAAAATCATACTAGAGTATAGGTTGTAGAAATGAAAAAGCTTAGATTGATGCTTCTATAAGATTTAAATAAGGATATACAAACAAAACATAGCTTCTAACCAACAATTTATTTTTCTTGCTTAAATTTTAAAAACTACTTAAGTACAAAAAAACAAATTAGATATTATCAAAACTACATATAATATATAGGTGTAATAATAATAATAATAATAATAAATCTCAATCATCCAAAAAATAATTATTAAGAAATTCTAAGTTCTTTTTTTATTTCCTTCTTTGAGATAAAATTAAGCATATTATCTTATAATATATATAGATTAAACAAAATATCTAAAGTATTTAAAATTAAAAATTTATCTAAATGGTATTCCATCTAAAAGTGACCTTTTATTACTTCAAGGAGATAAAATCTATAATAAGTAAGAAAAAGAACTAGGTAGTTTAATGTGGCATAGTACAAGATTCTATATATTAAATGCAATTCTTAGATATGTAAGAAATTTGGATAGGGCTAGAATAAAAGAAGTATATATATATATATATATATATATATATATCTTTATATTATTACAAATTAAATACATCAAAATAATACAAAAAATTATTAGAAAAAAAAAAAAAAAAAAAAAAAAAAATTGAAAAAAAAATTTTAAAAAATTGAAAAAAAAATATCATTCTATAGAAATTAGAATAAATCATAGATGGCTTATAGAAGGATAAAGGTAAAGGAAAATAAGAATATTAAATGGAACCTTATAGGTTCTATAAAGAAAACTGATTATTCATGATGCAATTATAAAACAAATTTCTTTCAAAATTTTTTGTTAAGTGTTTAAAAGCCTTTTTGTTAAAAATATTCTAATTAATGGATTGGATATTTTTCTTTTGTATAAAATAACTTAACTAAACTAACTAAATTAATTATTTAAAAATAAATTATAAATTAAAAAAATTTAATATATTTAATTTAATAAATTTTAATTTTTGATAATTTAAAATTTTTTACATCAAAATTTAAAATAATATTTAAAATATTTTTTGATAATTTATAATATAAAAATTATAAAACTTAAAATTATGCTAATTATTTTTTTATTATGTTACAAACTTATATTTTTAAATAAATATAAGATTCAAATAATTATACAAGTCCTTTAAAAGATGATATTTTTAAAAAAAAATCCAATTACATAGTCCATATTATATTTGGACAAAAAAAATATTCTATTATATTATTATTATTATTATTAAAATCCTTATTTTGTTACTATATGGCTATTATAGATAATTTTATACAATAGATGAAGATTTTTAATAATATAAGTGTAAATCATCTTACCAATGCTATTATTATTTTCATTAAGTTGCAACTTCAAATTTATTCAATTTTAAGATCTTAGATCATATATTTTGAAATATTATTTAATCAACCTCCTTGATTTTAGTATTTCTTTTTATTAAAAAGATATTTAATATAAAATAATTTAAATTAAATTCTAAAATAAATTAGTATATATATAAAAATAAAATATATAATTTATATAAAAATCAATAAAAATATCTTAAGTTATTATAATACTTATATTAAATCTTTAATATTAAATCTATAATTTTAATAGATTATACTTATAATAAATCTTTAATAGACAATACTTATATTATATTTAATAGATAATACTTATATTAAATCTTTAATATTAAATCTTTAATATTAAATCTTTAATATTAAATCTTTAATTTTAAATCTTTAATATTATTAAATCTTTAAAATTATAAATTATAAATTATAGATTTAAACTAAGATAAATCTTTAAAATTTCTATAATACTATTAAATTTCTTGTAAAAAGTGTCACTTAATTCTTTGATAGATATAATTATATTTTTGTAATGATTAATAACACAAATATTTACATAAATCAATATAGTTTTTGTAGAAATTATAATATGTACATATCTTTAATAGTAGTCATTTTTAGTATTAATTAATAAACTAAGTTAATTCTTTTGTAAAAATTAAATTTACTTAATTTTTTTATATATTTGTGCTATTATACTATTTAATTTTGTTATATTTACCATTAATTTATAAATCTTTAATATATAATAGTTTTATTTTTTAAGCAATTAAAATTTAAGTAATAATTTCAAAATATAAAAATATAAAAATAATATTAATTCAAAAAAAACTAATGTGCAACATGTTGATTTCTTTGATTTTTTTTAAAAATAGGTAATATATTTTTTTATGAAAAAATATAAAAAATCCTAAATTTTATTTTTTTATAATAGCTATTGTTAAATACAAAGAGACTAGAAAACCTTTGATTAAAATTAGAATACAAATGAAATGGTTAAAAGACAAATGGTTGTAATCTTGTCTCTTTATATACTAGCTAATAAAAGGATTATGTAGAAGTTTTTTATAATCTATAAGATTTTTAAAACAAGTATTTAGAGTATAAAATATTTTTATAGTAATTTCCAAGATTTAAAAAAAATTAGAAGTTTTTAGAGCTACACAATGCATCTACAAATACTTGTAGGTTCAAATCTTAACTATAAAATTTTTGCAATGTTTTACAAGGAAATAACATCTACTTGATCTGTTAATATTCACTTCAACTTATTAAAGTGATATAGATATCAATCAAAATAACAAAAATTGATTCTAAAAAAGAAGTTTATTGAATAGATGGTTTTCATAGAATTAACAACTAGAGCAAATCAAATATAATTATCTCATGTTATTTGTAAATACTTTTTTGTTGGTAGCAATTTTAAAGTAATACTTTTAAATCTACCTATAGATATTTGTATTGACAAGCTTGTACCTTTACAAAAGTCATAGCTTAATAAACAAATAAATATTTTCTTGAAGATAATCTTATATGTTTTTAATTTTTAATCTCATTTTTGAAAAAATTATAACCTCTATATGTATATTTTATAATATATTTATTTTTTATATTATTTTAATTTAAATAAATTTTACTATTTAAATATTAAATTTTTGTACTATATTATTCATAGATTTAATTTTAATTTTGTATTACGTATACATTAATTGTAACAATATTTAAATGAATCTACTTAATGTAATATAATTTAGATTTTGGAATAATTCTTTTTACTACAATAATTAGTTTTGATGTAGTTATCAATATCCACTTTTTGATAACATAATTTCAATGATGTATCGGATATATTTATATTTAAAACTACATATTTAGATTGAAATACACTTCAATTACAAAAAGTAATAACCATTAATTTATGCAAAAAGTGTGAGACTTTCATGTTTCAGTTAGGCTGCAAGAAAAACAAACAGAACAAAAGAAATTAAGTTCTGAAAGCATTCACATTACAATCATTTCTTGAACATGAAATTCAAACAGCCAAACAAGAATGATTAACATTGAATTATCATTTTAAACTCATATACTAACTACAATTGCATATAATTACCCAGGTGGATTAATGCGCATTAGATCCAATATTCTGAAACTAAACAACTAAGAAGCATTAAAAGAGCTTTTGAAATTCATGAAGTGTCTTGTTTTACTAAAAATGAGTTGAGAAAATAAGTGGGTGAGTACACAACCCAACCGGGTTAAGCTTATTGTAACTGCTTTAATATTCAAACGAAGTTAAATAAAAAGAAGAAGAGAGCATCGCACTGCTAATCTGAAAACTAAGCGACAAAGAATCTTTTTTCAATGCCTTTGTTTATTTTTCACAACTTCGACGTATATGTCAATTGAAAAACAGTGTGTAAATCTGACATATTGTTGTCAGAAAATACAAAAAAAGTTGTTCATTTGACATACGGCCCAAGTGCATCATTAATGAAAAGAGTATGTCTCAGCTTTATCGAAATCCTGACTTCTGAGGCAGATCTGACTACGATCCAACAGGAGCGAATCCATGACGCATGGCTGCCTCCCATACAACGTCGATGCGGCTTACATCTATGGAACCCACTTCGTGGTGAGTCCAGCCCTCCAGTGTGTGGATCATGCCACCGGCATGGCAAGCGTGCACTGCTCCTCGTTCCATTGTGAACTGCAGTGATCAAAATGGGAATCAGTTAAAGGTGACAAAGATGTAGAAAATATCAATCTTTGCATTTGCCAACTTTTACACTGAAACGGGAGTTATTTCAGACTGCATCTCTGGAATCGTAGACTGCAAGTATGCAGATACTGACGCGTACTCTGACATAAGTAGTTAATACTCTTGGCAGTAGATACTTGGACCCATTGATTCACCTCTTTGATTCAGAGTATTTGGGTGCAAAGTTTAGGAATAGTTAATTTGGCCACCACTTCGATTCATGCAAGATATCAGTTCACATAAGAAGCTCACTTGAGCGCATGACTAAGAGTGGAACTCTTCTTTGAGATAGTGGTCTACAGACGTCCTCAAAGTTGGGTGTAGAGTGATTGGTACCTCACAAATGCGGAGTCCTTCAACTCCTTGCTTTGGCAAAGCCATTCCTGCAAGCTGACCATAGGTGCAATCTTTGCGCACTTCCGAAATGACCGGCACGACAAACTGGTGAAAGAACGTTCCCGGAGGAGCCCACTGTTGGTCTTTGGCCAATGTCCACTTCCCTACAATCCATGTCTGCGAAAATCGTATAAAGAATTAGACCCGAAGAGATTTCGTCAAACTTCTCACAAGTACGCACAACGATTGGTTTCCAGCATCTGCTACTTCGAA
This sequence comes from Physcomitrellopsis africana, assembly GCA_036785485.1. NCBI lineage: Eukaryota > Viridiplantae > Streptophyta > Bryopsida > Funariales > Funariaceae > Physcomitrellopsis > Physcomitrellopsis africana. The sequence continues at coordinate 793,267 of JAWRVF010000027.1, forward strand.
TCAGAGGAAGCAGAATAAGTGGTTTTCGAAGAGCTGGGTTCTTGAATCTTTTACCTTGCAGTTCTTTCCAGCCTGATATTTGGTTACATGAATGAGATTATTTCTGCAATCAGCGGGAGCCTCTTTTTGAATAGCATCAAATCGTTCCGTTGAGGTGGTCAACATCTGCCTCAAGATTGGAGAACTTAAATACTGATTATCCATGAGCAAGAAATAAACAACTGCATCAAGAACTTTAGCAAACATGAGATTAAACCAGTGGCGTAAGTTATTCTAGGACCTGAACAGTTTCAAACAATTGATCCAGAAACCAAGCTCTAGTTAAAATCTTTCAGACTCTTGTTGAAGGTTTAACATGAATAGTTGGATGGATTACCAGAACGCGAATGCCGCGAGCACAAAGGTAGAGCGCAATGGCACGACCGAGCTTGGAAGTAGCCCCATTCATGAACACTTCCTTCACATCTGGAGGCAACGTCTTGATGATCACGGCAGCTGTAAGGGTGTTACCATGCACCACTCGCACCCTTAAGTTTGGGTGCTTCTTCACGAATAGCAAGCCTCCCCCGTTGAGCGCCTCGTTCTGCACAGGCTCACGAAGAAGCCCAAAAGTGCTAAAAACGTTAACCAATCATTCTTGGATCTCAACTAATGAGATTTATTTGCAGAGATCTCATTTGACAGCTAGTCGAACGTCACGTTCGCAACCCTCAAAACTTAGCCTAGCGTATTAGTGAAGCTGGGATGAGATGAAAATTTGTTGACCTTGTTGAGAGCTGCAAGGCTGATAACCTTCACTCCTTGTTTGTCTGCCTCAAGAATGGCCTTCTCGATGTGTTTGTTGATGCTGTCCAGTCCAAATGGCAAGAAAAACTGCATCATTAAGGTACACAGAGCCGATCATAAACCGGGTCTGATTTAGCTTATACATGTGAAAGAAGATTACCATTTAAATGAGAATCAACAGATGCTGGCACAAGGTTTTAACTACCTGGAAGCCATGTTTGGGGATCACCCATGACGTGCACTTGAGCTTGTTGACATAAATGGTCATGGCAGTGAAGGTTTGGCCGCAATACCAGAAAATCATCAAGAAAAAGACGGTGAAGGGCCACATCCACCAGATAAACCAGTGGCACTTGTAGGGGTGCGCCGCAAGCGTGCGACAACAGAAAGAAACTTGGAGCGAGGACAGCACATCGATGCAGTGCGCTAGGAACACAAAATCCGGTACCTTCAGGAGTCTCCCTATCCAGCATGACATGTAAAAACTTTCAAATTAGTCGCACTTATCGTGCACGCACGAAATTCTAACTTCTCGATATGAATCTTTGGAAGGTTAAATGTGCCAAATTGGTGTGGTTAGGTCACGTTGTGCACATCCTCACCTGCAAATCGCCCATATATGTTAACAGAAGAACGCTATCAGCATAACACTGCAGACGGGTTGCAAACTCAAATACCTTTTCTTAGCTCCGCGTACAGGGACTCAGTCTTGGGATCCACAGTGCCACCTAGGTAATCAAATAGCGGCATGAAGAGACAGAAGTTGGATTTTTGTTCCAAATGATGCAGCGAGTGGTACCTGCTCCCCACGACAGTTCGTGATGTCAACTAAAAGCAGCAAAGTGACTGTATATAAGTTTAGGCTTGTACGTGGAGAAATAAACTGCGTGATGAAGCTAGACCAAAACCCAAGTCGGATAACTAGTACCCCCAACAGTCCAGGAAAGAACTATACATAGGGGAGAGAATAAATTAGAGAAGCAAGGTTGATTAACCCACGATGGTGTGTAGAGCAGATACTTGGCACCAGGAAACCTTCTAAACCATTCAGGCACAAATTCAAAATTGGAGTGGCCCCAGCACTTGAAGAAGTCGAACGCAATGAGGTAGATGTAAATCATGGCCATGGAACCGGCCCCAAGCGCTGCAGCGCCCAGCAAGGGCACACATACTAACAGAGACTGCAGGATTTGCTCTAGCATCGTCGTTATTGCCCCTGCCAACACCGACGCACATTTATTAACAGTTCACTCTTGTTCCTGATTGTGAAGATAATCACAAATACCAAAATAAATAGAGTGAGATTAATAAAACGTAGAGCCTCCATACCTGTTGGTGGCTCCGGAACGACGGACATATGATGATAGAAATGGTAGTTTCGATATAAATTTTCCGTGTGGAATGCTCGGTGCATCCAGTAGTAAAGAACCTCCACCACACCGACATGGAAAAGCAACACGTAAAATAAGCCCTGAGTATTCCAAGCAACCACATTGCTAAAGCCTGGAAACCAGCTGTGTGCCACTGAGATGAAGATTAACTGAAGCATGAGGTGATTGTCTCTGAAATGAAAACCACGGATAAATGATGGTTATTAGGGGTATTAGCGTTTCTGGTTGAACTGAGGTATGAGTGCACCGGGAAGATTAATCATACAGCTTAACGTTAATGATTAGGGACGAATGTACTGCTAGATGGTTGATAAAAGTTCTTACGAGTGATACTCGCGGTCGACTTGCTCGTATTCAGATTGACGTTCGTCGACCACATACTTTTCCGTTAACCAGGGAACGCGAGAAGCACTAACCCAGAGCTGCTGGTGGAAGTAGCGAGCAAACATCAAGAAGAACATGTGCATGGACCAGTTGTCAGCTTCCAGACCAGTTCCGTAAATGATCGTTTGCGAGAGGCGCCACACGAAAGGCGCGTACACTAAGTACTGCAGTAGAGCATGAGAGCCACCATACCCACGAACAGTCATCAGTTGTGCTATCACAGTGGCCTCTACTCCGCTACATTGAGGGCTTTGTACATCAACCTCATATCAGGGAAGCAACCTTTCAGAAGCTCTTGACTACTACACGAGCTGGAACCAAAAAAAACTCCTGAATCACTGAATTAAACATTGAGTGAAGAACTGGTTTTGCTAACCTTAAAGTGGCAGAGCCTCTCCCATGGCCATTCGGCCAGGAAGGCCTCCTTCGCCACCATGGTTGAGCCGGCGTTGTTATTGGGGACGTGCCAGAGACGGTACAGTTGTGGACTTGTCAGAAGAGGCAGCTCCTCATTCTTTCAAACCCACCAAGACATCCATACAAGCTGTGCACAACATACAGTAATGTCCTTCTCCTTGAAATCCCCGGCTCCGAGGTTGGTAACCCCAACAACAATGAGAAACTTGCTGCTCAAAACATTTCGAGAGAACAACAACCATACCCCTTTAACGCGCCTTCCTCTCCGAGACCCACCCGCATACGACAACAACTACCTTTCAGAAAAAGCTATGAAAAAAACCCAAACAACCTGATATGATTCCCACACTTTACCACGCCCTACACAAGCACTACCACCCTTGAGGCACTCCGCGCTGCATGTCTCACTGTAGGTAACAGCGCCAGCTAAAGACGCCTAAGAGCCGCTTCATGCCAACAACACCACTACAGTGTTGAGGAAACCAAGATGCAGCAGACCTAGAATAAGAATCTGCTAACTAACCCTCACTATAAATTACATTGCTCCCTCTCTCTTCATCCACCGTCCCAGGCAACAAGCCACGTACATCTCGCCCCACACACAACATGCAGCTCATGATGTCTGTGACGCTGGGCGTTGGCAATGCTGACAACCCTCCGCGCACCCAATAATCTCTCGGCACCCGACAACACCACCACCCAGATCATTTTCACCGTCGCAGATCAAGAAAATTATTCATCTCCTTCACTATGCTTTTCTACATCCGAAGGAGGGGAGGGGAATCAGTGTCCATGATCAGGGGGTTGCTGTGGCAACTGAGAGACGACGAGAAAAAGTGGAGGTGGGTTTGGCTTGGCACGGCAGGCAAGCAGTCAGCAATTGATGAAGTGGGTGGGAAGGCGATGAAGATCACTCTTGCGGCAGGCGGTGGGGGAGTAATGACTCCCCCAGGATTGTGGCCAACGCTGCACGCGAGGCCACTGCTCACGACGCGGAGGGTAACGCTGCACGTCGGTTGCCCTGCGTTACCCATCGAGCCATCACCCTCGCGCCGCGCCAACCGCTTTACGCCGCCCGTGCTCTTCCCTCGCCCGGGCGCCCGCGCGCAGCGCGGCTCCACTGGTCGCGCCCCGTATGCCACGTCACCCTCGCTGCCGGGGCCGCTTCCCTCCATTCCCTTACTCCCTTTTCCCACTGGCGCGAATTGCATCCGACGTTACCAACCTCGACGAGTTCGCCCTTGACATCTTGTAGTGAGAACGAGACCTCACAGTGTGTGAGGCATTATACGGTTGCCAGCGTGGCCACCAGCCACACAACTACCACTTATAGATATAAATATATATTTGAGAGGCACATGGGATCTGTCTTAAAGGGGGAAAACGTTGTTCCACATCACTTTGACAAGTCCTCTGAACTTCCATGGTATCAATCATTTTTTTTTTTTTTTTACTCTTGATTGCCTTGTTTGCTTTCCTCTATTATGTTTTTGTCATTTTAGCATCTTCAATGTGCGTTGGTCTTGTTCTTTCTTTTGGTTGTTAATGTTGTCCTTTTGTCCATTCAATGCTGTGTATAGCATGAACAGGGGTTTTGTTTGGATCTCTCTTCTTTCAAGTTGTGATGAGTATGTGGGTTTCAATTTGGCTCTTTCTATTTTTAATTCTAACTTCCCATGTAGAAAGTGAAAGCATCGAGTGTTTGTCTTTATTTATTTTTTTCCTTATGTATTATGTCATTCAATTCATGCACTGTGCACATTATTCACAATGGTTTTTTGCAATTGAATCACCAAATAATTACTATACAACAACTTTTACAAGTTGTTAGTTTATTATAGTAATAAAAAAATTAAATGTATTTGCTTAATATTGTACACATATAGTTTGACTAGAGAATTTAATAGTAGAATTTCTTTGTAACTAAAAAAAACTAATATGAACATTGCAATTAGTTTGATCCTTCGTTGCAATTATATGCTTTTTATATTATAATCATGAAGAAATATTTAATTATTTGTAAACTTTTTGTTAGCATATCTATGTTACTCGATTCCAACATGACACTAATCTACAGTATTGTATATCCATTTTTCAGAAAGCTTGTATTGTATATACATTAAAATTATATTTTTATGCTTTGACAGTTGATGTGCTATGACTATTACAAACTTTACTGTTTGTGTTCTTTAAATAATGTAAAGTACTAAACATATCAACTGTATGGTAATATTATTGAATGAATAATTTTCAAGGTCATTCAGCAAAAGTCTTATTTCCATTCTCTATGTCTTTTATCATTAATATTTTTAAATGCATCTCAATGCCAATAACTTTTACATGGGGACCTCTGTGACTCATTTTATTTTAAATTGTAAACTATCATGCAACAGTGTAAAAGGTGCTTGTATCAACAGCTGCATTATCACATGCACATTCACTTTTAAATAGTAAATTCAGACATTATTAAATAATGCTTAAATTAGGTTTATATGTTCATCCATCAACTGAAAAAGTTGATTCTTTACCTAAAACCACAATTAATGTGGCAGATTTACAAAAAACTCTTTTTAAAAATATTTCTAATAAAAAAGTTACTCAACTGAGTGCCACTTGTAAATAAGGTTCCACATCAAAGTGCGTTGTGAAGTTTGAAACTGGGTTTTTGTATTGGTAAAATTTGCATATGCTAAGATTACTATTATTATAAGTAGTGTTATTATTTGTGTATTTGATTTGGTTTTGGGGGATTTATTGATGTTAACTGTTGCAGTTTTTTATTTTTTTTAATTTATTTTTAGAGTTTTTAGAGAGAGAAAGAAGAAGAATTTGCAGTAAAACATTTAAGGAATAAAAATACAATGCAGTAAAACTAACGTTCATATAATATATATCCAAATTTAAGCTCCAAGTCAGCATTCCATTATATAAAAAGACTGTGGTGGTAAAGAATTTGAGAAGAAAGTATGTGGTTTTTGTCAAATTTAATTCAATGCTATGTTTTATCCTACGATTAATGCTGTAGTTGACCACGTATATTTTAAATGTCAAAATTTCATGATAGGTCAAGATGGTATCAATGATTATCAATTTAGTGGTTGAGGGCATGTTTTCCACCAATTATTGCATAAAGCATGAACTTTTTTGAGCTCATTGTGGAAGGTTGTTTCAACATCAAAAAAGCATATGTTTCATGAAATTTTTTGAATTCATTTTCAAAAAAACATATGCTGTTTACATGCTCTGTATAAAAATACCAGCTTCTTCTATTGTGCTTTGGATTAGGATAAAAGGAACCAATAAATTATGTGTTATAAGTATAATAGATAATATTCTATAAGCTTCATTTATTTTGAATATTTTAGAATTTATTTTTAATCTCTTGATTTTTGGTATTCATTTTATTTTAATACAATATATATATATATATATATATATATATACTTGTCTTGAGTCTAATGAAGCTTTAATATGATCTCATCTGTATACTTTTAAAAAGTATAAAAATCTAGAAGTTTCAACATATAGTTTGGATAGCATCAATAAAATTTCTAATGCTGATTATTTGGTTATATATATATATATATATATATATATCATATACTTCTTGTGCAAGTAAAATAAAATTTAAAAGCCAAAAGCTTGTTATATATAGCACATGATTTATTTTATAGATAAACACCTAAGATATGTTAGTGTATATATATATATATATATATCTCCAAGCATATCTAATGTAGATGCCACCTATAATAACTTTATTTTAATTTTTATAAAATATTATTGTGCAACTCTTTTTAAAGAATAGTTATAACATCAATAATTTTTAAAATTTTAGTTTATTTAAACAAAAATGTTCTTAAATAAAATATTTTATATTTGAAAAACTTAAAATATCAAATAGAAATTATATTTAAAAGTATTGATAAAAATCATAGATTATTAAAGATGGTATTGTAGACATGCCTTGCATTTTGTCTAATATATATATATATATATATATATATATGTGAGAGATAGAGATTGTTGTATGGCGGGCTATTCCACCATGTAATCAAATGCTCCCTTAGGAGTTCTATGGAGGTCAAGGGGTAGCACCTTAAGCAACACACTGTACACTTGGAGTATTTTCTAAACAATCTTTGAGAATTTTAGTGGCTCTAGTGCTTAACTTAGTAGAACCACAACTTAGTAGAACCATTGCATATATATGTTGGTTGAGATCTTAATAAAACTATTTTATTATATATTTGTTTCTTTGTATGTTTATAATTTTGTGTCCATTTTTTTAACACAGAAGAAATCTAAAATAACAAAGTTTATTATTTTTTTAAAATTTAATGTATTAATATATAGTAATTTTTATAAAATTACTCTAATAATTATTATTTATATATATATAAGATAAAAATTATATATTTTTATAAACTAGAATTTGGATTACTTAATCAAGTTTAATAATAGATTATAAATTATATAAAAAAATAAAATGAGATTTTGAAAAATATTTATAATATTTTAAGTATTTTTTTAGAATATCTATAAATCTATAAAAGTCTTTAGAATATTTTAATATTTTTTATATAATCACAAAATCTTTCTCTAGATTACTATAGTTTTTAGAAATCTTTTATAGCTTTTAGAAGCTTTGAAACCTCTAGATCTTTCATTTTTTTTTATTTACTTTTTATTTTTAAAGATTCTTTAGAGTTCTTAAATTTTTGATAGTACTTTAAAATCATATTTAGAAGTATTTATAAGGTGTAGGTGCTAAAATAAAATAAAATAAATGCTTAAATCTTGCCAAAATAAATATATGCTCACTATAAGTATTGCCTTGTTTTAAGTCTTAGATATTTTAATTTTATTTATTGATTATTTTATTTTTATTTTTAAAATTTAATTTTTTTTAGTTTTTTAATATTTTAAAAATAATATATATTCTTAAAATATACTATTTAATTTCAAATATTATAGATTATTTATATTTAAAATAATATATTATTTTTAAATTGATATTTTTTAATAAAAATTTATCTTTTATTTTAAGTATATTATTTGATCTTTAAATTTATATAATTTTTTATATTTTATTTTCTTATTTTATTTATATTTTATTTATATAAAAAATAGCCAAATATACTTAATTATAAATTTTATTTATTTACTTTTAAAAAAATTCATATAATATTTGAATTACCAATGTTATTTGAGCTAATAATAAAAATTTCTAATATCTATGTTTATAATTTTAATTACATTTATAATAGTAGTTATTATTATAGTGGTCTATAATCTTAATTTCTACTTTAACTATCACTTATTCTAATTCTTACTTATACTTGTTGCTAAGTTTTTAACTATCGCAAATCCTAATTGTCTTTTTTCTATAAAAAAAATTATCTTGTTTTATTTTTAAATATACTTAAGTAATATATTATGATATTTTTTCAATCATTAATAATTTTTTTATAATTAAAATCTAAATTTATTTGAATAATATATCTATCAATAAAAAAAAATAAAAAAATAAAAAAAATAAAAAATATAATATCTTTTTTATTTGAAAAACTTCTTAGATGCAAATTTAATTTATAAGTATCTTTGGACTTATTGTATAGATGTATTAACTTTTATTAGAAATTTTTTATATCTAAGAATCTAATATAAAAATATTTTAGAATTCAAATACTTATCTTGTAAGTCATGTGGTTTTTTAAATAACTTCCACCTAACCTTTTCATCAGTTGCTACATATAGAAGTGAGACTAAGGCCATTTTTTTCTCTCGTCAATACTTTTATTATGGTCTAATCTTTATTCAAGATTCTTTGATTTTTTTATATTAAAAATTGGATATTTTAATTTTTAAATATATATATATATATATATATATATATATATATATATAAATATATAGTTGATTAATCATCTATGACTAATATATATCTATATATATTGGTCATGTCACTTCTTAGAATAATGTTGAGCAGTGTATTTATATTTTTTATAATATAAATACAATCTTTTTTGATGGTATTGTATTATAATACGGCTATAGGTGTCAAAGACATGAACTAAAAGAGGATGCATAAATTAGTGAAATCTATGTCAAAAGAAAATGACAAAATAAAAATAAGAAAGTATATATATTTAAGAAGAAACTAGAATGACTATTGCTAAAGACTAAAAAATACAAAGACTTTTGAATTGGACTAGAAGCAAGAAAGGAATTGACAAGAGTGAAGAAGGCTACACTCTCATCTTTATATATACTATCTATCTAAGAGTTATATGGTGGCGTTCTATAGGATTTTCAACACATGTGCAATTTGTAAGATATATGTCAAATTTGCGAGACAAGTTTTTTATATGTCTACCAGATACTTAACTTATTTTACAAGCTATCAATATGTGCAACATGTAGCTAACTTGTTGGCCAAGTTTCTAACCTATCAATCACCTATAGACATGTATAAAGGTGAAACCACATCTATGAAGCTTCTAGGAAGCTTTTTTTATAAGATGTTATTAAATTTATTTATTTCTATCTATCCATATTAATAAGATAATTATTAGAATAAATCTTATGTCTGCGACATTATCCTCGCTTTTAAGGATGAATTCTACAAAGAGCGGTGATTATATGTTAAAAAAGTCTAAGATGCGTTGAATTGTGTTTGCTACAAATTCTCATCTTTGTTCCCTTTGGAGGTAGTTGATAGGTCCTCTTAGCCATTCATAGTATTTTATACCAAGACAGAAGAATTATTTTGATATTTAATTATTATTGAGGCCTTTATAACTTTTTCAAAGAAAACATTTGAAACACCATCAAGAATAGTTCTTATCTTTAAAAGTATTACCAAACACTGGGAGTCTCTTCCGAGGTTGTAATATCATACACATTGTATCTCACCATTAATCCAAAGAAGAATATATCGTTTTTAAGGATCTTGTCAAAGACAAGAACTCGATGAAATCAAATGGACAAGTGAGACTTCTCTTATAAAATAGAAATAAGAAAATATGTATTCAATAGAAACTGGAATGGCTATTGTCAAAAGATAAGACAACTAGAGACTCTTGAAACTAGATTAGAAGCAAGAAAGGAGTTGATAAGAGTGAAGAAGACTTCACTCTTGTCTCTATATATACTATCTAACTAGAAGCTATGTGGTGATGTTCTATAGGACCTCCAATATGTGTTGACTTTGAAGGCCACTTGCCTTAGCTTGCAAGGCAATTTTTTTACATGTGCGCCACGTAGTTAGCTTGAAGAACAAGCTATTAATATGTGTGGCACATGGTTAACTTGTTGACCAAGTTTCTAACCAAGAAATCAACTATGGACACCTATATGGTCAAAGCAGCGTCTATGAAGCTTCCAGGAAGTTTTTTCTAGAAGATATTATAGAATTAACTTACTTTTATCTACTTTTACCTAATTCTACTTAATTATATAGGTAACTATGTGTATGTCCGTGACAGATCTTCATCTTTATTCTGTCATCTTGAAGGTTGTGATAGTTGTAATGTCTTATTTGGTAAGTCAGCAAATAATAGCTCTTAAGCTGAATTTGCTGGTTATTGATTTTCCATCTCTTTGGTACTAAAAAATTCAAAAGAATAGCAAATAATGATATAAGATAAAATAAAATTTCTATTGAATATTCTTTGTTTTATAGCAAAGATTTTCTTGACTCTTCATCTTGATATTGATGGATGTTTGTCAATGAAATGCATTGACTTTTATTAATGTATTTTCTAGATTTTTGGATGGCTTCCATGTATGTTCATTAATATCATATCCATGCCAATGTACAAGATATTCTAATTGATTTTAATGTCACCTTGAATCTAAAATCTCTTTCACCTTAAATTCTTTATTATTATTCACTTTTATAAAAGGCAGTGGCATTTGACTTCTTTTTTGTATATCCATTGTCTTGTATGAGTCTAGCAGTGATACATGGAATATAAGATAGATCTTTATAGATTTTGGTAGATATAATCAATAAGCAATTAGATTGATCTATTCACAAATTGAAAATAGTCTAAGTCTATAATAATCCAACTTGTTATGAAGACAAATAGTGTTAATATTATGATAAAATAACCATATTTTATTACCCATGTAGAATTGAGGTTGTTTCTTGCAATAGACATTTGCATTGATCTTTTGTTGTTCTTGAGCTTCTTTTAATTGTGCCTTCATTGTTATATGTAGCTTTGACAACCAATTTGTCACATCTTTCACCATAGGATTATCAGCTTTTGAAAAATAAAAAATATTAAATTGTAGATAATAACTATAGTTGGCAAAGAATGAAATTTGTTGAATAGAAGAATGTACTGAATTATTATAAGTAAAATTTACCAATGGAAAAAAAGTTGTTCAATTATTTTGATGATAGTTGATGGTACACCTCAAATATTACTCAAAAATTTGATTTATTTGTTCTATTTGTCCATCAATTTGAAGGTGGAAAGTTGAAGATAGTTTTATATCTACCTTCAATATTTTAAAAAGGATTCTTTAAAATCTTGATACAAATTGAGTCTCTCTATCTAATATAATATTCTTTAATAATCCATAATAATGATAGATATTGTTAAGGAAGATTTTAGCTATTTTTTTTTATCTATGATATATTTTGTATATGATACAAACTGTACCATCATGGTAAAAAAATCTACAATCATAAATATAAAATCATATAAACTTGAATTTAAAAGATTCGTGATAAAATCTATAGAAACAAAAGACTAAGATTGTTTTGATATAGGTAATAGTTGGAGAAGTCTGTAAGATCAATGACAAAGAGTTTTTAATCTTAAATAAGCATCACACAACTATATAAACTCTTTAACATCCATCCACATTTGAGGCTACTAAAAATCTCTTGATATTAGTTCCAAAGTCTTGTTATATCCAAAATGTCTTACTATAAGGAAGTTGTGACGAGCTTTAAGAGCACGTAGTTGTATTTTACCTTCTAGAATATATAAGTATTGTTTAAAATAGAAAAGATTGTTTTTCAACTCAAACTTAGAAGTATCATGAGACTTAGATGAATTATTTTTAATTTCTTAAATAAGAGGATTTGAAGACATATTTGAGTGAATTTGCTTGAGAAAAGTTGAATCAACAGTCAATGTTAATTTCATTATTCAAAGATAAAATTGCTCTGGCTTCAAGAGGATCATTTTTTGTTAATTAAAAGTTGAATCTCTTTCCTTTGGTGTAAGATAAGAACATCTAAAAAGAACATCAGACAAACCTTGTTATTTTTTTAGTCAATAAGTAATAATGAACTCGAATCTTAATAAAGATATATTTCAACAAGCCTGAAAATAATTCAATATGCATACTAATATAAAGTACTCAAGATTCTTATAATTTGTATGTATAATGATTGGACTAGAAGCGCCTTTTAGATAATGATGCTATTTTTAAAAAAAATCCATAATTATAAAAAATTCTTTATTATAGATTTAAAATTGATTTTTGTTGCCAAAAATTTAGTGGGATGAAAAGCTATTAGGTGAAGTTTGTCATCTGCTTCCATTTGTAATAATATCATGTCCAAAGCAAAGTTTGATGCATTTATTTCAATAAATAATGTCTTAGAAAAGTCGATGCAGTATAAGATTGATGTAGAAATAAAAACTATCTTCAAAGCTTCAAATGATGCTTCTGCTTCTTTATTCCACTTGAGTTTGTCTATACAAGTTAAACGTATAAGTGAAGTTGTAGCTTGAAAAAAAATTCTTGATAAAGATTTGATAGTAATTAGAAAATTCTAAAAAATATTATATATTTTTTACTATTCTTAAAATCTTCCAATCTATAATTATCTAGACTTTCTTAGAATCCATCTTGAGACTATCATTTGGAATAATATATTTTAAAAAATCAACTTCAATAGTATAAAATATACATTTTTTGATCTTGGTATATAATCTTATATTTTTAAGTTTTTATAATACACAATGAATATGTAATTTATACTCTTATGTATTCTTAGAGTAGATTAAAATATTATCTAGATAACAAACAACAAAATTATCTAGGAATTCACAAAAAATATCATTTATAAAATATTTAAAAGCAATTGGTGTATTTGTGAGACATAACATTATATTCAAAGTATCCATATCTTGTTCAAAATATAATCTTCTATTCATTTATTTTTTTAATATAGACCAGATTGTATGTTCTTTATAGATCTATTTTTGTATAGATCTTAATTTGATTCAATTGATCGAGAAGATCAAATATTAAAGATAAAGGATATTTATTCTTGATAATAATCTTGTTGAGTCCTTGATAATTTACATATATTTATAGTGATCTATCTTTTTTCTTTACAAAGAAGATACAAGCTCCTATTAGAGATTTTGAATGGCGTATGAAATTCTTAGCCAAGATTTCATCAATATATTTTTTGAATTCAACTAATTAATTTTGTGATAAACTATAGATTGGTCCAAGTGGAGGTTGACTTTTTTTTTTTGAAATCAATTGAATAATTGTATGGACAATGTTCTAAAAAAATATCTGTATTTTTTTTTCAAAAATATCTTGATAATCTTGGTATTGGCTTAAAATGCTACTTGAAGTCTTTTTACCATTAAAAAATGGATGTAGCATAAATAGTAAAAGATGATCCTTCTTTTTATACATTCATAATATTAGGCACATACACTTTGAAAATTCACAGAACCTTCTAAAATATTCTAGAGGTTCTTGAATTAATGAAAGTTCATTGAAAAGCTTTTTAATTGGTAAAAGTAGCTCAAGAAGCTTCATAGTTAGTAGAAGGAGCTCAAAAAGCTTTCAAATTGGTAGAAGGAGCTCAAGAGGCTTTTAAGTTGGTAGAAGGAGCTCAAGAAGCTTCCAAGTTGGTAGAAGGAGCTCAAGAAGCTTCTCACTTGGTAGATCTATTCAAGAAGCTTGTTAGTTTGATAGAAGCTGCTCAAAAAGCATTCTAAACAAGGATATATATGGAAGTTGAGGCTGAAGAGTTCTTTAGCTATGACAACACATCTCTTGGACTTTTAGCTCACCTTTTTTAGTATTGTTTGTATATTCACTTAATTAATTGAAGTTCTTATTGATTTCTTCTTGAAACCTTCTTTCTAATTTAAATTTCTTGCTCTATATTCTCATATCTTTGACAATTTGTTGAGATTGATATTATCTTAAATATTAGAGTTGAATCCTTCTTGTTAGAGAGTAAATTATCTCTCTTCTTGAAGGTATACTAGTACTTTAGAGGTTGCAAATTATTCTCTTTTAAATTGATAGTTTTTTTATTATAATATTAGAGCTTTATCTCTCTTGTGAAAAAATAGATCATCCCTCTTTTTGAAGATCTTAAGTATTTTAGAGATTAAGGATTATCCTCCTCTAAATTGATATTATTTTTTTATAAATTTATTTTTTTATTTTTTTAAAATAATTGGAAGTCAAGATATTAGTATAAAAAAAATCTTCCAAGTCTAAATTAAGTGCCATTATAAGTGCTCTTACTACTTTATTTGCTAGAATTACGGATATTGAAGGGATTGTTGCATAACTTCATAATAACACAATATTTAGAGTACCACAACTTAGACTATATCCACCTCTAATTTTTACACTTGAGGATGTAGTACTACTTATATTATGCCAAGAAAATCTACTTGTTCAATAACGTAAGGAGCCTCAAGTTAGTCTTCTAGAGAAATATGATGATATGTGTTCAAAGTTCTAAAGATTTATCAACCAAATTTGATTGATAATGGTTCTATAACCTAATACTTATCTAATAGAAGAATCACAAGTTAGATTAGTTGATATCTTATTTACAAAGCAAGTATTATCATAATTTGGTCCCTTGTTTGAAAAGAATTATCAATTTTAATTAACTTTGAAGTTTTTATGGAAGCATTTGCAAAAATATTTGGAGAACATGACAAGGCTCATTGCATAATAGCTAAGATCTAACCATTGTGTCAAGGAACGCGCTTTGCATTAGTTTATGTATTTGATTTTAGACAACTAGCTTACAATATCAATTGAAATAAAGAAGTCTTAATGAGTCAATTCTATTAGGAATTAAAAGATAATGTAAAGAATTTATTATTATTGCTTCCAAATCCATAATCATTTAATAAAGCGATCAGCAAAGCTATAAAATATAATAATTAATTATTCCAATGTCATCAAGATTAATATTCATGAACTTCAATAAGATAATACACAATCCAATATATTCCTACTACATTGACAAGCATTCTAAATTCACATTCAAAAATAAAAAATATATAATTTGATGTAATATATTTTAAATCTCTTAGTCTACAAAAAAAGAAGCATCGGATAGAAGAAGGTCTATGCTTGTATTGTAGCAAAAAAGGCTACAAGGTTGACAATTGTCCAAAAAAATAAAATTGATGCATCACCAAAATTAAAAGTGCAATCATTCAGAAAAACAAAGATATTCAATCACAGTAGGGATTGTGCAGTTGAACAATTCAATATTATAAAATTATTTAGGTTCTTTTCTTTTTGCTCAATCTACTCATTGTTTTATAAATTCTTTGTGTTTTGGCCCTCAAAAGCTTTAGATAATTGTCTTATTGGATTTGGAGGCATCTGCTTGTTTTTTAGATGAGATGTTTGCTAAGCTTCATAAAATTCTTTTAGTACAAAAATCCAAACTTGTTCATGTAGAGGTAATAGATAGATGATTCTTATCCTCTAGTAGTATCACCTATAAAATAATGCCATAAAAGTGTTATTTGAAGACCACAACAATCAAATTATATTTAATATTATTAAAATTCATTCAAATCTTATTATTTTTGGTTTTTTTAAGTTGAAAAAATATAATCCATCTATAGATTAGAAGTCTAGAAGAATGATATTTTTAATAGAAATTTCTACAATAAAACTTTGTAAAATGTCACAATTTGATAAGTCTTTATTTGTTAGAGGAAGGACTTTTATAAGATTGGCCAAAGAAGGTACACTATTTGTTATTTATGCAACTCCAACTAAAGAAGATATAACTTTATCAACAAGTATTCCAAAATAGTTTAGCAAATTTCAAGATATTTTTTAGAAAAAAAATATTGATATACTATTGAAGCATTGACCATATGATTGTGCCATAGATCTTTAGGAAAGAATGTAACCACCTTTTGGTTCAATTTATAATCTTTTTTAAAACATACTTTCAACGTTGAAGGATTATATTAATGAAAACCTTGCAAAAAACTTCATCAAACATTTAATATCTCCAACAGGTGTACTTATACTCTTTGTAAAGAAAAAAGATGGTTCTTTATATATGTGCATTGATTATCAAGAATTGAATAAGTTAATGGTAAAGAATTATTATCTACTACTATTAATCTCAAGACTTTTAGAATAATTTGGCGAAGCCAAGATCTATATTAAGATAAATCTTTATAGAACATACAACTTGGTATAAATCAAGTGGGGAGACAAATGAAAGACCACATTTTAGACAAGATATGGATATTTTGAATATAATGTCATACCTTTTGGATTAAAAAATGCATCCACTATCTTTCAGTATTTAATAAATAACATCTTTCAAGAGCATCTAGACAAGTTTGTAGTGATTTATCTTGATGATATCTTAATCTACTTGAAAAATTTGGAGGAACACAAGAGGCATATAAAGTTGGTATTATAAAGCTGTAAGATGTAGGTTTGTATGCCAAGCTAGAAAAATATATATTTCATCAATCAAAGATAGGACTTTTATAATACATCATATTTATTGAAGATTTGATGATGGATTCTAAAAAAGTAAAGGCGATTATGCAATAGATAATTCCAAAGATTATGAGAAATATATAATATTTTCTTAAATTTGGTAATTTCTATCGGATCTTCATAAAACATTATTCTCAAATTGCTATCCTTCTTATTTGATTGATATATAAAGATAAGTTGAAATCAGGGCCTAAAGCAGAGAAGGCATTCCAAGACCTCAAGATGGTATTTATTATAGCTCTAATCTTGTCAAGGACAAGAACTCAATGAAATCAAATGGACAAGTAAGACTTCTCTTATAAAATAGAAATAAGAAAATATGTATTCAATAGAAATTGGAATGGCTATTGTCAAAAGACAAGACAACTAGAGACGCTTGAAACTAGATTAAAAGCAAGAAAGGAGTTGACAAGAGTGAAGAAGGCTTCACTCTTGTCTCTATATATACTATCTAACTAGAAGCTACGTGGCAATGTTCTATAGGACCTCCAATATGTGTTGACTTTGAAGGCCACTTGCCTTAGCTTGCAAGGCAAGTTTTTTACATGTGCGCCACGTAGTTAGCTTGAAGAACAAGCTATTAACATGTGTGGCACATGGTTAACTTGTTGACCAAGTTTCTAACCAAGAAATCAACTATGGACACCTATATGGTCAAAGCAGCGTCTATGAAGCTTCCAAGAAGTTTTTCTAGAAGATATTATAGAATTAACCTACTTTTACCTACTTTTATCTAGTTCTACTTAATTATATAGGTAACTATGTGTATGTCCATGACATTATCCCTCCTTTTAGGCACGAGTTCCACGAGGAGCGGTGGTTAGATGTTGAGGAAGTCTAAGATGCGTCGGATTGTATTTGCCACATACTCTGATCTTTGTTCTCTTCGAAGGTAATTAATGGGTCCTCTCAGCCATCGATAATGTCCCATTCCGGGGCGGGAAGACCACCCTGTTATTTGATCATTGTTGTGACCTTCATAACTTCCTTCGAATAACACGTTTGGAACACCATCAGGAGTTGTTCCTACCTCCAATAAAATCACCAAACATCGGGAGTCTCTTCCAAGGTCGTGATACCAAACACGTTGTATCTCGCCATCTATTCGAAGAAGAACATGTCGTTCTTGAAGATCTTCATCTCGGTTGCGTCGTCTTGAAGGTTGTGACAATCGCAACGTCTCATCCGGCAAGTCAGCAAATGAAGGCTCTTGAGTCGAATCCGCTGGTTGTTGGTTCTCCATTTCCTAGCGCCACAAATACAAAGAAGTTACAAACAAGGTTAGAAAGTTGAATGTTATCTTGCCTAGATCTTGTTTCTTTTATAGGAGAGGTCTTCATCTTGGTTTTGATGGATGTCGTTGATGAAAGGTCTCCACCTTCCTTGCTGCATTTGCAAGATTCTTTGCCGGTTCCCATGTGCGCTCACTAATATTGTATCCGCGCCAATGAATAAGATATTCCAACCTGTTTCGGCGCCGCCTCGAATCTAAGACTTCTTCCACCTCAAATTCTTCATTGTTATCCACTTCTATAAGAGGCGGTGGCATTTGTTTTTTTCCTTGTATATTTGTTGTCTTATATGGCTCAAGTAGAGACACATGGAATACAAGATGAATCTTCATAGACTCCGATAGTTTTAATTGATAAGCGACTGGATTGACTTGTTCACAAATTGAGAATGGTCCAAGCCTACAATAGTCCAACTTATCACAAGGACAAACAGTCTTAATATTTCGACGAAGTAGCCATACCTTATCACCAACATGGAATTGAGGTTGTTGCTTGCGATAGACATCTACATTGGTCTTTTGTCGTTCCTGAGCTTCTTTTAATCGCACCTTCATTGTTGCATGTAGCTCTGTCAACTGATTTGCCAAATCTTTTGCCGCAAGATTATCAGCTTTTGAAAAATCAAAAATATCAAGTTGTAGGTGATAACCATAATTAGCAAAGAAAGATGTTTGTTGAGTAGAAGAATGTACCGAATTATTATAAGCAAACTCTGCCAATGTCAAAAGAATTGTCCAATCGTCTTGATGGTAATTGATGGTACACCTCAAATATTGCTCCAAGATTTGGTTCACTCGTTCCGTTTGACCATCTGTTTGAGGATGGAAGGCTGAAGATAATTTTATATCCACCTTCAATATCTTGAACAGGGTTCTTCACAATTTGGATACAAATTGCGTTCCTCTATCTAATATAATATCCCTTGGCAATCCATGATGGCGATAGATGTTGTCAAGAATGAGCTTAGCTGTTTCTTCACCTGTGATAGATTTTATACATAATACAAAGTATGCCATCTTGGTGAACCGATCTACAATCACAAATATAGAATCATATGAACTTGAAATTGGTAGATCTATGATAAAATCCATAGAGATAGAAGACCATGATTGTTCTGGTATAGATAGTGGTTGAAGAAGTCCATAAGGTCGATGACAAGGGATTTTTGATCTTGAACAGACATCTCATGATTGTACAAACTCCTTAACTGCCTTCTACATTTGAGGCCACCAAAAATCTCTTGATATTAGTTCCAGAGTCTTGTTGTACCCAAAATGTCCTACTGCGGGAAAATTGTGACGAGCTTCAAGAGCACGTTGTCGTACTGTAATTACTTACAGTATGTAAAAATTAGTTAAAATATATTATATGTTTATGAATCTAGATGTGTGTTAGAATGGTTAGTAAGTTAAATTAAAAATGGTTGATAGAAGAAACTTTATTTTATTTTATTTTACTTATTTTAATTAGGATATTTAAAAATTATAAGATCTAAATGTTTAGTATGAAGCCTTGACAGAAGGTGGGGACTTAAGGATGAAAATTTAAGCTAGTAAGAGGCTAATTGGGAGGGAT
This sequence comes from Physcomitrellopsis africana, assembly GCA_036785485.1. Classification (NCBI taxonomy): domain Eukaryota; kingdom Viridiplantae; phylum Streptophyta; class Bryopsida; order Funariales; family Funariaceae; genus Physcomitrellopsis; species Physcomitrellopsis africana. The sequence goes on from JAWRVF010000027.1 coordinate 812,909, forward strand.
GAAATCAAGCCATGGTCGGATGAAGGCAAGGAATAGGGAACTTCATCCCTATTGGTCGAATACCATGCCCAATGGGCTTTGAGGAGGCTGCCCGCGACCTTAACAGGGGTTTTCGGCGACTTCAAAAGAGGATTTGCAATTTCAGAGGTAGGGTTGTAAAGTTTAGGGTTTTGGGTATAGTTTGAGAGGAAATTTTAGGCGATTTGGAGTTAGGGTGAAGAAGTTATACTTGTTCAAAGTTAAAGAGTGGATTTCATACATACTGTCACTCTTTTGGGATTTTGCGGAGTTTTACGGAGGCTTTTGGAGATCGGACGGTGCGGTTGGAAAGGTGATTTCAAGATCTACGTCTGTTATGAAGGAATTCTTAAGTTTTGAGTTTAGACAAAGGAGATATGAAGAGTTGAAGACAGCGCATCCAATTCCAAGGCAGTAAGCACACTGTGTTGTTAATAGTTATGTTTTGAGCCATAACTTGAGGTGTCAGACGAAATTTTGGCTCAAACTTCTTGAAGAATGAGAAAATTTGTGTTAAGAAGCTATACATACAAATTTCATGGAATTTGAGCTTATAGTTTGTGAGATATGAAGAAATTTGTATGCAGGTGTATAAAGACAAGAGTTTGAAGCGGCTGTTAGGGTTTTCAGGATATCTCAAGATCCGCAATGAATTTGCAGTTGAAAATTGTTGTATAGGTTGATAAGAATACAAGTACTTCATAGAAAATTTTATCATGTTTGGACGGTCGGATCAGGAGATATGAGATGTTGAAGTTTGGAAAAATTTCCACATAAAGATATATAAGGTTTAGAGGATTTTTATCACACTTTGGATGTTGTTAGTTACTTGAGGCTTATGTATTTGATGTAATTTCTCAAAAGAGAAAAATATATATGTATATAAACTTTGAGTTTTCCTCATTTTTGAAGCTTGATTGAGAAATTAGTGACAGCTAGAAGCCCAATGCTTTCTTAAGGCAAATTCTCTCTACCCCGATAACGTAGTCGTGCTTCGCCTTCTGAGATATACAAGCGTCCCTCAAAGTAGAGTAGATTATTCTTGAATTCAAACGTAGAAGTATCATGAGACTTAGATGAATTATTCTTAATATCATGAACAAGAGGGTCTGAGGACATACTTGACTGGATTTTCTTGAAAAAATTCGAATCAACGGCCAATGTTGATTTGATTGCTCGAAGATAAAATTGTTCTAGCTTCAAGAGGATTGTTCTTTGTTAATCAAAAGCTGCATGTCCTTCTTTTGGAATAAGATAAGAACATCTAGAAAAGGCATCAAACAAACCTTGTTGTTTTCATGGCCTATACGTGATAATGAACTCGAATCTTGACAAAGACATACTCCAACGAGCTTGACGACGATTTAAAATACGTGTTGATATGAAATACTCGAGATTCTTATGATTCATATATACGGTGACTGGATGGGAGGCGCCTTTTAGACAATGACGCCATTCTTGAAAAGAGTCCGTGATTGCAAGAAGTTCTTTGTCGTGGATCTCATAATTAATCTTGGCTGCTGAAAACTTTCTTGAATGAAAAGCTATTGGATGAAGTTTGTCATCTGTTCCCATTTGTGACAATACGGCATCCAATGCAAAATCTGATGCATCTGTTTCTATAAAGAATGCTTTAGAAAAGTCGACGCGATACAAGATTGGTGCAAAAGTAAAAGCTATCTTCAAAGCTTCAAATGATGTTTCTGCTTCTTTGCTCCACTCAAGTTTTTCTTTACAAATTAAACATGTCAATGGAGCTGCAACTTGAAAAAAGTTCTTAATAAAGATCCGATAATAATTGGCAAATCCCAAAAAATACTGTACATCTCTTATTGTCTTTGGAATTTTCTAGTCCATAATTGTCTGAACTTTCTTAAGATCCATCATTAAGCCGTTATTAGAAATGATGTATCCTAGGAAGTCAACTTGAGTAGTGTGAAATACACACTTTTCCATCTTGGCATATAATCCTATATCTCTAAGTTTTTGTAACACACGACAAATATGAAATTCATGTTCTTCTGCATTCTTAGAGTAGATTAGCATGTTGTCTAAATAGCAGACAACAAAATCATCAAGAAATTCATGAAAAATATCATTCATAAGATGTTGAAAAGCAGCTGGTATATTTGTGAGTCCAAACGGCATGCCATTATATTCAAAATGTCCATACCTAGTTCGAAATGCAGTCTTCCATTTGTCACCTTCTTTGATGCGGACCAAATTATATGCTCCTCGTAGATCTATTTTTGTATAGATCTTTGCTTGGCTGAGTTGATCAAAAAGTCTTGAAATCAGAGGTAAAGGATACCTGTTCTTGATAGTAATCTTATTAAGCCCTCAATAATCTACGCACATCCGTAAGGATCCGTCTTTTTTCTTTACAAATAAGATAGGAGCTCCTGTTGGAGATTTTGAATGGCGTATGAAGTTCTTAGCCAAGTTCTCGTCAATATATTCCTTCAATGCAGTCAGCTCGTTCTGCGATAAACTATAGATTGGTCCAAATGGTGGTTGAGCTCCTGCTTGAAGGTCGATTGAGCAATCATAAGGTCGATGCTGTGGAAGAATATCTGCGTTTTTCTTTTCAAAAACATCTTGAAAATCTTGATATTGGTTAGGAATATTACTTGTAGTCTTCTCAGTATCCGAAATAGGTGTGGCATATATAACAAAAGATGGTCTTTCTTTTGCCGCATGTATAAAAGCTTTCGCACCTATTAGTAAGGGTTTGGATATACTAGACTTATGTATTTCTACTTGACTATTGGATTCTTGGGTTGAACTACAAGAAAAGTTGAGGTTACGAGAAATCCAATCTATTTGAGGATTATACTTTTTCTAACCACGATAATCCTAAAATAATCGGATTTGAAGGGATCTAATCACATTAAATATTACTACACTAGTATGTCCTTTAATTGCTACATCTAAAGGAACAGTCTCATGGGTGACATCTCCAGAAGATAACAAACGACCATCTATGACTTCTACGTGCACAGGTTTAGCTTTCTTGATTAAAACTATTTCTTGTTTTTTGACAAAGTCTTTGTCTATGAAACAAGCTGAGGCTCCTGAATCTAATAAAGCAAAGACTTTGTGATTTTTAGGTCCTAATGATACTTCTATTATAAAACAAGGTGAGGGGTCTGAAGAGAGAATAGGACCTTTACAAGGTGTTGCACATGATTCCAGCTGCACGGTCCCTATTGTAGTTGGAAAAATTCGTTTTCCGACATAGTGTCTTCTCTAGCAGCCATACTTCTCATTTTGTGATTGCGTTGCTTCTTTGGACAATATTGAGCAGTGTGTTTAGATTCTCCACAATATAAGCACAAACCCTCTTGACGACGTCGAGTCATTTCCTGCTCACTGAGAGGTTTAAAGCGTACTGCATCAATTTGCATTGGTTTTGGTTTCTGAGTTTCTTTGACGTCAGAACTTAGGAAAACTCAAAAACTTAGGAAAACTCAGAAACTTAGGAAAATTCAGAAACTTAGGTAAACTCAGAATCTTTGACGTTATCCTTCAATCCATAACGAAATTGGTTGATAAGGGCTTTGTCATTCCACTCTACATCGCAAGCAAGATTTTGAAATTCAACAACATATATTGTAGCTGACCGTGATCCTTGTTGTAAAGATAAAAGCTTAGTCTCTGCTACCCTCTCTCGGTCGCTTTCTCCAAATGTAGCCGTAAACACTTCAAGGAATGAATTCAGATTATAAAGAAGTCTTGAATCTTTTTCCATCAAAGGTGCAAACCAAGAAAGGACACTTTCAGATAGAAGTGTACCTATGAATCCAACTTGGATAAATCCATCAAGATATTGGAAAGGATATAATCTTAAATAAAGCTTGACTTATTGCAAAAATCCTTGAAATTTTGATCTTGTTCCATCAAATTTCTCGGGCATACTAATCTTTGCCTCTTTAACGCATAAAGAAGCAAGATTTCTTGGATTCAGTTGGGAGGCTGATCTACTTGCTTCTCTCACTTGTACAACTTCTTGGCATAAGCTCTAGACTTCCTCCATAGGTGTTGAAATAGCGCTTCCATGATTACCATTGGTGATTCGTGAAATTTCCACTCTAAGAGTGTTGACAAGCTCCTAAAGATTTGCAATAGTTGCAAATCTATTCTCGCTTCCAATAAGTATAGCATCCATGATTTTTCCTTCTATCTTGGACAACTTTGCAAATCTATAATTTGGATTAGAGGAGGGTAATCCGCAACCTCTAATATCAAATAAAAATCTTCTACGAAGAGAGGTGATCCACTCTCTTTTAGAAAAAAATCAAGGTTAGAAAGCAAATAGAGTCAATTCAAAGATGGATAGTCCGCAACCTTCAAATACAAAGAATAGAAGTGGGATAATCCACTCACTTCTAACACAAAACAAGAACAATAAATCTTCACTCTTGTCAAACTGTCAAGGACAAGAACTCGATGAAATCAAATGGACAAGTGAGACTTCTCTTATAAAATAGAAATAAGAAAATATGTATTCAATAGAAACTGGAATGGCTATTGTCAAAAGACAAGACAACTAGAGACTCTTGAAACTAGATTAGAAGCAAGAAAGGAGTTGACAAGAGTGAAGAAGGCTTCACTCTTGTCTCTATATATACTATCTAACTAGAAGCTACGTGGCGATGTTCTATAGGACCTCCAATATGTGTTGACTTTGAAGGCCACTTGCCTTAGCTTGCAAGGCAAGTTTTTTACATGTGCGCCACGTAGTTAACTTGAAGAACAAGCTATTAACATGTGTGGCACATGGTTAACTTGTTGACCAAGTTTCTAACCAAGAAATCAACTATGGACACCTATACGATCAAAGCAGCATCTATGAAGCTTCCAAGAAGTTTTTTCTAGAAGATATTATAGAATTAATCTACTTTTACCTACTTTTACCTAGTTCTACTTAATTATATAGGTAACTATGTGTATGTCCATGACAAATCTTCATGCATTTAAACTTTATATAAATATTTTACATTGAAATTAATACTTTGGATTTTGCATTAGAGGTTGTACTTTCACAAATGGATATAGATGATAAACTCCATCTTGTTGCATTTTATTCTCAAAAATTTTCTATTGTCAAAATTAATTATGAAATCTATAATAAAGAGCTTTTTATTATTGTGGATTTTTTTTGAAGAATGGCATTATTTTTTTTGAAAGAACAATGCATTTTGTGATTGAATACAAAGATCACAAGAACTTGGAATATTTTATGTTAGCTCAAGTTCTTAATTGTTGCCAAGCTCAATGAAATATGTCATTATCTTGATTTAACTTTGCTATTATTTATCAACTTGAGAAGCAACAAAGATTCTCTAATACTTTATCAAGGAAATCATATCTTATATCAAGGACATGAGAGGCAATGTTTGATCAATAATATACAACTTTGTTAAAATTAGAATAATTTTATCTCTGTGCCACTATTATATCGATATCTATTAATTTTAGTTTCTTTAATGAGGTGCATGCTGTAACTACTAATGATGCTTTGATCCTTGATATCAAGCATTGCATGAATAAAAATATTAATAAGTTTAAGCTCAAGGAAGGCCTTTTATATTTTGAAGAATGTTTATATATTCCAAAAGGACCAACATAATTACACGCTCTTTAATCTCTCTATGACTTTTCAACTACAAGTTATTTTGGATTTAATAAGACTTTGGAATTTATTTCTTAAGATTTTTGGTGGCCTCATATATGGAAGGCTGTGAAGGATTTTTTATTCTCTTATGACATTTGTTCAAGATCTAAGAATCCTTGACATTGTCTTTATGGACTCTTACAATCTTTATTTATTCTAAGATGGTCATGGTCTTTTATCTCAATAGATTTTATTACAAATCTACCACCATCCAATTCATTGAATAACATCTTTGTGGTGATTAATCGACTCACAAAGATGGCTCATTTCATTCTTTGTAAGAAAATTGCTTCTAGTGAAAAAATGGCAAGGCTCTTTTTTGACAATACATATTAATATTATAGCCTATTGGATGATATTATATCTGATCAAGGATCCCAATTCATATCTAAGTTTTAGAGAAGTCTTTTTAAAATATTGAAGATGGATATTAAACTTCTTTTGGCTTTCCATCCTCAAATTGACAGCCAAATAGAACAAATTAATCAAATTTTGGAGTAATATTAATAATGCAACATCAACTATCAAGAAGACGATTGGATCTTGTATCTACTATTAGCGGAATTTATATATAATAATATTGTTTATGCTTTATTTCAACAAATATTATTTTATTTAAATTATAGATATCACTTAAAAATTGATCTATAGAATACGCTAAAGAATAACAATCCAGCAACTAAAGGGTTTATAAAGCATCTATTGCAACACCAAAAAATCTTAAAGCTTCAATTGTAAGCAGCTCAAGATGCTTATAAGACATGTGCAAATAAATTTAAGAATCAACTGCTTGCTTTTTATATTAGAGATAAAATATGGCTTCTTCAACAAAACATCAAAAGTAAGTAGCTATGTCATAAATTAGACTATTGGAAGTTAAGACCATTTTTCATCCAAAAATAAATTAATCCAATGGCATATTACTTAGAACTACCATCTTCTATGAAGACACATTTAATTTTTCATATTTCTCTTTTGGAGCCTTATAGAAAGTCATGTATTTTGAGAAGAATATAACAATTGCTGTCTAGTATCAAAATAAAAAATCATGAAGAATAAGAGATAAAAAAGATACTAGATTCACAATAAAAATTGAAATATCTTATTCATTGGCACAACTATGATATCAATGAGCACACATAGAAATTGGCCAAAAATCTTGTAAATATATTTCAAAGGATATAGAAATTTCATTGATTCTATCTCTACAAATTCAAATGTGTTTGATAATAACTTTTTGATGAAGATTGAATCTAAGAAATACTTATAAGAAGGGAAGAGTTAAACTAAAATCTTTATCAATATACAATCATTTATTCCAAGATAGAATAGAGTAATAAAAGCAAGTCAATTGTTATATCCAACTTTCAAGTGTTGAAAGATTTAGTAGAACAAGATGCAAAAGATTCATTTGCTACATAAGCTTTGAATGAATTAGTACAATTTTTTTCAGTCTTCAATTGAGCAAAGTAAAAATGATACATTTTAGTACCAAATATGACTACAATTAGAGCTATTAAGAGCAATATCCAATTAAGCAAGTCTCAATTCTAATACTCAAGTTTTAGTGATATTTCTTGAGTTTAAAAAAGTGAATCTTTCTAAGCTTGAAATTTTATTTGAATGATATTTTAAAGGCCGCAATAAAGATCAGATCCTTAGATGAGATGTCTCAATAATAGAGGTATTAATTCAAAGCCATATGTAATTTTTTCAAGGACCAATAGAATCTATTACCTAAGAATGGAAAATATAATACATATCTTCATTAATATAGTATATTCTTGATTTTTTATGTATATGAAAAGATTTTTGAAGGTGTGAGCTCCTCTTAGAACTTGTTGCTAGAGAAGGGAGTGATATTAGGGATATATATTTTGAAAATTTACAAAAACTTCTAAAATATTTTAGAGGTTCTTGAATTAGTGAAAGTTAGTTGAGAAGCTTTATAGTTGGTAAAAGTAGCTCAAGAAGCTTCATATTTTGTAAAAGGAACTCAAGAAGCTTCCAAGTTAGTAGAAGGAGCTTGAGAAGCTTCTCAATTGGTAGAAGCTACTGAAGAAGCATTGCAAGCATTAGCTCTCAGTTGGTGTATTGAGTTGATGTATTGAGTTGATGCATTGCAAGCATTAGCTCTCTTATTTGCTCTTACATTTGTATCATTGCTATCTTCATTTTAGTAAGCTTTGCCATGATAATACAATAGAAAGAAAAGTTTCTACTCTCACTATAAAATAAAATTCTCAAGAATAAAGAAAAAAATTCTAAAAATAATATTAGTTTAGAAGTGGATAATCCATAACTTCTAATATACTTATGTCTTATTAAGAGAAAGAGATAATCTACTTTTAATCAAAAAAAGACAAAACTTTGATATTATATGTGTACTCTTGTTAATCTGTCAAGGACATGAATTCAAAGAAGATGCATAAATCATTGAAATATATATCAAAAAAAAATGATAAAATCAAAATAAGAAAAAAAAAAAATATATATATATATATATATATATTTGAAAAGAAATTAGAATAGCTATTGCTAAAGACTAAAAAATACAAAGATTCTTGAACTAGATTAAAAACAAGAAAGGAATTAACAAGAGTGAAGAAGGTTTTATTCTTGTTTCTATATATATTATCTATCTAAGAGTTACATGGCAATGTTCCATAGGACCTCTAATACATGTACAATTTGTAAGACACATGTCAAACTTGTAAGACAAGTTTCTTATATGTGTACCATGTACTTAGCTTGTTCTATAAGCTACCAATATGTGCAACACATGGCTAACTTGTTAGACAAGTTTCTAACCTACCAATCACCTAGACATATATAAAGATAAAATCATGTCTAAGAAGCTTCTAGGAAGCTTTTCTATAAGATATTATTAAATTAATAAGATAATTATTAGAGTAAATCTTATGTCCATGATAATAGGATGAAAGAGAAAAAGAAGATATATATAATAGAAAAGCTTAATTGAAGACTAAGTAATAAAATTATTTAAAAAAATATAGGTAATAAAAATAAAAATAAAAATAAAAATAGAAAAGTAATAAAAATATTTAATATTAATGCTGCCTTTTATTTTAAAAAATGCTTCTATTTACCTTACAAGGCCATAAAAAAGACAAAATAATATAGATTAGCAAAAATATTACTATAGGCATCTTAAGATTAAAATAAAAGATAGTTTTCAACAAGAATTTACTAAATAAACCTTAGATTGATATCCAAAGAGAGTTGGTATGAACCAAGGTCAAAATCAAACTCCAAAGCACAAAACCACGTGCCTACAATAGATAGGAAGTTCTTTTATAGGTTAAAAAGTGGGATTTGAGAGCAAACTTTATAGGATTTCTTTGAAAATTGGTTTTAATATTTTTGAGTTGGTAATGACTTTGTAAAAGCTATGCAAAGTTAAGGTTCTATTTGGATGGCTTTGATTATTGAGAAATAAAGTGAGTTCATATTTTAAAGCATATTTTGAGTTTTATAGTAGATCTATGGATGAAAAATTATAGGTTTATAAATATAGTTGTATTAAATACTTGTTATAAATTTTAGCTTAATCCAATGGTTAGATCAAAGATTTGTTGGAATTTAAGTGAGCTAAGATCTTAGAAATTGGATTTTGAAGGTTAATGAGGATTTCTATGATTTTAGCAATCTGCTAGTTAGATTAGAATGGTTCTTTTTTGAATTGGTAATTAACTTAATTTTTAGTATTTTCATAAAATTTTAAAATATATGAATAGTAAAAAAAATGAGATATTGATATTAAAAGATTAATATCAAGATTAGAGAAGGAAAACAATTGACACTTGAAAAGATTAAGAGCTTTTATTTATAATTGGTAAGTTCAAATCTTTTCAAATTTTACATGCTTATTTTCAACTAGTAGATTAAGAAGTTTATAAATTTTGAATAAAGATCAATGGTTAACTTAATAATTATTGAGATTTTGAATTTACTATTAGATTTGATTAGGATTTATTTAAGATATTAGAATTTCATTAGAATTTGATTTAAGATTTGTTTTAGGATTTCATTAGTATTTGACTTAGAATTTGATTAGGATTTGATTTAGAATTTGATTTAGAATTTGACTTAGGATTTGACTTAAGATTTAATTTAGGATTTGATTAAGATTTGACTTAAGATTTGATTTAAGATTGTATTAGAATTTTATTAAGATTTAATTAAAATTTGATTAAAATTGATTAAGATTTAATTAATATTTTATTAGGATTTACTTAGAATTTGGTTAAAATTCAATTATGATTTATTTAGAGTTTCTTTAGAATTGGCCAGGATTTGATTAGGATTTTTTAAAGATTTCTTTCTGAATTCTTTAAAATTTCTTCAAGATTTCTTTAAGATTTTTTTTATGATTTCATTAAAATTCTATAGAGTTTCTTTATAATTATTTTAGGATTTGATTAGGATTATTAAAGATTCAATTGAAATTTATTTAAGATTATATTAGGATTATTAGATTCTTAATTATTTATAATATATAAGTTTATCTTCTATAGCCAAGTAATCAGTGTATTCTTAAACAAGACAACATGTAATATGACAATGGTGTCAAGATTTTTTTTTTTGCTAAAAAGTTTGAAGCGTATTGCATTAATTTGTATATCTTCTATTTCAAAATATATATGTTGAAAAGATGTTAGTATAGCAAATAAGTTATAAAGACATTGTGGCATATTAGTATGATTCTTAGATTAAATTTTAAAAAGTTAATTATCATATTTTATAGCAAATTCAATTGCTTGACTTAATGTTTGAAAATCAAGTAAGTTCTAGATCAACTTTTTTATCTCATATTACAATCCATAAAAAAATTGGCTAATAAATGTAATATTGTCTAATTTGATGTCAATTTCTAATTATTAAAATTATGAAGCATATAGTGATATTGAACAATTTCTTTGATATAAGATCAAAATCTTATTGGTTGTAATACAAATTTTATCATATTTTCTATACATAGATCAATTTTTTTTAAAAAAAGCTTCCAAATTATTTAATATTAGGTCTTGTTATTTAAGAAAGAATAAAAATCATGATAAGATATAATTTGAAAGTAATGTTTTAACAAATTTAACTTGTGATTATAGAATCAGATAGCTTTGAGATTGAAGCTCAATTACCAATTATACTTAGTTGATAAATCTTCAAAATTTTGATCTTGTATTATCAAATTTCTTAGATAAGGCAATTTTTGGTTTTTTGATAATAGTAATGATGCTTATAGGATGCTCTACCATAAAAAAAGTTACTGATACAAGTATAGATATTGAGATAGCTCCAATCATCTTTACATCTTTATTTTCAACCAATCTTAATGGTGCTTATAGTAATAAAGTCAGTTGATGCATTGTAAGTATTAATTCTTTGATTTTTTTTTGTATTTATATTATTATATCTTTTATTTTTATAAATTTATCTATAATTATATAATTAAAAAAAATCTTATATTGCTTTATGATAAGAAATAGAAAATAATCAAGAATATAAAAAATAATAATTTAAGAAGAATATTAGTTTAAAAATAGATAATCTATAACCTCTAATATGCTCATATCTTATTAAAAAAAAATGAGATAATCCACTCTTAATCAAGAAAGATAAAACTTTAATATTGTAAGTATATTCTTGTAAATTTTTCAAGGTCAAGAATTCAAAGGATGTAAATAAACAAGCAAGACATACACCAAAGAAAAATGGCAAAAAAAAAAGAGAAAATATGAATATTTAATAAGAAACTAGAATGGCTATTGCCAAAGACAAAAAGACTAGAGACTTTTGAAACTAAATTAGAAGTAAGTAAAGTGTTGACAAAAATGAGAAAGGCCTCATTCTTGCCTCCATATATACTATCTAACTAAGAAACTATATGGCACTATATGGCACTGTCTTACAAAATTAGACACATATCTTGCAAGTTGAACACTGTCTTATATAATTTGTAAAGCAAGTTTCCTACATGTACAATATATGGCCAACTTGTTGGCCAAGCTTTCATCCTACCAATCACCTACAAACACGTATAAGATCAACTTTGCATCTATAAAATATCTAATAAGCTTTACAATAAGATATTAATAAATTAATCTATTTTTATTTATTTCTATATAATTCTATTTATCCAAATAAATATACTAATAATTATAGATATCCATGACACAATCATAAATATAACTATTGGTATTTGATAGTATTACTTTAATTAATAAGTATTTCAAATTTTTTATTGAAGATAATTTTAAATAAAATAATTATTATAAAATAATTAGATTTTTTTTCCTATTCAAGTATAAAGTATTACTTATATATCAAAAAAATTATCAATTATCTTTATATAAAATATCAATATAAATTTTAGTAAATACTATTTTATATTTTTTTAATTTATTTAATTTATAATAATATTTAATATTTAATATTTAATTATTAAATTCATCTTTAAAAAATAAAAGATAAAAAATATTATATATATATATATATATATATATTTAAATTAATTAAAATAATTTTATAAATTAATAATATATTTAAGTAATTTTTAAAAAATTAGACAAATATTTTTTTATCAAAAATTGTCAAAGATGCAAGATAGCAGGTTAGCAAAGAGACAAGAAAAAGATTACAAAACTTGAATGATTTCCAAAACTTGTATTGGCAAAATGTCACAGACATAAGATTTACTCCAATAATTATCTAATTAATATAGATCAATAGAAATAGGTAAAATAAGTTGATTTGATAATATCTGATAGAGAAGCTTCTTAGAAGCTTTATAGATGCGAAATCACCTTTATACATGTCTATAGGTGATTGGTAGGTTAAAAACTTAGTCAATAAGCTAGCCACGTGTTGCACATATTGGTAGCTTTTGGAACAAGCTAGCCGTGTATTGCACATATTGGTAGCTTCTGGAACAAGCTAGCCGTGTGTTGCACATATTGGTAGCTTGCGGAACAAGCCAAGTATATGGCGCACATGTGAAAAACTTGTCTTACAAGTTTGACACATGTCTTGCAAATTAGACACGTGTAGGAGGTCTTATAGAATATCGTCACATAGCTCTTAAATAGATAATATAAAGAAGGATAAGAGTGAAGCCTTCTTCACTCTTGTCAGCTCCTTTCTTGCTTCTAGTCTAGTTCAAGAGTCTCATGTGTTTTCTATTCTTTGGCAATAGCCATTCCAATTTCTTCTTGAATATACATACTTTTTTATTTCTATCTTGTTTTTTTCTTTTGACATAATTTTTTACTAACTTATACATCTATTTTAGTTCGTGTCCTAGACAGATTAACAAGAATGAAATTATAATATCAGAGCTTTGTTTCTTCTTAATTAAGAATAGATTACCCCTTTTTCTTGATAAGACAAGTATATTAGAAGTTGTAGATTATCCACTTGTAAACTAATATTGTTCCTATAATTTTTTCTTTTATTCTTGAATATTTTATTTTTTAGTGAGAATAGATATTTTTTCCTTTTTTATTATGGTATCATGACAGAGCTTGCTAAAATGAAGAGTGCAATGGTACAAATGCAAGAATAAATGAGAAAATTAATACTTGCAATGCATCAGCTCAATATACCACCACAAGAAGTAACAAGATTAGCAGGAAACAAAGATATAGAGATGATTCGAGCTGCTTCAAGCCATACCACTTTACCTACGATTGAACATCATTAAAGCATCAAAGAACCAAAGATTAGTTTGTCGGAGAAGTTTGATGGGACTAGATTTAAGTTTCAAGGATTCATCAATCAAGTACAATTGGTGATTAAACTTCATCCTCAAAGTTATCCAACCCAGGGATCACAAGTCAGGTTTATTAGAACACTACTGTCAGATTCTACTTTATCATGGTTTTCATCATTTCTTGAATGACATGATCCAATATTAGATAATTTAGAGATATTTTTAGCAGAATTTCAATCTATGTATGGAAAACATGATGTGATTCGTGTCACAACCAACAAGATCCATATCTTGCAACAAAACAATCAATCAATGACATCATATGCTTCACAATTTTGATAGTTAGTAATTGACATCAAGTGGGATGATGCTAAACTTATTAGCCAATTTTTCTACAAATTACAATATGAGGTAAAAAAATTGATGCTCAATTTACCTGATCCTCAGACATTGAGTCAAACAATTGATTTTGCTGTGAAGTGTGATAATCAGCTTTTTGAATTTTGATCGGAGAATCATATAAGAGAGCCTTCATGTTACTATAATATAATGGCAACATCAACATTTCCTCAATACGTATATTTAGAAGTAGAAGACATGTAAATTGATGCAATACATTTCAAACCTCTTACTGAATAAGAAAAGACTCATCGTCATCAAGAAGGATTGTGTTTATATTATGGAGAATCTAAGTACACTTCTCAACATTGTTCAAAGAAACAATGCAACCACAAGATAAAGAATACGGCTATCAAAGAAGACAATATATCAAAAAATAAGTTTGTCTAGCTACAATAAGAAACGTGCAGCTAGAATCTTGTACAACTCCTAATAAAGGTCCTATCCTCTCCTCAGAATTCTCTTCTTGTTTTATAATAGATGTCTATTTGGAACCTAAAAATCACAAAGCCTTTATCTTATTAGATTTAAGAGTCTCAATATGTTTTTTATATAAAGAATTTGTTAAAAATCATAGAATATCTTCAATACAAAAAACTAAACTCGTATATGTAGAAGTCATAGATGGTCGCCTGTTATCTTCTAGAAATATTACTCATAAAATCCTTCCTATAAATATAACAATAGATGGTCATAATAATTGTGTAGTCTTTAATATAATTAAATCTTCTTCTAATCCAGTCATTTTAGGTTTATCATGACTAGAAAAATACAACCCTTGTATTGTAGACTTGACTTTTTTCAAAGCATTAATAAGAGTTCCATAAATCAAGTAACAAATCATAATCCTAGTATAATAAAATCTATACTTATAGATGCAAAAGCATTTATAAAAGAAGCAAAAGAAAGATCATCTTTTGTTATTTATGCTACACCCATTTTTGATGGTGGAACAACTTCAAGTGGCATTCCAAGCAATTTACAAACAAGATAGGAGATCTACGGATGTGTGTAGATTATTGAGGACTCAACAAGATTACCATTAAGAATAAGTATCCTCTACCTTTGATATCTAGACTTCTTGATCAATTGAACCAAGCCAAGATCTATACAAAAATAGATCTAAGAAGAGCATACAACCTAGTGCGTATCAAAAAAGGTAATGAATGGAAGATTGCATTTCAAACAAGGTATAGACATTTCAAATATAATGTCATGTTTTTTAGACTTACAAATATACCAGCTGTTTTTCAATACCTTATGAATGATATTTTTTGTGAGTTTCTTGATGACTTTATTGTCTACTATTTAAATAATATTTTAATCTACTCTAAGAACACTGAAGAATATGAACTTTATGTTCATCGTGTGTTACAAAAACTTAGAGATACAAGGTTATATGCCAAGATAAAAAAGTGTATATTTTACACTACTCAAGTTGACTTCTTAGGATACATCATTTTGAATGATGGTCCCAAAATGGATCTTAAGAAAGTCTAGACAGTCATAGATTGGAAGATTCCAAAAATAATAAGATATGTATAATATTTTTTAGAATTTGCCAATTACTATCAAATTTTTATCAAGAACTTTTCTCAAATTGCAGCTTCATTTACATGCTTAACTTGTAAGGACAAACTTAAGTGGAATAAAGAAGCAGAAGCATCGTTCAAGGCTTTGAAGACAACTTTTACTTCTACACCAATCCTATATCACGTTGACTTTTTCAAGGCATTTTTTATAAAAACAAACCCTTCAAACTTTGTTGTAGGGGCAATATTGTCACAAATGGGAGAAGATGACAAACTCTACCTAGTAGTTTTTTATTTCAGGAAATTTTTAGCAGCAAAGATCAATTATGAAATCCATAATAAATAACTTCTTGCAATTGTAGATTCTTTTCAAGAATGATATCACTTTCTTGAAGGTGCTTCTAGCCTAGTTACCGTGTATACAAATCACAAGAACATCAAGTATTTCATATTCACGCACATATTAAATCGTTGGAGCATGTCTTTGTCAAGATTCGAGTTTATTATCACTTATTGATTAGAAAAACAATATGGTTTATCTGATGTCCTTTCTAGATGTTCTTAAACGATATCAAAAGAAGGAGATTCAGCTTTTGATCAACAAAGAATGATCCTCTTGAAGCCGGAGCAATTTCATCTTTGAGCAATGAAATCAACATTAATTGTTGATTCGACTTTTGTCAAGCAAATCTAGTCCAGTATGTCTTCAGATCCTCTTGTCCATGAGATTAAGAATAATTCATCTAAGTCTCATGATACTTCCAAGATTGAGTTCAAAAATAATTTGCTCTATTTTGGAGGATGCCTATATATTCCAAAAGGTGCAATATGACTAAGTGCTCTAGAAGCTCGTCACAACCTCCCTGCAATAGGATATTTTGGATGTAATAAAACTTTGGAGCTAATATCAAGAGATTTTTGGTGGCCTTAGATATAGAAGGCTCTTAAAGAGTTTGTATAGTTGTATCACATTTGTTCAAGATCAAAAATTCTTTTTCACCAACCTTATAAACTTCTCCAACTATTACCTATACCAGAACAACCTTTGTCTTCTGTTTCTATAGATTTTATTATAGATCTTCTAAAGTCAAGTTCATATGATTCTATATTCATGATTGTAGATCATTTTATCAAGATGGCACATTTTGTACTGTGTACAAAATCTATTACAAGTGAAGAAACACCTAAACTCTTCCTTGATAATATCTATCGCTATCATGGAATATTATATCAAATAGAAGAACACAATTTATATCAAGATTTTGGAAGACTCATTTTAAAATATTAAAGGTGTATATAAAATTATCCTCAACTTTCCACCCTCAAACTGATGGACTAACAAAATAAGTAAATCAAGTTTTGGAGCAATATTTGAGATGTACCATCAATTACCATCAAGATCATTGGACAACTCTTTTGCCATTGACAAAGTTTGCTTATAATAATCCGATATATTCTTCGACTCAAAAAACTCCATTCTTTGCAAATTACAATTATCATCCACAATTTGATACTTTTGATTGTTCAAAAGCTGATAATCATGTGATAGAAGATTTGGCGAACCATTTGTCAGAGCTACATAGAATAATGAAGGCACAACTAAAGAAAGCTTAAGAATGACAAAAAATCAATACAGATGTCCATCGTAAGAAACAACCTCAATTCCACGTGGATGATAAGATATGATTACTTCGTCATAATATCAAGACTATCCATCCTTGCGACAAGCTAGATTATCATAGGCTTGGATCTTTTTTGATTTGTGAACAAATCAATCCAATTGCTGATCGATTATGCCTATCAAAATCTATGAAGATCCATCCTATATTCTATATATCATTATTCAAGCCATACAAGATAATGGATATATAAGAAAGAAGACAAATGCCATTGCCTCCTATAGAAGTGGACAATAATGAAGAATTTGAGGTTGAAGAGATTTTGGATTCAAGGCGATGCTGAAATCGATTGAAATATCTTGTGCATTGGCGTGGATATGATATTAGTGAACGCATAGAGAGGCCATCTAGGAATCTAGCAAACACATCAATAAAAGTCAATGCATTTCATCAACGACATCCATCAAAATCAAGATAAAGAGTGAAGAAAATCTTTGCTATAAAAAAAAGTAGGTTCTATAGATGTTTCATCCTACCTTGTATCATTGTTGTTATTTCCTTAGATTTATTCATGCTAAAAAGATGGAGGATCAACAACCAACAAATTCAGCTCAAGAGCCATCGTTTCTTGATTTACCGGATGAGACATTACGACTATCACAACCTTTAAGATGACGAAATAGAGATGAAGACCCTCAAGAACAAAATGTCATTTTTCATATTAATGGTGAAATACAATGTGTTTGATATCACGACCTTGGAAGAGACTTCCGATGTTTGATGATACTTTTAGAGGTAAAAACTTCTCTTGATGGTGTTCCTAATATTTTCTTTGAAGAAAGTTAGGAAGGCTTCAACAATAATCAAATAACAAGGTGGTCTTCTTGCCTTGGTATGAGATATTATTGATGGCTGAAAGGACCTATCAATCTTTAAAGCAAATTCAAGAAGATTAAAGAAGATTTTAGAAGATTTTAGAAGGCTATGGAAGGTTCTAGAAGATTCTAAAAGACTATAAAAGATTTTTAGAAGACTAAAAAAGATTCTAGAAGGTTTTTTGAAGATTCTAAAAAACTATGGAAGATTCTATAAGACTATGGAGGATTTTAAAAGACTACAGAAAGTTCTAGAATGTAGTGACTTAAAATATGTCTGTGACATCACTTCTTCTTCTAGTAATGAATTCCATGAAGAGCCAAAGTGATTTGATGATCAAATCATATATACAAGAAATCTAAAATTTATTGAAATAAAAAAATAATATATTCTATCTTTTATTTGTTGATTATCGATTAAATAGGACCTTTGAGATAGCGTCAATGACCTCTAGATATAACCTTTGTTGTACGAACGTTCCATCTAAGAATCTGCTCTTTGTTGTGACCTTCAAAACATCCTCCAAACATAATTTTTGATCCACCTAGAATCATCCTTCCAACTTCAAAGAATATTACCAAAGCTCAAGCATTTGAATCAAGATTTTTATGATGAGGTTGTATCTCCAAAGATTCCAAATATGGCCTTACTTGATATTGGAATACTCCTTCTTTACCTTATTTATGTTCTTCAAATCTAATAGGTTGTGAAAGTTGTAATAGTTCTCCAACCGCTTGTATGGCAAAAGAGTCTTTTGATTCTTATTCTTGTAATTACCTTGAAACGTGAAGACTTGATATGGTAACTAATAAGCTTCTAGCAAGATCTATTCTATCTTAGAAAAAATATCTATATAGAAGTGAAGGTCTTAGCAAGGCTCTCTCTTTTTTATATTAGTCTTTTATCTTTGATAGAAAGCATCATTTAGAAGCTAAGAGATGTTGATGTCTACAAAATCTTCAATGGCAATTGAATCTAGGTTTTCTAGGATATTGTTGATGGAATTTGTAAATTTTCTCAGGTGCATTCTTAAGATTATCTGAAAGTTTTCATATTCTTTTACTAACTCCATAATCCTTCCAATGGATAAAATATTCCAATCATCCATATTTTATATGTGAATCTAATATGTGAATCTAATATTCAAGCTCTTAATTGATTTCAATTGAGGTTGGTGGTAGAAGAGTTCTTTCAACAATATTTGATTTATAATAGGTTTCTAAAAGCGAGACATGAAAGACTAGATGAATGCGCATACTACTTACTAGTTCAAGATAGAAACTTACTGGATTTACTTGATGTAGAATTGTAAATGGTCAAAGTCTTTGATAGTCTAATTTTTGTGATGGTCAATTTGTTTGTATATTTTGTCGCAATAATCAAACATAATCTCATACCTTGAACTTTGGTTAGTTCTTATGATGAATATCTAGATAGTCTTTATATTGGTCTTGAGCCATTTGTAGTTGAAATTTTAATTCTTAATAGATGGATTTTAAATAGATAGCTTGATTTTCTATAAGAGGGTTTTCCACATCTTCAATTTGGAATGGATTTGCTTTAGGATGGTATCCATAATTTAAGAAGAATAGAGTTTGCTTTGTCAAAGAATGTTTGGAGTTATTGTATACAAACTTGGCCAATGGTAGGAGGTCCATCCAATCATCTTATTTATAATTTATATTACAATTAAGATATTGTTTTAAAATTTGATTCACTTGTTTTATTTGATTGTCAATCTGAGGATGATAAGCTGATGAAATGTTGATCTTAATCTTCAAAAGTTGAAATAATCATCTCTAAAAATTTGATACAAATTATAGTCTTCGATCTAAAATAATTTCACTTGAAAGGCTATGTATTCGATAAATATTATTAATAAAAAGCTTGGAAATTTCTTCCCTAGAAATAATCTTGCTACACAAGATGAAATGTGCCATCTTGATAAGATGGTCTACTACTACAAAAATTGAGTCTTTTCCATTTAAAATTGAGAGGTCTGTAATAAAATCCATAGATAATAATTGCCATAGGTCCTTAGGAATTGGAAGGGGTTGAAAGAGTCCATATAATTGGTGTCTTGCAATCTTTGCTTGAGCACAAATTTTTCATGATTGGATGAATTCTTTCACCAATTTCTACATTTGAGGCCACCAATAGTCTCTTGATATTAATTCGAAGATCTTATTGAAGCCAAAATATCCAGCTGCTAGAATGTCATGTTGTGCTTGGAGAATTTGAAGTCTTATAGGATTTAGAAGAATATATAAAAGATCCTTAAAATATAAAAATCCATCCTCGAACTTGAAATTATTGTTTTCTTCTACATATGTATTTTTTAGAGGTTGTTGAATACTTTCTATAAATGGATCTATCTTCATTATTTTTTAGATTTTTGTCTTGAAAGTTGCATCTATATAGGTAGATATTGTCAATGTCTTCAATTGTAAATTAGATGACTTCAATATGACTGATTTTTATTAATCTAATATAATATCTCCTATTCTTAGCACAAGATATGATTGTCAAAAAATAATATTTGATTTTTCTTAAAGTTTTTCTAAATAATATGTAATCACAAAATCAAATCAAGATAATAACATGCTCCATCGTGCTTGTCAACGATTCAAAACTCAAGAACTTATAAAATATTTTAAATTTTTGTGATCAATATATACAATAATCTTATGTTGAGCCCCCTCAAATAAATGGTGCCATTTTTCAAAAGTATCAACAATTGCCAATAGTTTTTTATTGTAGATTTCATAATTGGTCTTTGTAATTGGAAATTTTCAAGAGCGGAATGTTATTGGATGTAATTGACCATCATTACCAATTTCAGAGAGTATAGATCCAAATACAAAATTTGAAGTACCCATTTTTAAAATGAATGGTTTTATTGGATTTGCATAGACAAGTATAAGAGCTAAAATGAAAGATTTTTTTAGCTTTTTGAATGTTTTTTCATTTCTATGGTCTCAACAAGGACAAATAAAATAAATTTTTCCTTACTTATAAGTCATGTTAATGAAGCCGTAATCTTGGAATAATCTTTGATGAAGATTTTGTAAAAATTTGTAAATCCTAAAAAAACATTATACATCTCTAATTGATGACAGTTGTTTCCACTCTATAACAATTTGTATCTTTTTTGGATCTATAGAAATCTCATTTTTAGACGTAATATATCCGAAAAATTTGACTAATGGTTGATGGAAGGAGCACTTTTCTAATTTGGCATACAATCCACTTTTTTGTAATTTTTCTAATACCATACATATATGATGTTCATATTCTTGTTTGTTCTTAGAGAAGATTAAGATATCATCTAAGTAAAAGACTACAAAATCATCTAAATATTCTTACAAGGTATCATTTATTATATGTTGAAAGGCTATAGGTGCATTTGCAAGTCCAAAAGGCATAATATTATACTTGAAATGTCTGTATCTTATACGAAATGTTGTCTTGCATTGATCTCCTTCTTTGATCCTAATTAGGTTGTAGGTGCCTTCTAAATCAATCTTTGTAAAAATCTTTATTTATCCTAGTTGTTCCAATAATCTTGAGATTAACGATAATGGATAGTAATTTTTTTATAATTATTTTGTTTAGACCTTGATAATCTACACACATACGTAAAGAACCATCTTTCTTCTTCACAAACAAGATAAGAGCTCCTGCAAGTGATTTTGAATGTCTAATGAAATTCTTGGCTAGATTTTCATGAATATATTTTCACAAGGCTTTAAACTCCATTTGTAAGAGATTATAAATTAGACCAAATCGAGGTTGAGTCCTATCTTGTAATTCAATTCGACAATCATAAGGATGGTATTCTAGTAATATGATTGCTTCTTTTTTTTTCAAATATTCCTTTAAAGTCATAGTATTGATTAAGAATTTCTTGCTTTAGTTGCTTCATTGGATCTTTCATTGGAATAGCATACAATGCAAATTCAGCTCTTTTCATTGCTGCCTACATAAATGCTTTAGCTCTAAGAAATGAAATAGTACCTTGTTTCTTCTTTTGATGTTTGAATATTAAAAAAATCTTTTGTAAACTCTAATCAATATCAGGATTATGTAATTCAAATTAAGGGAGTCCAATAAAAATAGGATTTGTTAGACATTGAATGATGTTGAAAACAATGTCTAATATTTGATCTTCTAGTACTACTTTTAATGGTTAGATTTCTTTAATAATATTCTTTGATGCAAGGTTTCATCTATCGATGACCTCAATAGGTACATGATAGGTCTTCTTTATAAGTACTAAATTATACTTGGTTGCAAAATCTTTATCTATAAAATATACTGAGGCTCTAGTATCTAAAAAGGCTTTAGTAGAAATCTCTTACCTTAAGGTTCTTATATGTACAAGAAGTATAAAACAGGATGTTGGATTTGGAAGTAGGAAGAGATCTTTTTTTGGTACTTTAGATTTGGGGGTGTGTAATTGCAAGGTCCCTACTGTGGTTGGATGTGTTCATTTTTTGAATTCTCCAATTCGGATATTATACCTCGTGCCTTGAATTTTCTAAACTTATTTGGATAATTTGCTATCTTATAATTAAGTCTTCTATAATATAAATATAAATTCTCTAGTCGACGTCTAATCTTTTCTCCTAGCATTAATGGCTTGAATTGAATTGTATCAATCTGCATGGATTCAAGATATGTTAATGGCTTTTCCGATATTCTTGAAGATGTAGCAAACATACTTTGATAGGTATTACTGAAAATTTATTGCTTCTCTTGTTGTAATTCAAACAAGCAATTGTCACAAGTAATAGCTTGAGATATAAGTTCTTCTAAGCTTTCAATTATTTGTATTATAATCAATAAATTCTTTACATCATTCTTTAGGCTATAACAAAATTGAGTCATAAAATCCTTATTATTCCAATGAAGATCACAAGTTAGTTGTTGAAATTTTGTAACATAAATTACAATTAAATATTGCCTTTGTTGTAGATTTTGAATCTTCTTTTTTGCCACCCTCTCTTGATCACTATTTCCAAATATAATAATAAATTTTTCTATAAAAGCCTCCAAGTTATATAAAATTAAAGAATTCTTTTCCAATAGTAGAGCAAATTATGATCGAGCACTTTTTAATAAAAGATTATCCATAAAAGTGACTTGAGTGAATCCATCTGGATAACAAAAATGATATAATTGTAAGTAAAGTCGTACATATTGTATAAACCCTCAAAAGTTGGATCTTGTTCCACCAAATTTATTATGCATACTAGCTTTTGGCTCATTTATGACAACCCTTAGAGCTTCTAGAGGGTTTATGTGCATAGCTTGTCTACCACCTGCTTCTTTCAATCAAATAATCTCTTATTGCAAACTATAAATCTCTTGCTTAGCTTCTTCGGATACTTGCTTCATTTACGGTTCTTTTTTTGGATTACAAAGGAATGCCATTTTTTCTTGTACAGTATCCAAAAAAACTCAAAGATCTGCAAGAGTTGCTACTCTATTCTTTATTTATAAGGATGCACTTCTATTAACCTAATCTATTTCTATATTGACAAAGAAAAAATCAATAAGCCATTAGTGTAATATTTTTTATATTAAAAAGAAATATTTTTAAACAATTTTAATTTAGAGGAAGGTAATTCATAACCTCTAAAGTATAGTGATTTATTTTTAAAAAAAATAATCTATTCTTTCCAAAAAAAAAGATCAAATTGTAACAAGTAAGTATATCAATATAGAAGAGGATAGTCTGTACTCTTCTAGAATGCAATAGTATTTTGAAGAGGGGTAATCTACTTTCTATAAAGAGATCAAAGCTTTGATATGATTACAAAAATAATCTTACCAAACTGTTAAGGATGCAAGATAGCAAGTTAGCAAAGAGACAAGAAAAAGATTACAAAACTAGAATGATTTCCAAAACAAAGAATCGGATGGATAAGAATAAAGAACTAAGTAATTAATAAGAATAAAAAATTAAATTAATATCAAGAAACAAGACAACACTTTGGATTGCTCCAAGACTTGTATTGAAAAGACTAACGTACACCTTGTTCTTACCTCTAATTTATACTATAAGGCCTATATCCTATTGAACCTTCTAAGAGTATCTTAGAAGATTCTATAAGGTTGAAAAAGATTTTAGAAGATTAAGGCAAGTTCAAGAATACTAAAGAAGATTTTAGAAGTTTTTAGAAGGCTACAAGAGATTCTAGAAGATTAAAGAAGGTTCTAGAAGATTCTAAAAGATTATAGAAGATTCTTAGAAGACTAAAGAAAGTTCTATATTTTAGATATAGATTTGATTTGTAAGTATCCTTGGATTTATTATGTGACCACACAAATTTCTTTTAATAGTTTTTTTAAACTTAAAAAACTTCAATTAAAGCTCTCTACAACTAAGATACTTGTCTTATAAATCTTGTAGTTTTTTAGAAGTTTTTATATAATTTTTTTATAAATTGATACTTATAGATAAAAAAAACTTAGGTTATTTAAATATTACTTAATCTTATCAATATTTTTCTTATAATTTAATCTTGATTTAAGATTCTCTATTTTTTTATATTTAAAAATAATTTTTTTAATTCTTTCATATTTTATAAATATACTTTTTTTTATATATATATATATATATATATATATATATATATATATATAATAATTTTAATAAATTAAAATAAATTTATATTCTCAATATTGATAGTTGTAAAGGTAAAATTAAAATTACTTGATATTGATTATTAAGAAAACAAAATCTAATGACTATATCAATAGCCATTGAGTTTTTGAATATTATACCATTAGTATCTATTAATTATTTTTTTTGTAAAAAATATAAAATATAAACCTAATAAAATTAATTTAAATTAATTTAATCTTATATTATTTTTTTAAATTAAAAATAAAGTAAGTTAAAAATAAAGTAATTTTAAAATATTATATTAAATTTCTAACTTCTAAGGTTTTTTTTAAATTTATATTATAAAAAGCTTAATAAAATTTGTTTTAGCTCCAAATTAGAAATTTATATATAAATATGATAATATTTTTAAACACCACATTGATTATTTTGATGATGAATAAATTTACCTTGTAGATCTTATAAGCCAATTTTATAGCAATGGTCTCATATACCAACTTTAAAAGGTAAAAATTAGAAGTTTGAACAACATCTAAGTGCTCTTGGTTCTAAAAATTAGTAAAATATATTCATACACTAATACTGCAATTTACCACAAATATTTTTAATTTCTTCTTTGTAATAGATTTCAAACTTGATTACAATATATATAAAACCTACATAGATGTGAATTAATAATATTTACCAAATAACTACATATTAATTAAAGAAAAGCCATTAAAATCTTTTGAGACTAAAAAACGACAAATAATACAAATTATCTTAAAACTTTGGATCTAAAAATTGATATTTTATAATATGCTTTATATGAAAATAGGATTCTTAAGATTCTTTATTATCAACTCTATGCTAATTATTCCAACTAAGTGCTACTTCTAATAAATTATATCTATTTTATATTATTTTTATTTATTGCTTAGTATAAATTAAATTCTTTAATACCTTGATACTTTAAAATATATATTTTTTATACTATTTTATATTAATTAGAGATTATATAATTTTTACATCATTATTAATAATTTTTCTTTTATATATTTGTAATTATTCTACAAAGATACTTTAAACATCTTTTCATTGTGAAACTTAGGCAAAACTTTTATCTAATATTTTATTAGTCACATCATATTTATTTGTTAGATTAAATTTGAATAAATTATTGTGATTGATGCTGGTGGTAGTTTTTTTTAAAAAAATCATCGACATATTTTATGCTAAATTAAAGTTGAGTCATTTTTTCTATTATTTTATTAGAACTATAATCAAACTAAAACTTATTAAGAACCAAAGCTACAAAAGATTTGCACAATAACACTACACAAAAACCTTGTTGTCTATACTTACAATCTAGCTTTAATTATTGATTAATAATTTATCAATATTTAATTTTAATAATATATATTGGTAATTTTTTTCTTAAATAATTTATAAATCCGGCATTCAATTCCTTCAACTTCTTAACTTTAATAGCTTTTTAATAATATTCATGATTTTTTAAAATTATAATCAATTATATTAATAAAAATCAAGTTTTAAATATTAATGTTGAATATATTTTAAATTTTTAGTATCTTATAATCTTTTTATTTTATTTTTTATTTATAAATTCTAATAAAAATAATAGATATTAACTTTATAACTTTTCTAATTTATTTATTAATTTAACTATTAATACTAAATTAGATTAATAAGCTAATAAATATCTATTCATTTTGATTCTTAGATCTTGATTCTTAGATTGGCTAAAATCTGTAAATGTCTATTAATTTCATAATTTTAAAAGATGTTGCAGTGCCAGAAGAAGACTCAACAATCACACAATATCTATTTTCTAAAAATAGATATTTTATAAATATTACATGGAATATTAAACTATTTATCTAATATTAAATTATTTTGTGGAGTCTAGACTATTAAGATAATTAAAACATGATATGCTTTTTAATTTGTTAACTTCTACAAACACTATATAGTCCATTCAACTTTATTTCTAGATTTTATATAAAAGATAAGAAATGTCTAATTAATTATTTTTATTAATAAATCTTGTAACAAAAAAAGGCATATAATGCAAGCTATTTTATTTTCTTGAAAGTATATTATTTTTATACTTTAACTAAATATTTTTCTAATATCTAAATAATATTTTTATACTAATATTTATTATAAATTATTATATGTATATAAAATTCTAATATATTTTAATATAGAATTTATTGTATATAATTCTTTTTATTTTTTATTTAAATTTTTATAATACTTTGGAAATTTTTAATTAAAAGTTGTATATATATATATATATATATATATATATAACAAGCAACAAGAATTAATAAAATTATAAAAGATAACTTAGCCAAATAGAAATGAAAATACTTACACACTTTGAAAAAAAATTATTTTCAAAAGTACTAATTTAGTAATAGCATGGATCTATCTAACAACATTGCACTGAAAACATTTTGATTAGGGTCGTAAGTTTAAAAAAGATAAGAACAAATAAATTAAACCTAAAATTTATATAATATTTGATGCATTTATTTGTAACTTTAAATTTTAACAACATATTTCAAATAAATGATTGAATGACCAAAATTAAACATATTACAAGGACCACCAACTAAACCAATATGTACATATTAATGCTAAGAGAATGATCATCAACCTACAAAAGAATCCTAAAAATATCAATGCAAATTTTTCACATTGAAAAATCTATCAAGAATCCCAAGGCCAAACTTTACTTTTATATATATATATATATATATATATATATAAATAAATAAATAAATAAAGAGTACAATCAAGCAGCTAAAATTCTTTTTGCAATTGGTTCAAAACTAAAGCATGGTTAATTCTAAACACTATTAATACAAGAAAACAAAGTTGAACGTAGAAATAACGTCCAACATCAAATAAAGATCCCTACCCACATCACATTTTAATTTCATTTCTTAGAAGAAATCATGCAATCGGGATAATTCCCCATGAGAAATGGGAGGATGGCGATAACGCGAACGCCCGTGACTGACGCAGCTGCAGACGCGCGGTGCGGGCAGGGCAATGGCCGCGGCATCCCCCTATCACCGTCGGAGAGCCCCCTATGAGCACTTGCTGTGAACGCTGCGGCGCAGACGCAGACACACTTGTTGGGTCTCACTGGCCATGGGGATGAAGAAGTGCTGGCCAGCCAAGGAAAAGCCCCTCCCACGCGGACCCAACCATGCCTCATGTGGAGCTTGCACTCGGGCCTTGATGCATTCTTGCAACACAGTACAACAACAGTGGTGAGAAAGGGGAAGTTATTGATGTCTGGATGACGAGTCTCGTACCAGGAGTGTGATAGGGTGATCTGAGGGAGACACAAGCGTCGAGCTTTCGGGTGTAATTTTGCGTTTTCTGACGGAGTAGCAGAATTGGATTGGGCGTGCGGGTCATGGTCGTGGGACAGGATTGCGTTTTTTGCTGCTGTGCGTACGTGTGTCGTATCTCGTCATGGATGCAACTCCAACCATGGTGAGGAGTTGCTAAGTTTGCAGGTATGAGAACACTGCCAGTCGTTTCACTCTTGCAGATAGCTCATAGTTCTTCTCCTGTCGATGTTTAGGGTTTTTTTTTTTTTTTTTTTTTTTTTTTTTTTAAATTCTTTTCTCTTCTATTCCCACTTTTTGATAATAACCTTTGGTTGAGGTCTCATAGAGGTCACGCCATTCTCGTGACTAGTGGTGACTAGTGGTGGTGACTAGGTGGGATTTTTTTCTAGTTCATATAGTTCATATAATGGACCAGAACGGTCTGTTTCATTGCACGTGAGTTAATAACTTTTGGAAGCCTTTGTTTTATTGTTTTCATTTTTTTCTTCCATTCTCTTTCTGACTTATTACTGTTCAGATTGAAACATTGTATGAGGGCGTTGACGAATAGTTGCATCTAAAAGATACTTAATCTGATGTGCTACGATATGTAAGAACAAGCGGTGCCTTAGAGATTTAGCTACACATGAGATACACTCTAACCTAGTCTTGACAGGATGCGGATGAAGACAGTGCTGTAGTATTCGGCATGATCGTCGTAATACCTAGCGCAGATTCAAGTGAGTTGGTGGATCTGCCGCTCACCATGAAGTTTACTTGCGGCTCTAATACAGGCTTGTGGATACTTACAACGTCGGTATCGTACCTGGCTCTATTTTCAATTATAGTCTCCCTTCCGGAACTAGCACTTGCTCAGCCCAACAAGGATGACATTGCGTGCTTACACGGCTTCCAGTCCATGGCGAAAAGCTCCGACCCTGCGCTCTTCAACAATTGGACCGACACTGCATTCCCCTGCAACACAACACAAGATGGACAGAGAGCTACGTTTGTGGGGATAACATGCAGTAGCAGCAGGGTGGTGTCACTGTTTCTCAGCAACAAGGGACTGACGGGCATGATCTCCCCCAATCTCTCGCTCTGTAGGAACCTGGGCATCCTTGACTTGTCCCAAAACTCTCTCACCGGAACGTTACCCTCCGGACTGGGAATGTTATCCTATCTTATGACCTTGAATGTGAGCCACAACGAGATATCAGGACCTATTCCTCCGGAAATCGCCAACTGTTCCTACCTTCATGAGCTTGATCTGGACCACAACCGCTTCTCCGGGGAGCTTTCAACTGCCCTGGCGACCCTCCAGAAGCTCCAGACTTTCGACGTCTCCCACAATGATCTGGTGGGGCCAATACCTACAGGGCTTTCCAACACCTCCGACGGGCGACCCAGGTTCAATGCGTCCTCGTTTGAGGGAAATCCAAGACTATATGGCTTCCCACTTCCATATCCAAAGAGCCATACCCTCTCTATCCTGGCAATCGTAGGGATAGGCCTTGGCAGTGGATTCCTCAGCTTGATTGTGAGCTTCGCTGCCGTGTGTATATGGTTACGCGTCACGGAGCAGCGCCTTGCCGCAGAGGAGGGGAAAATATCGCAGCTTGTTCCTGAGTATGATTGACAGAGCACATACAAACGGTATTTTTGCCTTGAGGTATTTTATCATCTGGTATCAAATGAGGTTGTGTCGAAAACATCATTTCAGAAGACTATCTGAAGTAGGAATTGGGTCCTTCCTTCCATCGTTCAAGTTTTTCAACATCTCAGTGCAGTCATTGAACATGCCAAGTTGGAGGAATCAAACCATTTTGGATACCATGACTTGGGGATTTACATTGTTTTGCCTTCAGTACCCCATCAGTGACAGCTTTATTGGAAGCCCAAAGTGTGATTGAACTCCAAGTCAAAGAATTGAAAATGCTGAACTTCAATATCTTTTTTAAAGTGCATTTGTGATTTTGATGTTTGTTGGCATTATTGCCTTTCCAAAGCATTGTGTTGCAAGAAATTGTAATGGATGTGCAAATGAAGGTTTTCTTTTTAATATTATGTTCAACTAAATGGTTCATGGATTTTATATATTGACATTAATTTCAAGTAGATGTAGTGGTGGAAGGAATTTCTTAAACATAAATTCATCAAAACACCATAAATCACATGTATTGATTTAGGATCTTTATTGTTTTTTTTTGAAGATTTTGACACGTGTGTGCAATACATGTTTCTATTGAGTAGGATAAATGTTTTTATTGACTATTAATTTTTAGTTTTTCAAACCAATCATTTGAAATAGTTAAAGTTTGATTGATTGTTTGTTATAAGTATTATTGATATATACATTTATTTTGTGAAGTTATAAAAAATATTAATCTAAGATGGTCATTTAATCTACATAAAATGTTTGTTTCATATTAATCTACTTTATATCAATTTACTTCAAAAAAACTCTTTAACAATATATTATTTTTAGAAAATCTTGAGCAAAGTTAATTTTCACTTAAATTGAAGCTTTTATTTTTATAAAGCTGGAGCTTAATATTCCACTAAGATTCATTGGTTGCAAATTTATAATTGTTTCTAATACCAAAAAACAATTCAATTGCACACAAAGAATATCTAAACTTGATTGATTTAAAACACAATTTCTTAACGTTTGTGCACAGGTATAATTTACTTACCATACATTTTGCAAACTTACAAAATTAAAGTATGTGCATTTTAATTGAAAACAAACAGTTCTTACAAACTCCAATTAATCTCTCCTACTTCGAATTGGCTTGTGGACATAAGTTACTACTCTCATTGATAAAATGAAAGTAAAATTTTATCCATGAAAGTAAAATTTTGATCATTGAGAGGAATTGTTTATGTAACCATAGCTTGATAGGCTAGGGAAACGGCTGGCCAGAGGCCAGAATCATGCCAAGATGCCAACACCACTATCTCCAAGATAGGAATTACAGGAAAGCTATCAATCAAGAAGTAACGGTGCAGCTACAAAATAGAAGCACATCATTCCAGAAGTGTGAGGCGATCCCCAACCTACAATTGTGTCAAGGGCGCTAATTAATTGATTAAATAGAATCTTCCGACATTCTGTTTTATTATCTATCTAGCTGACCCCATCTCTGCAATACGGAACACTTCGTAAACATTTAACTGCTACAGACAGAGTAATTCTTCAAGGGATGTACCTCAAAAGGAAGCTTTTCCTTGCTTTCTCCTATCGTCTTGCAGTTTCGAACCCATTGCATACAGCTTTTGGTGCACTTCATCGAACTCTGGTTTAGTGGTGTTTTCCACAGCTTTCAACCATGCTTTGATTCGCTCCCTTAACCCAAGCAAATCTTCCTGGTCTGTGCTGTCAAGCCACTGCACAATCAACCGACCAGGTCAATTGTCCATGCTTCAAAGATGGCCATGGAAACACAGGCAACGACATTGAAAGGCAGAAATTAAGTAGGAACTGACAAATGCGAGGAAAACAACCACAGGCTTATGCTAGAAACAGAAAGGGGGCTCAATGGTACCAGCAGTTGCTTGATTTCACAAACAAGGCTCAAGTCGGCAATGGACACTTCTTCTGCATTTTCTAAGAACTCATTGGGTCCCTTCAGGAGAACTGTCTCAATGTAATCGAGAGCCTGGTCTAGTCCGGTTTTGGACTCCTTTACAACAGCCTCATCGTGCTCAGGGTATATACCCTTCGGAATACCAGGCAACAGCGAAATCACGCGGTGAACAACTAGGAGAACTGCCAAAAACATCCACAGAGGATGTTAATAATGAGCTACTCAACTTGCAATTATTCGGTTTAGATGTGAAGCTTCAAATTTCAAAGTTAGGGTTCAAATATGCTGACGTACATGCAT
The DNA here is from genome assembly GCA_036785485.1 of Physcomitrellopsis africana. Taxonomy (NCBI): domain Eukaryota; kingdom Viridiplantae; phylum Streptophyta; class Bryopsida; order Funariales; family Funariaceae; genus Physcomitrellopsis; species Physcomitrellopsis africana. Next base: position 844,639 of record JAWRVF010000027.1, read on the forward strand.
TGCGGCGAAGATGTAAGTGATGCCAATCTAGGACGCTGTCGATAAGCGCCCGCCTCTTCGGGTCTTTGGGGTACCAGTGATCGGCTACGTCGCGTGTTGTCGCCAGGTATCGCAGAATTGCATGGCTGCATTATGAAGAAGACGGCTAAAATCATGGGGGTGCTCAGACAAACATCAAATACCATGATCCAGGTTTCGAAAAACACTTGCAGCAAACAAGTGAGGAACCACATTCACCTTGAAACGTCAATCAAAACAGGATCTAGTGGTGAACAAGAAACCCACGTGCCTCTCATGCAGCTTGAATCCATCGTCGACAATTGTGGGAACCTTACCCATGGGATTAATCTCTGCAACCTCATTGATCAACCCAATTAGCGCAACGGTTTTTCTCTGACCTTACCAATGATCGAAAAAATCTGACAACCTTCGAGACTTAATTCACATCACGAGACCCTTGCAACAAGAGGCTTGTGCTGCAGCAAGGAGGGGCACTTACCCTTGAATCTCGGCGTCCTACATTCGCCTTTCGCCACCTCCACATGAACCTCCTCATGCTGAATCTTGTTGGCCCTGCCACAACACACGATAACAAAGTCTTTATACAAAGCTACAAAGCATCAGAATTCAGAAGAGGGAGTACCCAATGTACCCATTCCTCCAGACTCTTCATCAGCCTCCACTTCTTCTTCTTCTTCGGAGCTGATTCGTCACTACAATTCGGTAAAATCCACCAAAAAAAACCGAAAAAATTACTTCGCACCTGCAGAAAATGGACACAGCTCGAGCTGGTTGCGACAAGAGGTCTACATACAGCGTCAGAGGCCCAGTAGTCGTCGCCATAGCTCATGGAATGGCTGCCACAATCGCAAACCGGCGTTCACAAGCAACAGTGCGCGGAGTCGTCTTACTAGCTCTGCCGAAGCACGAAGGTGCCCGCGAAGGTGCTCAAGAATGGAGGCGGCGGCGTGCTTGCAGACGTGGCAAGTGGTGTCGTCACGCGTGGTGGGTGGGGTCGGTCACTCCACTGCTCCCTTCCGCACGGGTTTGGGTCACGGCGGCTGTGGGCTCCGTTTCGGGCCTGTGGGTATTGTTTTGTAATTTTGTCTTTATTTTTTTTTTAATGAAGTTTGAACTGTGAGAGGAGTCGCTTTCTTATTCCATATTTCGCCAGCTGTGTTAGTGTACACAGAAGTCTGATTTGTATTTGAATTCGTATGTGAAGTTATTTTATTGAATTTGATGTGTTCAAGTAAACCTATGAATATGAAATTATTATTGTCATTATTATAATTTATTTCCTTAAAATATTAGATAATCTGTTTTTTTTTTAAATTACCACAAAATACGTAGTAAGAATATGATTCAACAAGAATGTACTAGAGAAAGTTGTAGATGGTAAATCATGTTCTTTGCTTATAAGATTGCATTAACAGATATAGGCACGTATTCTTTTAAAGTTTATAAATTAGAAAATATTTCACAATGGTAGAGTTAACAAAAAAATATATATTAAAATGTAAAAATTCCCTTCTATACATCAAATTTCAAAAAAAAAAACATATATATGTATATATATATATATATATATATATTTCTGTCAATAAATTATTCTTGATATGATGAAATTATTTTGAAAATGAACTTAGCCGTAACCTACTGTGGTATTACCTTTTGAGAACCAATTGATCATCACACCCACTTTTTGGAAAATCTTCTAAAAAACAAACTCCAATTGACTATAATCTTTCCTGACTATTCTTAACATTAGAATGTGTTCCTGAGCAAGTGTTCAATAAGCAAAGGATTCCTTCCCAAAGTAGCAAACAATTACTCCTTTACCAAATGAGCTTGAGCTTTGCATAAATTCATCTCCCATTTTGCAGGCCCTAAGCATATGTTTCCTCTAATCAGGCAGTCCTGCAATGCTTGCAGAGAGGCTCCACAGACTAGATGCCACCTTCTCATTGTAAGCTTGTGGGGCTGCTGGCACTTCCACCACTTTGCTGAAGAAGGCACCCTTTGAATGGGCCAATCTAACATTGCAGCAAGCACCTCAAACAGTGGTGTCAAGTTAGACTTTGTCACTTGCAGTCAGCCATGTCAGAATTCATTTAGTATTTATACAATAGTGGCATGCATTACCACACACACCAACTGAGAGCATTTCACCATACAGGAACTATGTGCAAGTTGCAATCAACCTGGCAGCTCTGGTTGAGATTAAAAGTAATTGAGATAAGTGGAAAAAGAAAAAAAATGCAAAAGAGGGTGGATTACACACCCCCTCACCAAGAGAACCCTCCCCAGGCAAAGAGCCAGAGCTGTGTTGTGCTTGGTTCAGTTTTCAAAGGTGTAGTAGCAGCATGTCATACAGATACGGCTCCATCCATTGGCAGAGCAAATGCCACCTGCCACCCATACAGGTTTGTTAATTTCATGAAACTTGGGATGCAGCAGATGCCAATTTCCAGTGTGAAGTTGAGGAGGTTGTAATAAGAGGGCAAGGCTTTTGTACCTTCAAAACCCATGAGAGAGACAGTTTACTAAATATACTACTTCCTCCATATGTCACTGTAGACAGATCCTGATTGAAATGCAACCTCCACAATCAGTGTATCTCATCACATCACTTGTAACAGGCTTCACAAAGATCTCATTTCAACTATCTGGGAAATATCTACATATCACCAGCCCTTGTGCTGAATGATTACAGCAAAGGAAGCAAGAATACAGAATTTTGGGCTCTTCATACATCACTGAAAACTTTGCAATGAATATGAGTTGGAAATACACCTGGATCAACTACACATGCTTGGATTCCTTTACATGGGAACATCCCATAATCCATCAAAAAAACTACCATTAGCACATTTTCAATTAAAAAAAGGGCCTTTCATATTCTTTGAGTAGACCAAGAATGTAGACAGCACCCAGTCAAAGATGAGAATGAGCAACTTGAAATATTTTATGCCAAACGTCTTCATGCACCTTGCCATTGATGTTGCAATTCAGTACTAAAGACAAAGAATGTAAGCGCTTAGAACTTGTAAGCGCTTTCTATTCTTCCATCTTTCACCTTGAACTGAACCTTTCTTCCAAGCTACTACTTTGTACAAGCCCAACTTGTGTAAGATGTGATTAGCTACAATGGTAGTAGAGCTCACATTATTGTCTTTACCAAGACAAAGAATGCCACCTTAGAGCTCGCAGTCACTTTGAAGAGTGGTTCTGAATGAGCTCCATTGGGATAATCCTCAAAATTAGTAAAAAGTCACACTTTGGAAAATCAAACAAGAAGCCTACTAATCCACCTTGTTATTTTCCAGCCCAAGCAAGAAAGCTTCTAGAATCTAGAAGTAATAAGCTTAGATAGGATACAATAACACAACCATCATAAACAATTTCCGATATCATTGGCTTAATTTCTGGTTTTTAGTGATTTTGGCATCATTTTGAGTGATTTTACCGAACAAACATAATTCAATTATATTATAGATATATATTATGATAAATTTAGGGAACTATTAGCTGGATACCCCTTTTTTACTGTGTGGACATATACACCCCCACATACACATAATAAATTTTTTATTTAGATTAAAAAGTTTTAAGATAAATTTATAGTAAAAGATTTCTTAAATGAAATTAATAAGCTTTTTAAAATGAATGAAACAATTACATGAAATATCTTGTAAATTTTTTAAAATATCTTTCAAAATAATTTGACTGAATACATAGAAGTATCTAGATTTATTAATGATTAATTTATTTATTTTTAACTTTTTGTTTAGATATTTTTGAAACATAATATAATAAAATTTTATAGTAAGACTAAATTATAATTTTTAATATTAAATTTTTAAAAAATTGATCAAAAAAATCTAGCTTAAGTTAATTTCAAAAAGACTTTAGAATACTTTATAATAAATTTATAGACCATTAAATTTTTGTACATGTATTTATTTTAATATTTATCGTTAAATTTTTTAAAAAATAATATAAGTAAGAATATTTTAAAATTAAATTTAAATTAAATATTGGTATATATATTTTTAATATTGAAAATTTTTTCTTTATTTAAAAAGGAGAAAAACACTCTATATTTTGGATTGTAATAAATGAGAAAATTGCATTGAAATGAAAGTGTGAAAATAAAAATGATTTATTTTTTTCATTAATTTAAATATATTATTTAAATATTTAAATTACAAGAAATATCAACAAAATATTGATTAATCTGATAATTCATATCATATTTTTAAAAATATAAATAAATTTTAAAATCAATTTCTTTTCAAAGTTGCTACATGCATATCAATTATATTATGCAATCACACAAATATTAATAATAATAAAAAAAATCAACCTTAATGTGAATTGTGCAATTGAATTTTATAATTTCAAAAACCAAATAGAGTGTCATACATTATCTACTACTATATTTTATTATTTTTTAAAGATATCTGTCAAACTTCTACAACACAAAAGTCTAGTATCACACATGCAGAGTATGAATAGATTTTTTCAAACATCCGTTTTATTAGTTACAGTAGTATTCAAATTTCATAAGAAATTTTCTGTTAGCCTACTTACTGATTTGATCTCATTTATAATATCGAGACATTTGAGGTGTTGTGAAAAAATGATAAAATTTGGATAGTGCAAATGTAATTTGAGGCGACAATTTCATTTATAGATTTTTTGTGGAAATTTTACGTTTAAATCTCAATACTTTCTGTAGAAAAATGAATGTTGAATAAATGTTGAATATATGTTGACCATATTGAAAGGACTTATCCACTATATCATTTATAATTCCAAGTTTTAGGTTAGCATACCACATTTACTTTAAAAAAGTATTCAAGTCCTAAAAGATTTCAAATGTTCATTATCCTTTTTGAAGAATGATAGTAAACAATCAATTTTGAATGAGATTGAACTTTGAGTTTATAAAAAACACATTAAAATCTAATCACAGGTCTAGAACATACACATCAAATATCATATTTTGAATTTGATTTCTTTTTTTTATTTTTTCTTTTCTTCACCAAAGTGAAAATCAAAGATTTAACATGTGGGTGTTTTGTTTAAAATTTTAAATGTATTACACATAACACAGTAAACAATCAAAATTCAATTTTAGATAACATGGATTGTATATATATTATTTAATTTTAATGACATCAAAACATTGCAGTTCCATTCTAAAGATACATATCAACTTCTAAAATACTAAACTGCTGATTATTCATTAACAAATTACAAGAATTAGGACAAAGTAGCACAAAAGAAGAAGAGTCCTGCATAAACCATTAACATAATATAAAAAATATCATATTTGGTTGATTTAATTTTAGTTGTTTCGCAAGCAATCAGAATAACCTAATATCAAGGAATCAAAATTTCATTCAAAATATTTACAAAATTAGGTTGTAATATTTGAAATAATCTCATTATTAATTAACACACTTTAATTGTTATGGACTGTATGCATGTGTGCTTGATTTTTCAATTCATACACAGGTCAAAAATTGAAAAATAAAATTATATATATATACACTAAATAAGAAGGGAAAAATATGGGTTTCAAAAAATATTATGAAACCATCTAAAAACCCTTGAAATATATATATATATATATATATACACACACACATAGAAATGAATGATACAATGAATACTACCTCTGAGCCACCAAAATCTTCAACTGAGGAACAAGCCTCAAATGTGCCAAGCTTATCCATTCTACTTCAAACCACCATTTTAGGGTTTACATTTGTTGTTGGCCATATCATGCGGCAAAAAAATATCCTCATCATCCATGAGGCTGGCATTGCTCTTCTCTTGGGTAAAAAAGCCCACTATAGCCCCTCAGTATTTAATTACAATTATTTAATCTATTTTTAATATTATGTGCAGATTTTATTCAACAAAATTTAATTTAAATTAAATTAAAATTTTCATGTAAGTATGCATGTATATATAATTTTTGGTGTGTAATTAAATTATTAATAACATATGATTACAATTATTTTAAAAAACTTGTGCTTTGGTTGAATTATTATATCTGTGAAAACATTAAAAATGAAAATCAGAATAGTGCTAAAAAAAGATGGAATTAATGTTGGTTTTGAATGTAACAGTAATGTGACATTAATCATCAAATCAATGTGGGTGGAATTGCAGGTGTTTTTGTTGGCTTGATGATAACTTTGATGGGTGACAATGGATTTAAGTAAGTTTCTGAAACAACTCATTTAAAAAAATTCCATGACTGATTCAACGTACCAAATAATCTTATAATTTTGGATACATTATTGATAATGATTGAACAAATAAAATCTCAATGTTTGATTTTGACTAGAGCTATGTACTATTTATGTGTGTTGTTTTCACATAATTGGCCCACTTGATGGATCAAGTTTTAAGCTATAATCTTCATGATTGTAATTACTAATTGAATTCTAGTGAGGAGTTTTGAAGTTTTGAAATGTTGTACCCATTTCTATGTTATTAAAGTAATAATCTAATCATCAACATTTTTCATCAAAATGTGTTATATTACATTGTAACAAATTTCAATCAGGAATTGGATAAACTTTAACAACCACTTTTTCTTTTATGTGTTGCTACCTCCAATCATATTATATCCTTCAAAGTTAATAAAATAGATAGGTTTTATAATTGATATATATATATATATATACATATAGATATACACACACACATACATACACATTTATAATCAAAAGTTATACCATGTAAAAATTCTTATGATAAATTTTCCTTAATTAAATCCAATATTACACTGATTCAGGATGGAGTTTAAAACCAGTAATTTACACTCAAACTTAAGCCATTTCATTTTCTCATGTATATATATTTATTGTGGTTTAGATTTAACATGGATAAATTTACATATGATGTTATATACCATATTTTATTCACTCACAAGTATAATCATGTACTTCAAAATTAGAGTCATTTCTTTTCGAATTTTGGGGCAATCTGTACCTTTGCCTTTTTAGGGACCATCATCTCCACATTTGTCATTGGGGTTCTTTTGTAAGCACTCAATTTTGTTTATTTAATTTCTCATACCAATTAATTAATTTTGTAATTATTGTTGTAGTATTAGAAGCTCATATCAAATGCTCAAGTTTGTTTTGATTTCCATTAAAATTCTTTCAATGGCAAACATTGATATTTTTTACAATTTTTCATTAAGCTATTGATTTGTCTATCTATCTATTTTTTTTAAAAAATTAAGCATGGATGAATGGATGGATGAAAAATGAAGGCTACTGTGGATTGCAGATGGATGTTTGGGTTCATGGGTTGGACATATGCAATGCCTTTTCTTGTATCACTTACATTTGGTGCTCTAATATCTGCAACAGACCCTGTCACTGTTCTTGCAATATTTAATGTATTTTTCTTCACTCTTGGATGGATGAATTATTGGATGAAATATTTAACCCTATTTCTTAGTGCACTTTTATTTTATGTATATTCCTGCTACTACATATATTGCATATGATTTTTAAACATTGAATAATTATCTACTTACCTTTGTCTGTCTATACATGTGTATGTGCACACACCTTAAAAATAATTGAAATTATTATTTAAAATAATTGAAATTATTATTTAAAATAATTGAAATTATTATTTAAAATAATTGTATGGGTGCTTTGGAAGTGGTTATGTTTCCATAAGTGCAGCTATGTAATTGTAAAAAAAACAAATTATATTCTATTTTTGTAATGGATGGATGATATAGGTGCTTGAAGTGGATGCAGATTTGAATGCTTTTGTGTTTGGGGAATCTGTATTAAATGATGCTGTAAGTTGTTGGCACTTTGAGCTATAATTTACTTTAAAGTAACTTTTTTCTTTGTATTATTTGTGTTTATTGTATAGTTTTTATTTTATTTAGTTCATTTATTTTATTTATTTTCTTCTTTGTAAACAAAGAATTTCCATGTCATGTGATATTAATGATTAATTTGTATGATTTTTAATCAAACTTGAAATGGTATTCATAGCATCATGCACTTTTTGTAAAAGTAAGATGTTGAAGCTTGATGATTTCCATTAAAACCCAAAAGACTCATTAAATATTTTGAATACTTTAAGACAGAAATTAATTCTATCCAAGGTTGTATCAATGTTGATGATACTAGATTTCTTAAGTTTGCGTTCTGTAATAAATAAATAAATAAATAAACGAATATAGTTGTCACTAAAGGCATATCAATAATTGATCTTTTAATTTTTCAATAATAATAATAATAATAAAACTTATTTAAATCTTCATCTCAAAGTCCAATTTCTCAAAGTTGAACTTTTATTTTACAATTAGTATTGTTTTAAAAATCCATATTCAATTTATGTACTAATTCACTTAACAAACAAACAAAAATGACGTGATGCAGGTGGCAATTGTTACCTATAGGTATATAAATTTATGTTACATTTGAATTCTTCTGCAATTCTATAACTATCAATTTGATATGCCTTGAATGAATATAATTTTCTATTCCAACAATAATGAACAATGTTTTAGTTGAATATCTCTACATTTTACTCTTCCTTCTTCTAGATGAATTTTATACAATCTTACTACGTATGTGTGTGTATATATATAAAACAGGACATTAATGTCATTTGTTGGCACTACAATCACTGGCCAAGGAATTCTTAATGCATCATTGTATTTCATAGGCATTTTTGTGGGATCTCTTTTTATAGGTTAAGATTTTTCACACAATCAATTATTGATGTATATAAATATAATAAATTAATGTATGTTTTGCAATTGTTACAATTGATGAAATATAATATCTGACATAGTGTGATTGAATTCTATCTCCTTTTAACACCAAAACATGTCCATGCTCTTAATAACCCTACCACATATCAATATGTCCATATTCTAACATTATTGTTTCTTTTGATAAAATTTGTTTTAAAGAAAATTCATTCAGGAATCTTGGCTGCAATTGCAAGTGCTTTGCTGTTCAAATATGGATCCCTTCATCAAGAAGAAGAGTTATAACTCATTTAGTAATAATAATAATATTCATAATATTAGTAACAAAAAAGGTCAAATCAAAAAGAAAATGAAGTTTTATAACTTGAAAATGGTACCAATGCTAGCATATTATATATTTAAAAGGAAAACACTGACAAAGTAATTTGAGTTGAAAAAGTTTACTAAAAGTATAAATAATAGTGTGAGAATTTTTGTCACTTTTATTGTTATTATAATTATTTTTTATTTTGTGCCATGTTGTGTTGTTGATGGATTCTAGGTTGACAACATTGGAGGTTTGTTTGGTGGTTTTATTCCCATATGCATCCTATATGCTTGCAGATGGCCTCAATCTTTCTGGAATAGTTGCCATCTTATTTGCAGGCATTGTAAGATTTTTCTTCTTAAATTTTAACTTATTACAGTAAAAAATGTAAAAGTTAAAAAGTAAAAATCAAAATAAAACAAATAAATAAATAAGCATATGGCTATATTTGACTGTATAGATGTCAGTAATGGTTTTTTTGATTTATTGACATTATAGAACTTTGAACAAAAATATACAAGCTGATTTGTGTTGATAATCTAAAGTGCATGTAGTACTAACCTATTATTATTATTATTTATAAAAATTATGTGTCATGGATAAAATAAAATTATCATTTTATGAATTAATAAATAAATTTAGAAAATTTCACGTGAATATATATATATATATATTTATTTATTTATTTATTTATTTATTTTTGGAATGGTACTGGTTTCAAGTTTGTTTTACATTTATTACAATCTTTAGATTTACACAACCTAGTTTTTTAAAAAAATTGAAAACATATTGGTTGGAAAATATTTATGAATACATGTGTATTTATGTGTGTATATGTATATATATATATATATATATATAAACATATTCAATCATTCATTCATCTTTTAAATTTGCTTTAGTTTTTATTTTAAGAGGAATAGAGATGAAAATTTCATCCTATTTTTCTATACAATTATTCAATTCTAACATTTACTTGAACCAACTACTTACAAGGTATTAGTGTTTGCATTACAATGTTTTAGGGAATGAAGTATTACACAGCTCCAAACTTATCATTAGCAGCGACTCAATTAACAACAAGTTTTTTTCAGATGTTAGCTAAACTATCAGAAACGTTTGTGTAAGTTTGCTTTCATTTTCCAAGTTGAAATGAGTTTACTCTTTGACATAGTTTTAATGGTTGTTATAAATTTAATTTATAATGTCATATCATTTGTTTGTTGAATATCAAAGTACATTTAATTAAATTTAAATTGTTTTAGGACTCAACATAAACTAAAAAGATTCCATTATGTCCTTTGAAGTTTGTATATTTTTATTCCATTTTAATATAGTACAGATATACATATACTTTTTTATTTGAGAATTACTATTATTTAAAATAATAAATGAATGGTGATGTTTAAAAGATAAATCATACATGTGTGTAGACATGAAGCTAAATTCATTCTTGTATATTTATTTACAGATTTATTTACATGGGTGTTGCTTTGTTTCTTGAACAACTGAGTTGGCATAGTTTTGGATTTACATTTTTCACAATTGTATCCTCCTATACATAAATATTTGAGAAACGATTTTTATAGAAAAATTATAATACTTAACTCTGTAAAAGTAATATGTTTTAAAAAAAAAATTGAAATAATTTGGGTTTGTAGTGTGTATATGTATATATGTAGGTATGTGTGTATATGAATAATATGTTGTAGTTGATTCTATTTTTATTCTTTTCATAATCATATATTCTAGTATAAAAGTTTAAAATTTTAATTATTTTCCAATTGAAATCTTAACGAAAAAGTTATCACAAACCACAAGATAAGTTGTTTAATTGCAAGGTAATTTATACCTCCACTTTCAATCTGTCAAATCACAGTACTAAGATATTACAGTAAAAGCTAATAATTCATGTAACTATCATTTATTAACTATAATTAGAATTATTATATTTTAATAACTAATAGCATTTTTCAAATTAATTTTCTTTTTTAAAAAAAAGTTTGAATCAGGTTTTGGTCGTTCAATGTCATAATTGGGTTTTATTCATTTTCTTACTTATATCTAAAAGACTCATGTATTGTTTATTCTTTTTTTGTTTGCTTCTATTTCGAAACATGGATTTCTCTTATGTTTATGCTAATTTCTTAGTTCAATATATCTTTAAGTATAATAAAAGAATGAAAAATAGACTATCATGTTGTGATTTTATAATGCATAAATCATTTGAAACAGTTTGAAATGTGTCAAATTTGCACAACATCCTTGATCTAATTATAAAATTTCTTTTTCATGCTGTGATTACCATTTATTTTTTTATGATTGATAAAAATATACAAGCATGAATTGAATTTCAGTTTAAGATAATAAAATTGAATTATTGATATGCATTGCATGAACAAAAGTTTTTGGAAGATGGATGGACTTTGCTAACTACATGTTTTTATATTATTATTAAACAATAAAATATTCAAATAATTTGAATAATTTATGAAATTATTATCTCATTTTTATCCCTTCTATTATTCATAATTTTTTTGAATCTAATCTTTTAGGATAGCAAACATCTATCCTTGCTCTTGGTTAATAAATCTCAGAAGACCAATTTCCAAAAGAATTCCCACAAGATTTCAACATGCATTATGGTTTAGCGGTAAGCATGATGGTTTTAAAATAAGTAAAGTTTTTAAAAAATAATACAATCAAGCGAAATAATTTACTTCATGTTAATTGAATTAATGAATCTAGGACTCAGAGGAGCAATGGCCTTTGCCCTTGCACTACAATCTGTTGTTGATCTTCCCAAAGACTATGGTCGAATATACCTTACCTCAACTCTTTTTACAATTTTTTTCACTGTAAGTGATTATTTGAAATCTCAAATATATTATATGGTAAATAAAATCCTTAAAGTCGTTTATAATTTTATCGATTTTTTCCTATATAAATAAATTTTTATTCAAGCTACAATTTAAATCAATCGGCTAAAGGTACTCATGACGTGATAACAGTATCCTGTTCTGTCACAAATCTCTTAAGCTTTTAGTAGTATATGAATAAAAAAAAACCTAAAAAATTTAAGAATAATAATTTTCATATTTTCTTAAAAATGAAAGACTGGTATAATTAAGGAATGCTTTTTTAAAAAATTAAAGAAAAATTATTATGATAAGAATTTACTAATTATAATTGTTTAGGAAAATGGTATAGGTACTATTTATAGGTGGGTCAACAGCTCAAGTATTAAAGTACCTTGAAATCGAATTTCATGTGAGTAAAGATGATGTGGCAATTCAAGTATCAAATAAAAATGAGGTACATGAGTGGAAAACAATCTCTCATTAGAATCATGATTTGGAAATAGAGAAGACATGCTCTCAAAATATTCCACTTATTATGGACCTTGAAAAAATCAATGGAAATTTCTTTAGAAGATTGTATTTTATGACCACTTAAAGTTTGCATACAAAATTGTTTATTTGTTTTAATTAAGTAGAGACTTATGGTTTAAAACTGTTAAATTTTACCATTTTACATTGAATAATCCGCAACTTGTTTGATTTCCTAATTGCTAAAGTGTTTGAATGTAGGATGAGGAAGAGCAGGAGCTTGAAAACATACCCATGGTGGAAAATAAAATGATTTTCTCAAAAATTGCTCAAAAACAAAAAACCATTCTTCAAAATAGACTACAAAAGTTTGAAGAAGCGTAATTTTCATACTTTTCAGTTTGTTTGTTTATGCCCATGTGTGTGTGTGTGTGTATATATATATATATATATATATATACACACAATCACATTGAAATTGTATGGGAACTAATCTTAGATAATCTATATATATATATATATATATTCACATTGAAACAATTATAAAGTCCTGAGTGGATTGATGATTCAATCATCAATAAAAATGTTACAAAATAATCAAAAGTTGTTTGTATATATATTTATTAAAGTGTGTATGTATATTTATACAGGACATCATTTGCTAAGTTGGATGAGAAATACATCAAGCCATTCTTAGCACCAAGCAGTTTGGAAGGTACCTTTAATACTTTTTATGTGTAGACATCCAATACTTTAATACTATTCATGTGTAGACAGATATTAACAAAAAGATGTGTTAATATTACAAGGATAGTTTATAATCTTCATTAAAATTATTGAAATGATAATTTTTATTACTATTACCATTAAATTGGACAAACTTGCATGATTCTTTTCTTACAAGATTATATGGATTTTCATATTGAGTAAAGGTGTTTCAATTATCATGCAACAGTTTTATAAATCAACTTTAAAGACATAAATAATTAACTAAATAATAAGAACTACAAGGTTTGTTTACAGGACTTATCAGATCGACAAAGCAACAAGGACTCGGAAGGGAAGAATCTTAGCAAAATGTTTTCAATATAAAAATTGTGAACATAAAAAATTTCTGATATATATATATATATATATATATATATTGGTTTGAAAAATAAAATGATTTAAATTTTTTTGTACATGATTCATTTAACTACATAGTATTCTCTGATTTCCACTGTTATACATAGAAAAAAGAAAAGAGAAGTAAACATTATATGCTAAATCCTTGTATTACACTCCTTAAGTAAATAGGATGTTAGATTTAAAAATTAATGGATAAAAAGTCAATGTAATTTATTTTTATTTTTATTTTTTTAATCATGTATCATTTTATTTTTATAAAAAGTACAATAATAAATAAAAAGAGTTTTACTATGTATATACAGGTTGCATGGTACAGGGGTGTCCACAATACAAGGGGGGGGGGGGTGTGTCCGCCTAGTGATTCCCTTAAAAAAATTGTAAAATATTTTAATTATATAAAAAATTATAAAATATTTTAATTATATAAAAAATTGTAAAATATTTTAATTATATAAAAAATTGTAAAATATTTTAATTATATATTTTAATTATATATAACTATAGAGAGAGAGACCTTGTGAAAAGATTATTTGGCTTATATAATTGCTCAATATAGGTCCTTTTTTTCTATTTCTAATATTCCATTTGTTGTGACTTTTACATATAAGTCAAATTTGACAATAAAATAATCAAACAAATAAATTGTCATAAATTCAATCAATCATGTTGAATTTTCTAATAGTACATAACTAAAAGAATTTTTCTATTATTGTGTCATAATTTAGAGGCTTCACTAATTGTTTGGTTTTGGCATGTAGTCAACATTTTAAGTTTCTACCCTAAGCTATATTATATTATATAATATATTTTTAAAAATTAGACCTAAAATTGCAAGTATAAAAAAATACATGGTTAGCCATGTTACATCTGTATTAAGTAAACAAAGTACAAAACATAACTAAAACAATATAGCTCTTAAAAGCAAATTAATTAAATTATGTTGATATCTTATATAAGTGCTAATTAACTATGAAGAAATTAAAATTAAAATTTTAATAATTAAATATCTAATTTAAATTTATAATTTATTATCTTTTAAAGAATATTATATTATTTATATAATTCAAATAATTTATAGAATTTTCCAATAAGTTTAATTATAAATATAACAAATAATTAAATAATTAAATAATATTTTCTATAAAATCAATTAATATTATAGTAAAATTTATATATTTGTAGGTTTATAAAATCAATATATATATATATATATATATATATATATATTTGATTCTTTCAAATATAACATGACAATTATAAGTTTAATAAATAAAATTTTATCTATGTATATGTATTTAATAATAGTATTAAAATATTTCAAATAAACTTTAAATATGGGAAAAAAAAATTAAAGATATCTACAGCTTTTATTTGATATTTTAAATAAGAATATTATAAATTTCTAATAAAACTATAAACTTTGATATATATATATATATATATATATATAAATTTAATTATTTAAGATACTTATAGAATTTAATAATGTTTAAATTATGGTAAGTAGAAATAATGTTTATTAATCAGAATCATAAGTTTTAAAATATAATTAGAATTAAATATTATAAATATTTTAATTTTTAATAAAGTATATAAATATTTTAATTATTTAAAATAAATATTTTAAATATTATAAAAATATATCTATATGCATTTAGTCTTTTTTTTTAAAAGATTTTTTATCATATAAAATTTACTATCTATTTTTAAAATTTTAAAATATAAATATACTCTATAAGAATTGAATATTCAACATCTAAAGTTCCAAATAAAAAAAATAGATTGCTTATATGTTAATAATTTATTCACCTATTCATTACCATCTAAAATAATTTTATAAGTAAATATATATATATATATATATATATATATAATAGTTGTATAAATATAATTAAAATAAGTACTTATTATGTACAAAAATATTTTTTTATTATTATAATAAGAATCTATCCAATATAATTTTAAATCCTATGACAAATTAATAAATATTAAAATCTATACTTGTTAGTTTTTTTATAAAATTATAATATATGATATTTTTTTAAAATTTTAATATAATAATATCATTATTTGTTTTAATACATAGGAAAATAAATCCCTTTATTAATCAAATAATTCTATATATCTATAAAATTTTAAAAGAAATTTGAAATAGAATATATTTTATTTATTTTAAGTAATAGGATATAATTTGCCTTATATATAGTCTTGTAGCTTATATGCTCAAATTTCCTTCTCTAATCTAAGTATTTTAAAACTTTTTTAGGTATCTGAATTTTTTTGAAGCCTTCTACAAATCAAGATTTGAGTCTTCTTTTGTACTTTTTATTGTAATCTATTAATTTGTATATATTTTTTATATCAATTTTTTTCACCATTTCATACTTCTCATTTAAAGATGAAGTTGTATTGTTGTTTCTATACTATTCTAAAACATGTTTTCTCTATTAGAAGACAAAACACTTTTATATTATTTTATTTTTAAGGAATTCTCCAAATATTACTTATAGAAGTTGTAAGAATAGCCAAGATGCATGTCTTGGGCATTTTTTGCTAAAATACTACATAATAGTTATTTTTATTTTGATTTCTTGACAAGTCTAAAAGCTATATAGGATTTTCTTTAATACATCTAAGGTATAAAGGAAAAAATATTTATCTATTTTATTTCCTATTTTTTGCTTCCAAATATTTATTAAAGTTCTTCTATGCCATATCAATCATGTAAGTGCAAATAATGAAATTTTGTCATGTAAAATCTCCTATTTTATTATAGATTTTAGATCTAAAATATTATTTTATATGATTATATAGATTAGAATTTAAAAGATATATTTTCTAAATAGTAGTCTTTAGGATTAAAATCTAAGTTGTCCATAAGACTAAAAATAATCAATAGATTAAAATCTTGCCATTCAATTACCTTGCATTAACCAATACATGTAAACTCCAATTCTATAGGATCAAATTTCTTTTGGAATTTATTTAATGTGTTCACTACCAAATCTTTTTTCAACAGATATGATAATTTATTAAATTTTTATATATTTTGATGTATATTTTAATTCAAAGTAAGTATATTTCTATTGATATTTATTCTCTAGAACTTAAAATAAATCCATAAGTTATCTTTGATATATATGATAACACTTATCAATCTAATCTTTAATTTAAATCTTTCAAAGATCTATGAGTAATAAATAATTTTAATTTAGAGAAATTTATGCTATTTTGAAGTTTTATTTTAGTTTTTTTTATTGATATAAAGTTAAATTTAATAATTACTACTACCTACTAAATCCATGTTTGAAATTTCTTGTACCATAATATTTTACATATTGTATATCAATATAAAAAAGTTTATCTTATATATATATATATATATATATATATATATATTTATAGATATACTAGTACTTATTAAATTAAGCCTGATTTCTATCTAAATTAGAAAATTAAAAATTAAGTAACAATTATTTAGAGGTCTAATTGTAAAGTCCTTAATCATTAATTTTTAAAGCCTTACAAATACTTTTTTTATAATTTAGAATTTATTGGAAATTTTGAAGAAAGCTTTATTATCTAATATATATCTAAAGACCATCTTGAAATTTTTTTAAGTAATTTTATTTTTTTATATTCTATAGCAAAAAATGTTAAATAATAAAGACTATTTTGATAAAATTTCTTAAAGCATCTTTTGAGTAATTAATATATTTATAAGAATTTTTGAATTAAGTAGATTTAAACCTTTATAATGCATACATTGACAAAAACTTTATTAGGATATATAAGTTTTGATATTAGTTTCTCAACTTATCCATAAAAATTTTCATACAAATTTTTTAATATATTTTATAGCTTAAGTAGAATTAATTTATATCATAATAAAATAAATAAAAAATAATTAAGTAATATAATAATAATTAAAATATTTTATGCCAAATTTAATTTTTTAGTATATTAATATGTAAATTTAATTTTTACTCTTTAAATCAAAAAATTAATTAAGGTTTAGAACTTAACTCTTATTAAAAGATTTATTTAAATTTATTTTAGAAAAATCATCTATATATTGACTAATCATAACTTTTTTTAAATTCATAGATAGTATAATTTACTTAATTATTGTTTGATTGATTAAAATAAGAAAATTATCAAATAATAAAAAATAAATAAGAGGCCATAGAACATCCTTGCCTTATTCCTTATCAAATTAGAAAATTTGAAGTAAGATGTCTATTGATGTTGATTTATGCTTTAGCCTCCTAAAATAATAGTTATATCATATTAATGAATCCAAAAGCCTCTATAGCCTTAAATATAAACTTCCAATTGATGCAATTTTAAGTCTTTATAAAATATAGCTTAGGATGATTTGAATTTCATCTAGACTTTGTATTCTATTTTTTTCTAAATTTTTGATAAATTCATAAAATTTATTTAGTATGGAGATTTCTTCCAAAGAAATTTTGAATTTTTCTTCTATCTTCTAAGGTAGGCATTAAAAGTAGAAAAATCTCAAAAGATACTTAATTCTAATTGTTCTTTTTATATGATAGAAAAAAAATCCTATTTTTGCTATTATTTTAGTCTTATGCTTAATTTTCTATTTTAGTTATATATATTCTAAAAATTCTAATTTTAAAATATTATTCTTTGATTTCCTAAAATAATTCATGTGAGCATAAATCTTTATTTGATATCCACTTAGCCATAGTTTGTATCATTTGACCCTTTGTTATTTGTTTTTCATTTTTAAAAAGAACCTTCTAATGATATTTTAGATTAATTAATAATTTAAAGTTTTGAGGGTCTATATGTAATTTAGTATAAGTCTTTTTAATCTTATCCTATAAATTTACTTTATTTCTTTTTATTATTAAATTTTAGGAAAAACTTTTAGATACGTAGAGCTCTATTAGAAAAAAATATTTATACAATTTTTTTTACTAAAAAATAATCTAATAAATAGAATTTTTTTAATAAAATATTCTGATATTTTAGATTGATGAAATATATAAAAAGAGACATAAAATATGTCTAGTTGTGCCAAAATTTGAATATCATTTTATTTTTTATTTTATAAATATATTACTATATTATTATATAAAAATAAATATGAAGATCTAAGTTCCCCTTTAAATCCTTTTATATTCATTGATTTTTAATATTAATATATTCATCACAATACAATGGTTTTTTTTAATCTTCTATGTAATATTCAAGTCACCTCTCAATATCCAATCCACATTCTTTAATAAGAAAGAATATACTTCTATCTATATCCAATTTTTTTATTTGTCTTATTTGTTGCATAATTTTTTTTTTTTAATTTCTATACTTTCTATGGATAAATTACTCACAATAATCTATAAAAGCCTATTATCCAATAGAGGTTCAATAGAATATATTAAGTATTTAATAGAAGGGCTAATAAAATTATACACCTTATTTCTTCCAATTCCATTTTCTTCATGGTTTTATTAAAAAGTCACTTTAAGAATATGGAAATTTGTCTCTTTTCATAGAAAAAGGCCTAATTTTCTTGCATTAATGTTACTTATAATAAGAGTATGTCATAAGGTAATTATGATTAGCAATTGTAGTTCCTATGTTGAGTAACCTTAAAAGGATTATTAAGTCTTTTTAAATAATATAATATGATATGCAATCTTATAAAAACTATCAAATTTTTTTTTAAAATGTTGTTATATTATCCAAAAGATTTCTTCTAAGAAAAATAAAGAAGTTTCTATATTTTTTGAATGAAAATTAAGCCCATGCAAAGAACAATATTAGACTTTGTTTTTATATCTTTTTCTTCTTATCTTCATTTGATCTTTGTTGTTCATTTTTAAAAAAAGATTGTTTAAGAGAGATATGATACACCTTTCGTATATGTTAGAGGATATTCTTGCATCTATGCTTAGTCTTTCCATGTTAAAGTCTAAGTTTACAATAGATGTTTTAATGGTGCCCTACCGATCTACCAAAGTTATATTTGGATATTATATTAATGGTATATGGGCATCATTGAAAACCTACCCTTGTTGATTTCTATCTGCATGGTAGGATTTTATTTATGTACTTGATAGTACATTCAAATCAATTGGATCAATTGAAAAAAGAAACAATGTAGATTATTCCTTTTTGTTTATATTTCTTATTCCAACTCTAAACCTTTTAATCTTTTTGAATTAGGATCTAGATCTAGATTGGGATTTAGATTCTTTACAATTAGGATATCAAACACTTCAACTTGTACTTTGGTAATAATATGTAGAATATGTTCTTTTTAAACTTGTAGACATAAGATGGAGTCTTTTGGTTTTGTAGCTTGTATTGTTGCCATGCTTACTTCCTACAACTAGGTAATTGTAGGATATATTGTGGGTGGAGTATTTGTCTTAGTAGGGAGCCATAAATAATTCCATCTTTTGTAGCATATTTGTTGTATATTAGCTGAGTTTTTATTACATTTTCTTAGGCTTTTAGAGGTGTAGATGACTACTTGTTGGTGATTTGTTGTATAATCAAGTCTATGGACAAAGTGCTAATTTGTTCTAGTAATAGAATGGCTATGATATGCCTTATGCAAGGCACCGATGTCTTAGTAGAGCTATACAAACTGTATTGTTTGTTTAGAGCTTGTCTAGTAATTGTAAAGAAATCGTATATCATCTCCATCTTGAGTGATGAATGTTTTGTATTACAATTCAAGAATATTATTGTTTTAATTGATCCAAGTAGAATTGTTGATTACCTAATAGTTTTTAAATTCCTATGTTTTGTAGATATATAATAATTGTCATGTGTATTTTTTTAAGAATATTATGCCTCTCTGTCCCTGCTAATATTTTAATAACAATAAGAAATCATCTATGCAAATTTTTTTTCTAATTTATTAATTAAGACAATTCAATTAAGTTTTTTAATGCAATTCAAATTTTGGATTAAATTAATCTGGTTTACATAACTAATCAATATAAAAGTTGATACACTTGATGTATAATTTTGCATTTGGATACTTAGGAAGTCATTATAATCTAAAGCTAGAAATTTGCACATGCATTAGTGCTACTTCTAGAATTTTGGCATTGCTATAAAAGAATTTAATTGTCACATTCTTCTTTAGTGGCATGCAATTTGTTTTATTCTTTATCTCTTGGTCTCTTAGTGTAGCTATATCAACTTAGATATTATTGTGTTATGTAGATAGATGAGGTATACTATGTGTAATTCTACTTTGATTTTGTTGTTTTGTATATTATATTTGTTTTACCTTCGCATTGTTTATTATAATGGAATTTCTAGCTTCCAATGTATGTGAAGTAGATTCTTGTCTTTTAACATTGCTATTGTTATTTCTCCTTGTAGTAGCAATATTTTTATATAGATAGTTTCTATATCCCAATTTGTACTAACTTTGGATTGTAGTGAATCCATCTTTAGCTGAATTTAAAGAAATGTTTTCTTCTTCTTGGTCTATTACTTAATGGTTTTGAGAATAATGTTTTTTAAGTTTAATTAGGATTTGATAATCTTTTATTCCATAGTTAATATCTAAGTATTATGTACACTTAAATAAACAAAAAGTTGTAGTATATTATAAGCATTCAAGAAGTGTAGTTTTTTTAGTAGATCTAATAAAGTAATCATTTTCTAAACATATGGCCTATTTTCAAACCATGGCCTATTTTTTGCTGTAAGTTAAAAAACTACTATTCTAATGCAAAATATAAAACAAAGTAGAATGAGATTTATGAAACAATTTTATTTATAAGAAAATGAAAATCCTAACTACATTAACTATGTATGCCAAAGTACCATGGTTCTTTTTATTGCCTTTGCTAATGCCACAGTTTATTTTATATCTCTATCTCATAAGTATTTTTTTTAAAGCCTTAGTTTATTAGTCTAATTATAAGCTTCTCATGTTCTCTTACTTTTAAATTATACACACTTAACCTCATGCCATAATTAAAAGCTTTTTTTTGTTATTTCACAAATTTCAAGCAAAGACGATCTTTTTAATCCACATTTCATTAAAAGTGCAGCAATTGAACTCTAAATATAATATAAATATTTTGTGGTGTTTTTAAGTCATATCTAGAAATAAAACATTTGATTTTAATCTATTAGATAATTATCCATTTCATTTTTCATGATGCTTTATTAAAATCATGAAATAGGAGAAATAAAGTTTTAATCTAGCAATAATATGCTGTATTCTCTAATTTGGATTGGTGAATACATTAAGAACAATTATTTTCACATGTTTTGTTTACACTTGTGGTGACAAATTGACTGAATCTTCGGTATGAGCTATAAGACAGATATTTTCCGATGCTACGACCCACATTCAATTGCTTCCAAAAAAAGGATGCTGCAGCCAGCATATCAGGTTCTATTATCTATCACGTAGAAGATTTTACTGTTCTTCTGTAGAAAAAGACTGCTTCCAATACAAAACCAGCGCAGGATTTGAGACTTTTTGCACCCTTTGTACCTGACCGCGACAACCCTAGAACCAACATCAATATCCGTTGCCCGGGTTTCCTACGAAAAGGTGCAATGAACCAACTCAACGTGGTCCAAAGAATAACATGGGATGAGCACATACTGCAAGAATGTCGAAAAATATCTATCAGAAACTATTTACATATTAAGGAGAAAAGTATCAAATTATAAAAATGTCAGAAGACCTCCACAACAAGCCGTGAGCACTCGGATTAAGGCTTATAAATCAGCGATTAGTGAACTCTGAAAAGTTGAGCGGAGTTTTGGGCCCTTCAAAAGACAACAAACTGCAGACAGGGCCAAAACGATCTATTTAAAAGTTATTAAAATGGCAATATTTCTTGAGTTTTGTAGAACACTCAATTTCTACACCTAACATACCTTGGGGACATGTTCCATGTACAACTCAAATCCGCGTCCATGCAATAATTCCACTGATGATTATAGGAGATTAGTAGCAAAAGGTCCATGCGTAAAGGAAAAACCACTCCGTAGCCTTTTGGTTAGCCTTACAAGTCAGCTCCGAAACCACACCAACCCAGTCATCGCCACTGCTTCCTCGCCACGCTGCTGGATGCACCCTACCACCATGAGAGAGACTTTAAAAATTGACAATAATCAGCACATCGACGATCAAACCAACCATATTTTACATCAATATATGACCAAGACTTCTTGAACATCCAGAGGTTCATCACAAAAAAAACAAATGTGAAGTACGTGCGATGGTTTGAAATTCTTGGTTCAAAGCTGACCCTGTCAAGCAGAGAAGACTGGCGCAGTATGTCTTCAGGTCGAGGCTTGAGATCAACCCTGAAATGGAGCGAGCAAGGAATCAGAAAAAATATACATTTCTTCACCACTATATACAGTATCCCAAAACATCCAATAACATATCAAATAACGCTGCGGGTGGCTGTCCCACACCTTATCAGGCACAGAGGCTTGGCTCTGCAAACGCTTCGGTCGGGAATTGAGGTCAATCATTCGAGGCTGATTTTGATGTATGCAATCATCTAACAATAAAGACTCCTCATCTCCAGCAGTAATAGCAATAGCCGGGGCATTACTAGCGTCTCGATCGCAACTTTGTTTAGGTGCAGGTAACCCTGCCCTAAGCTCGTCTTCGTGGTGGTGATGATGGTGGTGGTGGTGGTAATGGTGGTGGTGGTGATGGTCAGGTAGGACTCCATTCTTGTCAGTAGGTGCATTGCTCGGCTCTGCTGGCAGCTTTTCAGTGTCCACATTATCTTCGAATCTGAGCTTTCTAGATGGAAGCTGCAGATCGGGGAAGAGTCATAAGAATGAGCCTTTCAGCGCAAAATTATGACCTCACACAATAAACTGGAGCACAACACTACTGATCATCCGCCTACTCATATTGCAACTTGCTAATTGAGACACGAATCTTTTTGTCTCTCGAAACCACAATCATCAAAATCTACAGCTCATGTGTAGCCAAACCAGTAATACAAGAAACAATTTGATTGTGTAAAAAGTACGCTATTTCAAGACAACGATCATGAATCAGAAAGAAAACGAGACTTTGAAAACCAGAATACCAATGGACTGGCATTCTAGGAGACTGAAGGCAATCAGTGCAGTCCGCACTTGAAACTGATCTCGTGAAGATTTAAAGGATTCTAAAGGAAATTACTACACCAATCACATGACGAGGGGCAAAGCTATCACGACTGTGAAAGAACACTTGCCTCCACTCTTTGACCCATCATAAGATAACGCTCATGTGCCTTCTTTCCTCCGACGTGAACATCCATGTCACACTGGAGACACAAGGAAGTCCCATCAACTCCACAGAAGAAGAATGCTGCAAGAATAAAAAATCCAGTCAGCGAGATGCACATATTCCCATCAGGATTCAGATGACAGCTGAAGAAACATTGAGCAATCTTGATCAGTAAGTGACTGAGTGTAACGAGTAAGCAAAAGAATAATCAACCGCATGCACGAAGACGAGTAAAAGCAATACCTGGAGCATTTTCACAAATATCACAACGAGGAACAGCTCTGGATTCTACCAGCTCAAGGCGAACATGCCTGTTTGCTAACTTGTTACAGCTGTGAACCTTTGTATCAATATAAGTGCATATGTAAGTACTCGGCCGAACAAAGAATCCAGAAAACATCAGAATGAAACAACGCTATAACCTGATGCAGATAGAAACATGGCAATTGAAGGGATCACATTTCCTATCCCATGTTTAAGAGATGAAACAAATGAGATTGGATGCCAGTAATGAACATGACATTGGCAGGAATGAATCGGGATGCAATAGATTGCTCAGAACGCGATAAATTATCAGACAACGGAGCTTCCACATGGATTCAATGGCTACATCCTACCAAGCAAAAGTTCTTCCCCAGGGAGGGTGTCCTCGGCATTACGAGACATGCTATATACTTTGCAACGCAAAACAGAAACCTATATTTCAACATTTCAGTGCCCGGTTCTTTCCAGCAAGCTGTATGAAATCTAGTCATTCACTACGACCCGAAACCAATGGCAAACGAGGAGATACAGTTGAATTTTATTACACAAAAGACGTTAGATTTCCTTTGTGGCCAAGATGACATTCACGTTCGTGAAATGTAAGATAAAGATCTGACTAAATATCTATCCTACTGAATAAAACTAACATGGTTTAGATACCTTCTCATCGCATTTCAAGCAAAGAGCAGCTTCGTCCGCTGCACAAAATAGCCGAGCAGGAGCCGCCTCACACACATCACATAAGGTCCTCATCTTCGAATGCCCTCCTGTGTTATTCGTCCCCTGCTGAAGGGTGATAGAATACTGTCCTCTTGAATCTGATCAGTCTCCCTTCCGCCGGTGTGTTACAAAAACGATAGAGCCACCCCACATCAATTGCTATCTGAGGGTCATTATTACTGGTTTGAACCAGTTCCTCAAATGAGGGTTTCCACTTATTGCAAAATCCGAAACTAGGCTCTCGACACAGAACTTCCCCTAAGTCAAAATGGCCGAGTATGCATGGAAATCGAGCAATAGTCACCGAAACAGCTCGGTCAAAACAGGCATGAGAACAGAGTGTAAAATTGATGCATCTCCGCCAACACACCAACCCGTGACACTAGAGAAACACGCCCATGATGGCATGAAAATGACGACTGCGTCTGGAGCCGCGACTAAGAGAGGACTAGTATTGATGTCAACATGTTGTCCTCGAGGCAGACGGACATCCCCCGAACTCTAAAAGCTAGACCGAGGTTCCATGAGCCGTAACATGCATCAAGCGCTGGGAGCAACTGACGCTACCTCGCTTTGAACTAGCACTACGCCTCTAATCCCACGCAACGAGAAACGACATACAACCGGAAGCATGTCAAACAACCCTCCGACCTTTACCAAATTCTTTTTTTGGCTGGTATCATGCAGCTGACAAGGAAAAAGCATGAACACATCAACGGGTGGCCAGCAGCAGAGGAGCTACACTGCAGATGACGTGAGATTCGAACAAGGGGAAAATAAAGGCGCCCGACTAGCAAACCTATTTCGAATACATTCGTACCGAGACAGAGCTGAACTCCCTCGACTCCATACCTAAAGACAGCCGGCCATCCTCGCCACCTGCAAACTCAGAGCGCTATGTCTATCTTACTTATCTATCTATCGGCTCGTTTGAAGCGAAACCCCGATGCCGATATTTTGGCATCGGTCCAGAGCGGCGAGACAAGCTCCTTCAGCGAAACAACGTGAAGCAAATCGACCTGACCACGCTCCACACTAAGTAATCAACCAAAATAAAATAAAAATAGAAACAAGCACTCACACACACACCCACACACCCAGGAAATTTGTCATCGACGAGGCATTGATTGCTTCTCGTTAATTGCCCGGCCCGCGCACCCGGCCAATCACGAACGGGCTGACGGGCGGTCCTCCACCTCCCCTGACCACATATCCACGGTTTCGCGGCAGCCGCTACATGCCACTGACGCGTGGTAGCGGCTGACAGAGTTTGGCAGGGTGGGGGACCCCCCAAAACGAGGGGTGGAGAATGCAGCCAAAGGAGAAGGGCATCCAGGCGTGGGCTTGGGATGTCGTCGTCCCCCCTCCCTTCGTTGGTCGTGGGGCCTTCCCGACTCCCTGGTGCCCGTGCCTCGTCAGCATTCGTCCCCTGCACCTTCCCAGCACCCCATTCACCTTCATCCGCTTCTGTATCATTCATCCGTTTCATCTCCCCGCATCCAGATTTCCTCATTCATTCTGACTTGGAGTCTCCACATAACCCACCACAGCCCTTGTCAATTGATTGTAGGCTCTCCCACACTTTTGTACCCAATGAGAATCAATGGGAAAAAATATACATAAACATTTTGCCTTTTTAAGAAGCAATATTATGGAACATGGAAATTTGATTACCAATATCTTCTACATTAATTTTGAATCCAAAGAATTGAATAAGAAATAAAATATTTAAAATTCGGATAAAAGTATATCTAGTAGCTTTGTCTCTTTTACTATTTTTACCTATTTGTTAGCATAGCGGCCAATTTATTAGGAGGTCAAACTTTATTACTATTATTATTATCATATTTTTTTAGAAGGTTGATCTTATTTATTATTATTATTGTATTATCTTTCAAAAACTTACAAGTAATTTCTAAATTCTAATCATAATCTTAATTATGTCTTTATATAAATTACAAAAATAAAGTGAAGATGATTGATTAAAAAACCTATATTATTCTTATTATTATTAATTATGTTTTGTGCTTCTAACATCAAAATACTTCAAAAAGTATAATTCATTGATACAAAATTAATTAATTTAGAATTAGTTGTAAATGAATTTGTATTTTTTTTTATTTTAATTAAACAAAGATTATGAGATGTGTCATTTTTTATTATAAAATTTTATTTTATTTTTCATTAGTTTATAGTTAGATAAGTTTATTAGATGCTATATTCAATTTCCACAACTATCAAACAAGTTAAATTAAAAAGGGTTATATTATGTATTATCAAATAAATTATTATTATTATTATTATTATTATTATTATATAGATTAAATAATAAAGATAAAAAAATTATATATATTTTATAATTTATAATTTTTAAATATAATAATTTTTAGTTTTTTTATAAATTATAAAGTTTATTTTTAATTAATACATATTTATACAAATATACTATATAATTTTAATATCAATTATTATTATTATTATTATTATTTTCTTTTTAAAAAATTAACTTATAACTATAATTTTCTTACAAATAAAATTTGTGGTATAATACATGTTAAAATAAATACTTTGGCATATATTGCATATTTTACAAAAATACTTGGCCAAAATATTAAAGAGTTGAATTTTGAATTCGTTGTAAATATTGAAATAAGATAAATATTTATTCCAAAAAAATACATTGTATTATAAGTTGTAATATCATATATGATATTTAAAGTTTTAAATAATAAAATATTAAAATATAAATTAATTATAAAACTTAATTACTCTATTTTATACTATAAATTATATATTATTGTTGGTTTATTGTAATTATTAGGGATATATACTGTGGAGGTTCATAGAATCTTTTAAAATATTTTAGAGGTTCCTGAATCAATGAAAGTCCATTGAGAAGCTTCCTAGTTGGTGAAAGTAATTCAAGAAGCTTCCTAATTGGTAAAAGTAGCTCGAGAAGCTTTATAGTTAGTGGAAGGAGCTCGAAAAGCTTCCAAGTTGGTAGAAGAAGCTTGAAAAGTTTTCTAATTGATAGAAGCTGCTCAAGAAGCTTCTTAGTTTGATGGAAGCCTCTTAAAAAGCATCTTAGATAGAGATATATATGAAAGTCAAGGCTGAAGAATTCTTCAATTTTAACAACGCATCTCTTAGAGTTCTAGTTCACCTTTCTTGGTGTTGTTTATATATTCATTTGGTTAATTCAAGTTCTTATTGGTTTCTCCTTGAAACCTTATTCTAATTCAAGTCTCTTATTTTATATTCTTGTGTCTTTAATAGTTTGTCAAGACTGCCTCATTTTAAATATCAAAGTTGGATCCTTCTTGTTAGAGAGTGAATTACCTCTCTTCTTGAAGGTATACTAAAGTTTTAAAGGTTGTAGATTACCCTCCTCTAAATTAATATTTTTTTTATCACAATATTAGAGCTTTATCTCTCTTGTGAGAGAATGGATCACCCATTTCTTTAAAAGTCTTAAAGCGTTTTAGAGATTATAAATTATCTTCTTCTAAATTGAAATTATCTTATTATAGATTTTTTTTTTCTTAAAATAGCTGGAAGTCAAGATATTATTATGACCAAATCTTCCGAGTCCAATTTAAATGCCATTATAAGTGCTCTTATTATGTTATCTGTTAGGATTGTGGAAATTATAGGGGTTGTTATAAAACTTCATAAGAATGCAACATTTGGAATATCACAATCTAGACTACATCTACCTCTAACTTCTATGCTTGAGGATACAGTACTATCTATATTATGCCAAGAAAATTTATCTATTCAGCAATGTAAGGAACCTCAAGTTAATCTTTTAAAGAAATATGATGGTACGCATTCAAAGTTCTAAGGATTTGTTAACCAAATTCTATTGAGAACAGTTCTATAATCTGATATTTATTTGAAAGAAGAATCACAGGTTGGATAGATTAGCACCTTGCTTATAAGGCAAGTATTATCATGGTTTGTTTTCTTATTTGAAAAGAAATCACCAATTTTGAGCCACTTTGAAGTTTTCATGGAAGCATTTGCAAAATCATTTGGAAAACATTACAAGGCTTATTAGAAAACAACTAAGATCTGAACATTGCATCAATGGATGTGCTCTGCATTAGTCTATATATTTGATTTTAGGCAACTAGTATGCAATACCAATTGGAACAAAGAAGTCTTAATGAATATTAGAGACGCAAAAATGTAAAGCAAGAGACTCAAACTAGGACAAGGTTTCAATAAGAAACCAACAAGAATTAATCAAATGAATACATAAACAACACCAAGAAATATGAGCTAGAATTCTAAGAGATGCATTGTTGAGATTGAAGGATTCTTCATCCTTGATTCCTGTATATATCTCTATCTAGGATGCTTTTTGAGCGGCTTCTATCAAACTTAGAAGCTTCTTGAGCTCATTTCACTAACTTAGAAGCTTCTCAAGCTTGTTCTATTAACTAGGAAGCTTCTTAACTGACTTTCACTTACTCAAGAATCTCTAAAATATTTTAAAAGATTTTGTAAACCTTCAAAGTGTATATTCCTAATATCACCCTCTTTTCTAGTGATAAGTTTGAAGAGGAGCTCAATCTTATTATATATATATAAAATCAAGAATACGCTATATTAATGAAGTTATATATTATGTTCTTTATTCTTGGGCAATAGATTCTACTAGTCTTCAAAGAAACCACCTATGGCCTTGAGCTAGTACCTCCATTGTTGAAATATCCCATTAAAAGATATGATCTTCATTGCGGCCCTCAAAATATCCTCCAAACAAGATCTCAGGACTAAAAGGATTTACCTTTCTAAGCTCAAGCAATATCACTAATGCTTAAGCATTGGAATTGAAACTTGCATAGTTGGATCTTGCTCCTAATGGCTCCAATCAAGATCATATTTGGCGCTAAAATATATTGTCCTTATTTTACTCAATTAAAGGCTGCAAAAACTGCACTAGTTCATTTGAAGCTTGTATGGTAAATGAATTTTCTAAATCTTATTTTTTCAATATTTGAAGGTTTGACATGGTGACTAGCTTGCTTCTACCACTCTATTCTATCTTTGAATAAACAACTACATACTGATGAAGGCTTTAGTTTAATTCTCTCATTCTTATAAATATTCCTTGAATTTAATCTTTGCTAAGAAATTATTATTCAATACATTTGGATTTGTAAAGATAGAGTCAATGAAATTTTTATATTTTTTGAGGCACATTGGTGAGATTTTTAGCTAGTTTCTATATGCACTCATTAATATTATAGCCTCGCTAATAAATAAAGTATAGAAAATCTTCTTCAATTTTGAACTTATTAGTATTTTTTTTTCACATGACACTTGACATTAAGGGCCAAAGCATC
Organism: Physcomitrellopsis africana; assembly: GCA_036785485.1. Classification (NCBI taxonomy): domain Eukaryota; kingdom Viridiplantae; phylum Streptophyta; class Bryopsida; order Funariales; family Funariaceae; genus Physcomitrellopsis; species Physcomitrellopsis africana. Next base: position 874,790 of record JAWRVF010000027.1, read on the forward strand.
ATTAGTGGTTATAGTACATATTTCATTGAGGAAACTAGAATCAATAGATGCTAATGTAATAGTGGCGCAAAGGCAAAATTGTTCCAATTTCAACAAAGTTGTATATTGTTGATTAAATGCTGCCTCCCCTACCTTTGATACAAGATATAATCTTCTCAATAAAGCATGAAACAATTCTTGTTCTTTTCCAGGTCAATAAATAATAACAAAGTTAAATCGAGATAGTGACATGTTCCATTGAACTTGGTGATGATTAAAAATCTAAGCTGACATAAAATATTCCAAGTTCTTATGATCTATATATATAGTCACAGGATGCATTGCTCTTTCAAAAAAATGATACCATTTTTTAAAAGAATCTATAATAAGAAGAAGTTCCTTAATGCGGATTTTATGATTAATTTTGGCAGCAAAGAATTTTTGAGAATAAAATGTAACAAGATAAAATTTATTATCTATATCCATTTGTGAAAGTACAACCCCTAGTGCAAAATCCAAAGCATCAGTCTCCATATAGAATGCCTTTGTAAAGTGTGGATGCAGCAAAATTGGGGCTGTAATAAATGACATTTTGAGATCTTGAAATGCCTTCTCCACTTGAGGCCCTTATTTTAACTTATCCTTATATATCAATCGAGTAAGAGGAGCGGCAACCTAAGAGTAATTTTTGATGAAGATCTGATAGAAGTTAGCAAATCCAAGAAAACTTTATACATCTCTTATAATCTTTGGAATGCTCTATTATATAACTGCCTCTATTTTCTTGGAATCTATCATCAAACCTTTAGTAGATACAATGTATTCCAAAAATTTCATCTTAGGTTGATGAAATATGCATTTCTTTGATTTAGCATATAAACCTGCATCTTGCAACTTTTGTAATATCAACTTGATATGCCCCTCATGTTCCTTCAAATTTTTTGAATAGATCAAGATGTCATTAAAATAGATCACTACAAACTTATTTAGATGCTCTCGAAAGATGTCATTCATTAAATATTAAAAGATAGCAAGTGTATTTGTTAGTCCAAAGGATATGACATTATATTCAAAATGTCCATACCTTATTCAAAATGTGGTCTTTCATACACCTCTCTCTTTGATCTATACCAGATTGTATGTTCTACAAAGATCTATCTTAGTATAGATCTTAGCTTGGTCGAGTTGTTCCAAAAGTCTTGAGATTAATGGTAGTGGATAACAATTCTTCACCGTTATCTTATTCAATCTTTGATAATCAATACACATCTACAAAGAACCATCTTTTTTCTTCACAAAAAGTATAGGTGCACTTGTTGGAAACTTTGAATGTTTGATGAAGTTCTTTGCAAGGTTTTTTTCAATATAATCCTTTAATGCCAAAAATTCATTTTGAGAAAGATTATAAATTGGGTCAAAAAGTGGTTGCATTCCTTTTTGAAGATCTAATACACAATTGTATAATCAATGCTCCAATAATATATTAGCATTCTTCTTCTGAAAACATCTTAAAATTCATTATATTGTTTTAAAATACTTGCCAATGAAATTATATCTTCTTTAATTGGAATCACATAAATAACAAATGGTGTACCTTCTTTGGGTGATTTTATAAAAGCCCTTATTCTAAAAAATAATAACTTACCAATGCATGATATTTTATGAATTCTTTTTATATGGATTTCTATTGGAAATGTCATTCCTTGTGATCTCCAATCTATAGATGGATTATATTTTTTCAACCAAAATAGCTCAAAAATTATATAATTTGAAGGAATCATAATGACGTTGAACACAATTTGGCTTCTATGATCTTTGAACGACACTTCTATATGTGTGGTTTTATGGGTGGCACTATCATAGGATAAAGGTTATTTATCTATTACATCTATATGAAAAGGTTTGAATTTCTATATTAGAAGGATTTTATGAAGCTTAGTAAAAATCTCATCCACAAAACTAGCGGACGCCCTCGAATCTAGCAAGACAGTTGTCTAAAGCTTTTGAAGGCCAAAATACAAAAAAATTATAAAACAATGAGCAAGTTGATCAGTAAAAGAAAAACCTGAATAATTTTATAATAGTAGATTGTCTAGTCATATAATCCCTACTATGGCTAAATATTGTTGTTTTCCGAAACAATTGTGCTCTTGATTTTGGTGAAGTGTCGATTTTGTTTCTTTGTAAAATTACCAAATTTGTGGCCTTCTTTGCTACAATACAGGCATAGACCTTCTTCTATCCAACACTTTTTTTTTTGTGAACTAAGAATTTTAAAACATACTACATCAAGTTATATGTCTTCTACTTTTGAATGTGAATTTAGAATACTTGTTAATGTAGCAGAAGTATATTGAGTTGAGTATTATCTTGTTGAAGTCTATGAGCATTGATCTTGATGACATTGAAATAGTCAATTATTATATTTTACGGTGTTGTATAGTAACTCAGCCATTAGGTGAAAGAAAAAAAGAATGATTATAATATATAGGAACTCAAATGAAATATTTTAAAAAATTATCTTAAAATTATAGATAATAGAGAAGAAAGTAGAAAAAAGTTAAAAGAACTAATACTGCCTTTTTGTAGAAGAGGCTTCTATTTACTTTATATGGCCATAAATAAGATAAAACAAAGTAGATTAGAAAAATAAATAATATAGACATCTTTAGAGAGGAGTTAAGAATAGGTTTTAATAAACTTTATCTCAAAATTGTCAGAGTTGATATTCAAAGAGGACCAATTGTGATCCTAGGTCGAAATTAGACCCTGAGATACAATACCAAGTGCCTATAGCGGATTGAGGATTTTTTAGAGATCAAAGAGTTGGATTAGTAAGTAGATTTGAGAGGCTTTGTTTGAATGTTGATTTTGAGTGATTTGAAGAGAAATTGGCTTTGTAAGAGCTTTGCAAAATCAAGGTTGTATCCGGTGACCTTGGATTTTGTGAAGTAAAGAGGGGTTTATGAATTTGAGCATTCATTAAGTTTGATTATAGATCTACTAGTGAAAATTAAGAGATTTATGATTATAGTTGTAGTTAATACATATTATAAGTTTGAGCTTGATCCAATAGTTTGATTGGAAGTTATTAAAGATCAAGTAGGTTGGAATCTTAGAAGTTGGGGTTTGAGGATCAATAAGAATTTTTCAAATATTTAACAATCTACTTATTGGATTGAAGTGAGATTTTTTTGTATGGATAATAAATTAGATTTTTATCTTTATATGAATTTTAAAAGCAATTAAATGGTGCAATGGAAAGATATTTTTGCAGCCTATACCTGAGTAGAAATTTGAGTTTAACTTCTATTTGATTAGTTGGATTTCTTTTAATTTTTTTTATATATATTGTCAATTTAATTATTAAAAAGTATGCAAAATTTGAACTAAGATCAACAATTAGATCATTAGCCATTGTGGTTTCAATCTGCTATAGGATTTGATTATGATTAATTAGAATTTGTTAAGATTTGATTAAGATTTGTTAGGATTGTTAGGATTTTTTAGGGCTCAGTTAGGATTTATTAAGATTTATTAGAATTCATTTAGAATTTGATTAGGATTTGACTAGGATTTGGCTAGGATTTGATTAGGATTTGACAAGAATTTGATAAGGATTTGAATAGGATTTGATTAGGATTTGACAAGAGTTTGATAAGGATTTGATTAGGATTTGACAAGAGTTTGATAAGGATTTGAATAGGATTTGATTAGGATTTGATAAGAGTTTGATAAGGATTTGAATAGGATTTGAATAGGATTTAATTAGGATTTGACTAGAACTTGAATAGAATTTGAATAAGATTTGTTTAAAATTTGACTAGGATTTGATTAGGATTTGACTAGGATTTATGAGAATTTGATTAGGATTTGAATAGAATTTGACTAAGATTTGATTAGAATTTGATTAAGATTTAATTATGATTTAATTAGGATTTGGTTAAGATTTGATTAGAATTTGACTAAGATTTGATTAAGATTTGATTATGATTTGATTAGAATTTGATTAAAATTTGATTAAAATTTCTATTTTTAGTATTTTAAAGGATTTTATTTTAATATTTCTTTTGAATTTATATTAATATTTCTTTAAGATTTTTTTATTATTTTATTATAATTTCTTTAGAAATTCTTTAGGATTTTTTTATAATTATTTTATAATTAATTAAAAATATAATTAAAATTTTAATGATTGAGTATACTTGTTAGTCTTTAATTGTAAATTTTACATAATTCTATTAGAAGTGTTAGAACTTGTTATTTTTATTTTTATTTTATTTTATTTTATTTATCTTCCACAGCCAAGTGTCCAACGCATTCTCAAGCAAGACTTTACAACATATAACAACAGCTTGGCTAATGGCTTCATTGAGTGATTCTAGATCCGGAAGCAATAATAACAAATCCTTCACATCATTTCTTAGTCTCCAATAAAATTGGCTCATTATAGCTTCTTTGTTCCAATTGATGTCGCATGCTAATTATCTAAAATCGGCTATATAGATTAATGCAAAGCGTATCTCTTGATGCAATGCTTGGATCTTAGTTGTTGTCCAACGAGCCTTATCATGTTCTCCAAATGCTTCTATAAATGCTTCCATGAAAACTTCAAAGTTATTCAAAATTGATGATTTTTTTTTTCAAATAAGGGAACAAACCATGATAATGCTTGTCTTGTAAGCAAGATGCAAACCAATCTAACTTGTGATTCTTTTGTTGGATAAGTATCAAGTTGCAAGACCATTATTAATTAAATTTGGTTTATAAACTCTTGGAACTTTGAACGTGTACCATCATATTTCTTCAAAAGACTAACTCAAGGCTCTTTAGGTTATTGAATAGGTGGATTTCTTTGGCATAGCATAGGTAGTACTACATCTTCAAGTGCAAAAGTTAGAGATGAATACAGTTTAGATTGTGGCACTTCAAATGTTGTATTGTTACAAAATTTTGTAATAATTCCTTTAATTTTTGTAATCCTAATAAATAACGTAGTAAGAATACTTATAATAGCATCTAACTTGGATTCAAAAGTTTTGATCATACTAATATTTTGATCTCCAGCCATTTTAAGAAAAAAAAAAAAAAAAAAAAAAAAAAAAAAATCTATATGAAAATAATATTAATTTAGACGAGGATAATTTGCAACTTCTAAAATACTTTAAGATCTTTAAGGAGAGAGGTGATCCACTTTCTCGCAAGAAGGACAAAGCTCCAATATTATGATAAAAAAAATATCAGTTTAGAGGAGGATAATTTGTAACTTTTAAAGTACGGATATACCTTTGAATAGAAGGATAATCTACTCTCTAATAAAAAAGATCTAACTTTGATATTGAAAATGAGGTTAGTCCCAACAAACTGTCAACAATATAAAAATACAGAGCAAGAGACTTGAATTGGAACAAGGTTTCAAGAAGAAACCAACAAGAACTTGAATTAATCAAATGAATACACGAACAATATCAAAAAAGGTGAGTTAGAACTCTAAGAGATGCATTGTCAAGATTGAAGAATTCTTCAATCTCAACTCCTATATATATTCCTATCTAGGACGCTTTTTGAGCGGCTTCCATGAAATTTGGAAGCTTCTCGAGCTCCTTTTACTAACTAGGAAGCTTCTTGAGCTACTTTTATTAATTAGAAATCTTTTCAACCAACTTTTATTTATTTAAGAATCTCTAAAATATTCTAAAAGGTTCTATGAATTTTCAAAGTATATGTCCTTAATAATGAGATGATATAAAGGATTTGTTATTATCACTTCTAAATCTATAATCGCTCAATGAAGTCATTAGCTAAGCCATAAAATGTGATAATTGATTATTCTACTATCATCAAGATCAATATTTATAAGCTTTAGCAAGACAATGTGTAATCTGACATATTCTTGCTACATCACCAAGCATTTTGAATTCACATTCAAAAGTAGAAGATATACAATTTGATATAATATGTTTTAAACCTCTTATTCCATAAAAAAAAAAGCGATGGATAGAAAAAGATCTATGCTTGTATTATAACAAGAAAGGCCACAAGGTTGGCAATTGTTTTAAAAAAAATCAATATATCACCAAAACCAAGAGTGCAATCATTCAAAAAAATAAAGATGTTCAGCTATAATAAGGACTATGTGGTTGGACAATTCAATATCACAAAATTATTCAAATTCCTCTCTTTTTGCTCAATTTACTTGTTATTTTATAATTCCTTTGTACTTTGGCCCTCAAAAGCTTCAAATGATCATCTTATTAGATTTTAAGGCGTTTGCTTATTTAATAGATGAGGCATTTACTAAGCTTTATAAAATTCCTTTAATATAGAAATCCAAATTTATTCATGTAGAGGTAATAGATGGACAACTTTTATCCTTAGATAGTGTCATTTATAAAACCATGCCTATAGAAGTATTGCTTAAAGATCATAACAATCAATTTTTTTTTAATATTATTAGGACTCTTTCAAATTCTATTATTCTCGAATTTTCTTGGTTGGAAAAACATAATCCATCTATTGATTAAAAGTCACAAAGAATAATATTTTTAATAGAAATCCTTGCAAGAAAACTTTATAAAAAGTCATGAGTTGGTAAGCCTTTATTTATTGGAGCAAGTTCTTTTATAAAATCAGCCAAAGAAGGTACACCATTTTTTATTTATGCGGCTCCAATTAAAAAGATATGACTTCATCGACAAGTATTCTAGAATAATATAGTAAATTTCAAGATGTTTTTCAGAAGAAAAATATTGATATATTATCAAAGCATCAACCATATAATTGTGCCATAGATCTTCAAGAAAGAATCCAATTACTTTTTGGCTCAATTTATAATCTTTCTCAAAATGAGCTTTTGAAATTAAAAGATTATATTGATGAAAACCTTGCAAAAAACTTCATCAAGCATTCAAAGTCTCCAACAGATGTATCTATATACTTTGTGAAAATAGAGGATGGTCCTTTACATATGTATATTGATTATTGAAGATTGAATATCATAATAATAAAGAATCGTTATCTACTACTGTTAATTTCAAAATTTTTGGAATAATTTGGCCAAACTAAGATCTATACTAAGATAAATCTTCATGGAGCATACAACTTAGTATGGATCAAGAAAGGAGACAAACATAAGACTACATTTTAGACGAGGTATAGATATTTTGAATATAATGTTATATCCTTTAGACTAACAAATGGACTTGCTATCTTTCAGCATTTAATAAATGACATCTTTTGAAAGCACCTAAATAAGTTTGTAATAATCTATCTTGATGACATCTTGATCTATTCAAAAAAATCTAGTGGAACATGAAGGGCATATCAAGTTGATATTACAAAAGCTATAAGATGCAGGTTTGTATACCAAGCTAAAAAAATATGTATTTCATCAACCAAAGATGGAATTTTTAAGATATATTGTATGTATTAAAGATTTAATGATGGATCCAAAGAAGATGGAGGCAATCATGCAATGGACCATTCTGAAGATTATAAGAGATGTATAATATTTTTTTGGATTTGCTAGCTTCTATCAAATCTTCATCAAAAATTACTCTCAAGTTGTTGCTTCTGTTATTCAATTGACATGCAAAGATAAATTAAAATAGAGGCCTTATTTAGAGAAGTCATTCTAAAATCTCAAGATGGTGTTTATCATAGCCCCAATCTTAGTATATCTAAACTTTATAAAAGTATTTTATATGAAAATCAATGCTTCGGATTTTGCACTAGGGGCCATACTTTCAAAAATGGATATAGATAATAAATTCCATCCTGTTGTATTTTATTTTCAAAAGTTTTTTGCTATTGAAATTAATTATGAAATTTAAAATAAAAAAACTTTTTGCTATTATGGATTCTTTTTAAGAATGGTATTATTTTCTTGAAGAAGCAATGCATCCTATGACTATATATATAAATCACAAGAATTTAAAATACTTTATATCAACTTAGGTTCTTAATCACCGCCAAGCTCAATGAAATATATCATTATCTTGATTTAATTTTATCAAGGATTGTCTAATGCTTTATTAAAGAGATCATATCTTATATCAAAGGTAAGAGAGACAGTGTTTGATCAATAATATATAATTTTGTTGAAGCTAGAGCAATTTCACCTTTACGCCACTATTACATCAATACTTATTAATTCTAATTTCTTTGATGAGGTGTGTACTGCAACCACTAATGATGCTTTGGCCTTTGATATCAAGCATTGCTTCAATAAAAATGTTGATAAGTTTAAGCTTAAAGAAGACCTATACTTCAAAGAATGTTTGTATATCCTTGAAGGACCTATACAACTACATGTTCTTCAATCTTACCATGACTTTCCAACTATGGATCACTTTGAATTTAATTAGATTTTACAACATATTTCTTTAGATTTTTGGTGGCTTCAAATGTGGAAGGCTATGAAGGACTTTGTGCTTTCTTGAGACATTTGTATAAGATCTAAGAATCTTTGACATCATCCTTATGGACTTTTACAGCCCTTGCTTGTTTGAAGACAATCATGGTCTTTTATTTCAATAGATTTTATTAAGGATCTACCACCATGTAATTTATTAGATAATATTCTTGTGATGGTTGATTAATTAATAAAGATGGCTCATTTTATTCATTGCAAGAATACTGCATCTAGTAAAGAAATGGCAAGGCTCTTTTTTGATAATATATATTAATATCATAGCCTACCAGATGATATTATATTCAATTGAAGATCCCAGTTTATATTTAAATTTTGGAGATGTCTTTTTGAAATATTGAAGGTGGATATTAAAGTTTCTTTGGCTTTCCATCTTCAAACTAACGGCCAAACAGAATGAGTTAACTAAGTTTTGAAGCAATATTTAGAATACAGCATCAACTATCAATAAGATGATTAGATCTTGTATCTATTATTAGTAAAATTTATATATAATAATACTATTCATGTCTCAATTTAACAAATACTATTTTATTCCAACTATGGATATTATTCAAAGCTTGATTTATAGAATATGCTAAAAAATAATAATCTAGCAACTGAAGAGTTCGCAAAGCATCTATCGCAACACCAAACAACCTTGAAGCTTCAATTACAAGCAGCTCAAGATACTTACAAGACATTTGTAGATAAATATAGAAATCAACTACTTGCTTTTCATATTGGAGATAAAATATGGCTTCTTTGATGGAACATCAAAATTAAGTAGCCATGTAATAAGTTGGACTATTAGAGACTAGGACCATTTTCCATCTAGAAACAAATTAAATTAGTGGCATATTGCTTGGAATTACCATCTTTTATATAGATACATCCAATTTTCTATGTCTTTCTTTTGGAATCTTATAGAAAGTCATGTATTCCAAGAAGAGTACAATAATTATTGCCTAGTATTGAAATTAAAAATCATAAAGTATACAAGGTCAAAAAAGTGCTGGATTCACGGCAAAGGTAGAAAAAATTGGAATATCTTATTTATTAATATGACTATGATATCAATGAGCGCATATGAAAATATATTTCAATGCTAAGTATAACCATGATTAGAGCCATTAGAAGCAATATCCAACCATACAAGTCTCGATTCCAATGCTCGAGCTTTAGTGATATTACTTGAGCTTAGAAAGGTGAATCCTTTTAAGCTTGAGATTTTATTTGGAGGATGTTTTAACAACGGAGGTACTTGCTTAAGGCTATAAGTGATTTCTTTGAGGACCAATAGAATCTATTGTCCAAGAATAAAGAACAGAATATATAGTTTCATTAGTATAGTGTATTCTCGATTTTTTACATATATAAAAAGATTTCTGAAGATATGACCTCTTCTTGGAACTTGTCTCTAGAGAAGGAAGTAATATTAAAGACATATACTTAGAATATTCACAAAATCTTCTAGAACATTCTAAAGATTCCTAAATTAGTGAAAGTCGGTTGAGAAGCTTCTTAGTTGGTGAAAGTAGCTCAAGAAGCTTCATTGTTAGTAGAAGGAGCTCAAGAAGCTTCTAAGTTGGTAGAAAGAGCTTGAAAAGCTTCCCAGTTGATAGAAGCTACTCGAGAGACTTTTGAGTTTGATAGAAGGTGCTCAAGAAGCATCCTAGATAGGAATATATATGAGAATTGAGGATGAAGAGTTCTTCAATTTCAACAATACAACTTTTGGAGTTCTAGCTCACCTTTTTTGATATTATTCATGTATTCATTTGGTTAATTCAAGTTCTTATTGGTTTCTCCTTGAAACCTTGTTCCAATTCAAGTCTTTTATTTTATATTCTCATATCTTTGATAGTAATAGTAATAATAATAAATTAAATAATAGTTACTTCGTGTATCTCTAAAAAAAAAATTTTGGTGCGTACTTATACAATAAAACAAAGAACATAAATTTACAAATTACTTTAAAGATCTCTAAAATTATCTTTAAATTTAAAAAAACTATATTTTATAAAATATTATATACATTATGCTTGTATTAAATACATAAAAATTTAAAATTATTTATATTATTTATAATAATTAAATAAAAATATACTAATTAAAATAAATAGATTTAAAAACATAATTGTCAAATTTTTGATCAGATGTTTTATTTTTTAAAAATGTTATAAAATTGAGAATATGAATAAAATTATTCAATTAAATTGTGTCAATATTATATTAAATAGGAATACTATAAAAATTATTTTTAAAAGTTTATTTATTTATTAAATAAACTGAATATTTTATTATAAACTAAATCTAAATTATTTAGAAGATATATTTGTTTAAGTACTATAGTCAAATTTATGAAAAATATATTTTTATTTTTTATTTTATTTTATTTAAATAAATATATTAAACTTTTAATAAAAAAATTACTCACAAATTTGGTTTCAATGTTATAAATAAATCATTAAATAAATAAAAATCTGAAATGTTTTTAATACATCAAAATTGTATAATGAAATCTTTAAATTTTAACTAAGTAAGAAAATATGTAGTTTAGCATTATTTACAATGATTCTATTTTATTTTATTAATTACAATAATTGTGACCTTTATTATATAAACAATACATGATATTTTTAAATATTAAAAGCATTATTGATTATCTCAAGATTAGTGATTTGAATACAAATGATTTTCAAAATACATAATTATAGAAAAGATTATATCTTCTTTCATGCATGCACTGAAAAGAATATACGATACGTCTAAAAAGCATGCACTGAAGAAGAGCCAGGTGAGAATGAAAGCCACCCACTAGTCCAGAAGCCAAGTACCAATAACTACATAAAACAACCGACACCAAGCTTCCAACCTCACAACGGAGACGCAGATATCAATTCCCATCAGTACGATCGAAGTTGGGTGGGTGAGACTACAAAATCAAGCAAAGAGAGGCATAGTCATTTTGCTTCTGATGCAATTTGAGTGATTTTCACAGAATGTTGTCGGAAGGTGGCAGCCAGAGAGCTGCATAGCTTAGCAGTGGCACTCAACTTCACACAATCTTCCACTGTGAGCCGAGAAGGAATAGGCTGCTGCTGCGGCGGGGGGTCCGTGAGCTCATGCTCCTCCAACTCTTGCCATGGAGTCACTGTTCCCTCCTTGCTGGATACAGAATCCGGCATAGCGTTCGACAGAAATTCGCGTATGGTACCCTGCTCGAACTCACTCATCTGCGATTGGTGGCTGCTGCTTCGACTGTCGAAGAATTGGGATATGGTGTCCTACACGAAGCCAAGCATGAAGTATAGGCTTGGTCAGTGTTGGGTCCACATCAGACTCTCATCTCTTTCACTGGTGAGGAATATATTTGCGCGTGTGATTTCAACACGTACATACCAAGTTAACATTGGCCAGATGCCGATCAAGGTTTCCTTTAGTAAAACTCGGGTGGAATCAAAATAAGTGTAAGTCAAGAGGTTGGCGATGGAAAGCTTACTTTTTCATACGCTGGCGTCGTGTCTCTGCTAACATATGACAGCAACGTGCGAGGCTCCTTGGGAGGTGTAGCTTTCTCAAGATCAGCTTTGAACATGACGTCCTGAAGCTCCACGCACACAGCTCATCCGTAAGTTTTGTACTTGTGTAGTGCATATTGTGTACTAGCCAAGGAAAACAAATTATCTGAATGCTCTACTTCTAAATTATTTCTAGACTTACTAACGACTTAAGTCTGGCAGACAAGTACAACATGGATTACAAGACGTATGAAGTACCTTTATATCGTCAATGGTCCATGTTATGCATCCAGCGTCTATGGCACCATCAATTCCACTTGGATATAGTGCTTGGATCAACTCCGCTGGGTTTAATTGTGCTTCATCCGGAGACCTGCATTGGCACAGCGGAGAATTTCAAGAATGCAGTCATAGCCTTGCGATTTTGTCGAAACTGAACTTAGTTGTAATTAAAGAACGTGAAAGATTGTGCCTCGTGCAGTAAACCATAATTGACTTACATGGTGCTGGCAATCACAGTGAAGACTTTGCGGAGTGCGGTTTCCAAACATGCATCTCGGCAAAGATACAAGAGTAACGTCTGCCATGGGAGACCAACAGTCTTGTGCTGGCATCGTTGGTTGGTTCTTTCCAATGCAGAATAAACATAAATTTTTAATGATTTTGGAAGACTGAAATTGTCCGCCTTAGCTGCATCCTCCTCATTTTTTGTGTCGTCATCTGAGTATTCATCTGTCAAAACATGCTTAAGAATTTCATCCGTGGCATACAACACATGTATTCTGCTTGTAAGTTCAGAATCGACTTAGACACTCATTTAGAGATATCAAATTCATATATAGATTGCAAGACATCATTTACCAAAGTCTTCCCTATCGAACCACATTTTAATATTCAAAAAGTCGTCCAATGTGATGCATCCTTCAGATGGATGTCCTGGCTGCTTTGTTGTCACCACCATAAAGAAATCTATAACAAATGTGCTCAATTTATGTCATGTAACACAAAATTCCCTTTTCTAAAAGGGACGTACTGCAGGCAGGTTTCCAATTGTCAATATCCTAAAGAATTAGTTACTGATAATATCATGACAAACTCTAGATGTCAAACAGCTATGAACCACCCAAAGGTAGATGAGTGTGAAGAAATTGCAAACAATAGTCCAAAATTGTGTTCAACCACTAGAATTCCCTGTGGGTGGATCGCGGTAATCAAGCACAAGCAGAGATAGTGTGAAGGCATGTACCAGTGCGAGCTTGTACAATATCTTCTAATGTAGCTGCTGAAACGATGTAATCAAATTGCGCATCCGCAAGAGATACAAGGAAGGCTTGCCATTGAATAACAGTTGGAATTCCTGGATCTTCATATCCACATGATTGCTGCACACCAACAACATACATCGACCTGTTTATTTTGATTTCTGAAATCTTTTAATCCTAAACGGCAGTATCGTGTTAGTGTCTACATCTCAAGATGAGAATGAACCTTCGGATCGACACATCACTGTTCGAGGTACATTCTAGTTGGCTTCTGTTCCAATTAATCGAACACTTCGAAACGTAATCAAGTTTGGACATTTTCTGATGCACCAATCACCTCAATAATATCATTAGTCAGATTCGCCCAATGCTGAAAATGCCCGTAGCGCCTGCTCTTATACCGAGGAAGTCGAGGATAGATGTTATGTTCTGGGAGATTCCTCCACATCTGGTAAACATCGTCAATTGCAGACAGGGTTGATCGAGTAATCTCTTGCGTAGTAGCAAAGTCTCCTGCACAGAAAGGAAGCACGAATAATAAAATGGATGCGCTTCTAGTGCTGAGACTGTTTTTCAAAACAATTGTTTATTTATTCGCAGATTCACCCAAGAAACCATTGTTATGGACCAAAACCAAAATTCCTTATTAGTCTTGAGAACCTTGTAACATGGAGATAAAACCTTAGATTGATGTTTGGTTTGGTGAAACATGGTTACCATTAAACGCCTTGAATTTCTTGCTAAGCGATTCCATCACTTTTATATGCCAAGGTGTCAGGTCAATAATAGGCTCAGGAGGAACATGCACCATCTGCAAATAGACAAATGGCAAATTATCAATGCCACTCTAAACCCTAAGCCCTAATACCTGGTCAGGTCATAGAATAATACTCACAGTGGTGATTTGCTCTTCTTCAACATTAAATTCATCAATTTCCATCCATACTCGATACCACAATGGGATACATTCCTCTGCAGCCTCGATAATTACAGATCGAACATCTTCAACTAAAGCAGATTCACGCTGATAAGAAAACATTGGATAAAAAATTAATAATATTCACAGGATATAAAATTTTATATCCAATGTTATTAATCTCACAGGCTCGTTATGAAACAAAACTAGAAAAAAGAACTTCGAACCATATTTTGTTCAGTTACAGGTATCTCTCCAATTCCAGTGGTCAAGTTACAAAAACAGGACGTTGAAACGGCTCAGACAAGAGTTTTGTGAAAACTAATAGTATTTTCGTCCCACCACAGCCCACAAAGACTATCGTGACAATAGCAGTCAGAAAGACGAAGAATCAATGCTAATTTAAACATCTAGTTCAGGCTTGGGTTTCTGCATGAAGTCAGAGTGATACATCACAACGCCTCATGAGCCATTCATCCAAATGTCCATAAGCGCCATCGCAAATTGGTTGCAAATCCGCTAGATACTTGCATGCAGTCCTTGCTGCAAAAACAATAGTGCAATTGATAAAATCAACAAAAACTAGTTCATGTGACATCGATATGTCAGACTGACATTTACATGGAGTGAAGTACAGTAATCTACCCAGGAGTTCCAGGCGATAGCAAAAAATTTGATGCTCGCGGGCAATGGCCGGCTCTACATTAAGTTCAAGCGGTACTTCTTCACGTGACTTGGGATTTACTTCTCGTATCCACGTTAAGCGACGACCACTCATTCTTGTTACTGGCTTCCGCGGGTGTGTCTTCGTGCCCCATCCGTCTCTGCCTGCAATCACATCCAGCAGGTTGCCCGCCTTGGTTAAAGCCTCGCTCAAAACCTGCAGGCACAATCAATTTGTCAACTTTTAGGTGAGTTTCTGATTCAATAAAAATGTTCAAATCGTGATGCTTCGAGAACAACGCACTCATAAGTTAAATTAAAAACAACGATCATTTCTTATTTCATTGCTCTTCAGGGTCTATTGAACTGCAAATCCTATATAGTAAGTAAGATACATCATATGGTTCAACACATGAGAACTTCAAAAGTTTCCATAAAAATGTCGAAAAACACAATGTGATCATCACGGTGTAATTTTGCTAAAATAGAAACTCACAAGGAGCAAGCATCTCTCAAATACCATACAAAGTGCACGTAAAAGAAAGAACACATAAGCTCAAATTTCAGGACAAATAGCTTTAGTCACCACGTAAAACTCTGGATAGGAACCTTCGAGAGGTGTTAACCATCTGGGAGTCCCAACTCTCCAGTCCGGCGGTCTACGGATACTTGACAATTTGCACCGAAACTGGCTTGAAAAACTAGAGCCGACTCTTTTTGTATAGTATTCGTGTAATAAACCACAGGATTCGACATGTCTGTCCAACTGTTTCATGCACCCAAAATTGTGTCTAGTCAATAAACATCATAATTGAATAACCCAAGCAGAGTTACGATTCAGTTTAAGCGGGGAAAAAAGTGCAACTGTAAAATTAATTATCTTCGTATATGAAGTTGAAAACAGTCTGATAGTACATGACCTTGAATTAAACAACAATTTCATTACTATTTTCTAATGTACCTCTGCTTGTACCAGCATTGTAAAAATATAGGTGAAAGTTTCAGTTCGTTCATCCAGTAAGTCTTCGAGATCCCGCTGCTCAACATTTTTTCCATTCTGCACATTAGAAATCAGACAGCCACCCACTGAGCAAGGGAGCAACGAGTACAGAAGATGTGTGTGAAAAACAATAAGAGGATCAAACAATGACTTCATCGTTCAATTTATGAGTACACAGGGCTTAGGTGTCCTCTGCTTTCCATAAGGTTTGCTCGTCAAGATTATCTGTAGATAAATCTAATTTTTCTGAGATCCAGCAGCAATGGCACCCTACCCACTATTTTCTCAATACTACCAAAATGTTACTTTGCGTTGAAAACGAAATTAATAGCAACGATGAAGGCTGCCTCCAAATTTAGTGCAGACAGGTAAAATACATTTCTGCCCAAAACACTTTGGTCATACTTTGAGCAACTACCAAGGCCAGCGAGTCATTGTCTTATTTAACCACAGTATCCTCCACTCCTGCAAACTACTCGGCTGATAACTATCATTATCTGCCAAGTAAGTTATGAAATCTGGGTAGACCTGAAGCCGCTCCCGAGCGAGCGAGCGCAATATTTCTCCAAATCTGCTTCCCTCTTCATGCAGTCTTGCTCTCATCACTTTGTTGCGCCGATGGCCCAGTTCAATCCTATTCCACCGACCCTAAGAATAAAAATTGATGGTTTCATAATTTTAATAAAGGACATCTAGCAACTTATATGAGAAGGACGGATGAGCACTCACATCAGTTTATTTCACAAGCACATCAATTATCTAAAGTTGATATAAGCAACACAGCAGATATTGGGTGCATGTGCTCAAAGCTGAAGTAAAACGGCACCATGTAGACAATACCTGAAAGTCGTCGAAGAGCTCCTGCTTTCCATTATCCTGCTGTAACAGCGCAATGAAGTTCCTTTTCACCTGTGCGCAGGTCCAGCGGTTGATCAAATGCAAAAAAAAGATGGCTGAACAGTTCAAACGTTTCCAATGCAGCTCTGTTCCACACAGATTTTCTTAAGTTGTTCGTACCACGCTTAAGTCAGTATATTGGGACCACTATATTTCCAACCACCCAAATTTCAAAAAGAGTCTATAACCGAGACACCTTAGAGAGAGATGGTTGATGATTCCTAGTAACGACCTGATAGTAACTTCATGGATCGCCGCGTGGTGCCACAATTCAAACTAATTTTCTCTGAGCGATAAAATCATTGTAAAAGCTATATTGCAACTTTCCAATCACATTAACTGCGCTAATTGAAGTAAGAAAATACACCAACTCTGGAATGAATGGAATCAATTGATTAATGTCAAGAGTAAAGACACGGTGCGTTATGTTATCAACTGATAAAGATATACATATTCTGATGCATGAGAAATACAGTTACCTCAATAAGCAACGGTATGGTGCGCTCACGTTCGTAAATCAAGAGCCTAAATGCCTCCTGTACTGTCTCTAAATACTTCTTTTCTAATTCTTCCCAGATCTCATGAACCAACTCTGCACAAAGCTTTCCCACACATAAATTGTTGCATCACATATTCACATGCAATACCTTTACAAGTCGTTAATATATTCTCACGACAACCGAACTGTTAGAAATTTAATAATGCAATCAGACAGTCAAACACTCTACCTGCAGTCTTCACTTTCTCAACCAGAACTGGGTCTGGTGGAGGCTTAACAAATTCCACAGGTGACTCTTTCTGTAGCATGTCATCCCAGATAGTAAGTTGTTTAGTAAATAGGATAGATGGATGAATAAAATTCTGGACAGACTCACCCTGAGTGCCGTAATTATTCAAGACGAGATGCATCCAAGCTTACCATCGGCAGCGGTCGATTCGAAGGAGGCAGTGCTGGCGGTCGAAAGCCTGCAGCCTTGACCTTTGTTTTTACCAAGGTAGCAGAAGCCTTTGCACTTGCAGCCATAGCCTTTGCTGTTTCTAAGAGAGCAGAGGCGTTTGCACTTGCAGCTGCAGCCTTTGCTGTTTCCGCATTGGCAACCGCTAGTGCTTTCTCTGCTTCTTCTTTGGAAATGTTAGAAGCCTGATGATCCCCTTCAATCATCTACTCAGATTCAAACAGCATGTGTCAAAAATAACATAGTAAAACGGATTCACGTACAGCTTATCAACTAACAAATTCATGTTCTTCGTACAATGCTACAGCAGTTGCAATCGACATGTCGTTAATGACTGCAATGTAGAGCGCTCCACCCTACATTTACACGTACTCTCTTAATCAGCACTCAGGTAATTAGAAGATTAATGCCTGATTATATATTACCTGAGAATCCTGAGCATGGTTCTGAGCCAGTTCAGCCGCAGCTAACGAAGCTGCCGCAGCATCTTGTGCCCCTTGCACAGCTTTAGTAATTTCATCAAGCATTTTTACAGCTGCATCACTAGGAATTGTAATCGATGGCGCTTCTCTTCCGGCAGCGACCGCCTGCTCTGCCTTCACCTCTGCCAGTTTTGCATTGAAGAAAACTTTAGCCATTTCCTTT
The DNA here is from genome assembly GCA_036785485.1 of Physcomitrellopsis africana. NCBI lineage: Eukaryota > Viridiplantae > Streptophyta > Bryopsida > Funariales > Funariaceae > Physcomitrellopsis > Physcomitrellopsis africana. Next base: position 893,042 of record JAWRVF010000027.1, read on the forward strand.
GCTGCATAGCTGGCTGTTTCAACTTCCTGGTTTGCCTGTATTTCGATTTAAAATATTATCAACACTTCAAGGATCATGGAAGCACGCATTCGGTAACTCTTTGTAAGGTGAGTTGAGAATTTGAGTAACATGTTCACTCCGCAAAGTGCAATTCAGAAGACGATTGCACTTTCATAGTGTACTAGGACATTTTATAGATGCTCAACGCTATAATTCAAGTGCTCTTCAGAAGGACATTCAACCTTTTAGCATTGCATGACACAATATCAAAATAATCTTAGCCTCAATGGATTTCAACCTAAATTTACCTTACTCAAAATGATTAAATCATGTATTATTATTTTATATACAGCCGCATTATTTTCTGACTTATTGAGACATCATTGCCGTATTAGAAATCAAAGCTCTTGTAAACAAAAAGTTCACGTGCCGTTTCAAGGCTTACAGACCTCTAGATATTCTCATTTTGAATAATTTTCCATGAAAAGACAATTAACTAAAGCTAAGCAAGATCACCTGAGATGCCACTTCGACCGCCGATTTTGCAGCATTAGCTGCACTATGTATAGCCTTATCTCTAGCTTTGCTGTTAATTAGTATGTTAATAGCTGCCGTTGCATGCTCAACTTCTGGAGTCATAATTCCGTTGTCACCAAGATGTTGCCGCACGTTAATCAAATTGTCAAACCTGCGTAAGATCTTGAAGCAATCTCGACTAACCTCAGCTTCAGTAGCAAGTTTTGCACGAATCACCTCCTCAGATTCCACTGGTTGGAGGCGCTCCACAATTCCACTGTTAGATAGGTACGAGTCAAATCTCAGTTTAACTCGAGATTTTAAAAAATAATTCTTAAGTACACTTGAAATGGGGGTAATCCAGACTACAATTGATTAGATGTTGGATAGAGAGAGCAATTGTAACTTACGTTTTATCATTTGGGAGTACAGGATTTGTCAGTGGATGATAAATACATCCTGTTGCAGGGTCAACAACACTGGCTGACAATTTTCTAAAAACCTCATCCTCAGGAGGTGCTTCAATTACAAGATAAGCATCGAGTCCTGATTTTTCTAGCTGTGGAACTTCCTGATCAATCATTTTGAAACCTTACATAGTTCAATTCACAACACGAAGCGAATTCACAACAGTTATTTAAACCAAGCTAAAATTCTTACAGCACGACACTGCCATAATTGTGATAGCCTAGAACTTGTCATTCCAACACATTCATATGTTTACTCTCGAACATTTTTAACCAACAACCAGCCACTACCAGTCGAATCTGAGACAAAGCACTTTCAATATAGATCATCTTTCAGGAACTCACTCACAGGCTCAGGAGGGGGGGCAATTTTAGAAGCTTTGGCATTTCTGGCTTCCTGTGCTTCAAAATCAATGCCCGTCAAGCACTTCTCCATAGCCATTGCTTGTCCGCTGGTTTGAGGAAAACCGTCTAACACGAAGCCATTTCGCTGAATATTTCCTACTCCAGGAGTTGTCCCTTTTGCTGCAGCTGTGTGTTACAGTCGCGTTTGGTAAGTGGTCAGAAGTGAAAATTGCATATATTACTCGAAATCACATTGATCCGCTATAAGTAGGATTATAATTGTTAAGTCACCAAATTCGGCAATGTAATTGGAGTGAACTAGCTAAGCAAACAATCACGAATGACACACAACTGCAAGGAAGATTTAGAGAGTTTGGAAACTCCAATTAATTCTTAGTTAGAATGTAAAACTCTTCATAGTACGCCGGAAATTGGGCTTGGCATATGTATTACCAAGCTATATTTCAAAACAAGTGGAATTGGTTCCAAACGACATATTGAGACGCTCAACTGGACTTCTTTTTCGCTGAAGAGGCGGCGGCAGCTGGGGCTGGTGCGACAAGTGGTTCTGCTCGAATCTCGAAAACCACATAAAATTTGAATATATTAAGATTGCAGGTTGCTTAAGAAGTTTCAACTACGTCCTTTGCTTCATTTGAAAGTGCATCACCTCAGCAGTAAGTAGATGGCTCAATGATTTTCTTGCAAACTCAAGAACATACCATATTCCTCGGGATGGAGCATTGTCAAAAACATCAAACGAGTTATCACGTCATCTGGCACCTGTTTGAAGTCAATTATTATTCAATGATTAATTTTTATGCCAAGACTCATAACACCGAACTGGTATAGTAAACGTCTCTTCTAGTGTATCATGCAAATCGGGCATGATCCAAGACTAGACTGCATACATGAGAGTTGTTCTCTATGGCACTTTTGACTTGTAACCCCAACCGTGCTTTTTCTGATAACTTGTCTAGCAAAACTTCGGATTCACCTTCTTTCTCTCCTTCGCTCCGATCAGGTGGAGGCTGAGCAGCCAATTCAGCTTTGATTCTTTCCTCCTCTACAGAATCAATGAGAGAAAGGAAAAGGAAAAGGAAAAAAGAAAAAGACAAAAAGAGACTTGGTGAGGAACCACTGTAATTGGCTAACTTATTTATGACTTTCATCAGAGAAATTGGCATAGCACGTCGGCATTCCCAATTCTTCTGTATTAATATTGCACCACAAAATACAGAAAGGGAAAGAACGCACCAGCTATCGCATAATTTATAGCCAAATCTTGCACCTTCTTCCTTTCAATCAGCAGAATACCATATGAAACTTCCAAATGATGTGCTACGCTTGTCTTCCCTAACCATCAGTCATGTGATCTCTTATTTAGCAACACCTCCATGCTTAGAGCTAAAATCGAGCTTCTTAATCAAGATACGTAATAACAAATCTAGTAATGTGCAATCAAGACCACAGTCATGATCTAGCAGGAAACAGATTTTAGCCATTTAGAAAAATGTAAAGTAATGCAAGAATACCTGCATGTGGAACCCCTACAACAGAAATCATGAGACTGGACTTTGAAAGATCAGGGCGTTTAAATGGCTCAGCTAGGCTCTTAGCCATGCAATCAATGTCTACCAAGAACTTTCCTAACTCTTTATTTTTGCCAATAGGTTCTATTCCCTCTGAATTTGCATATTCTCCTTTCTCGTGCAGATACGCTTCCGACTCTTCCTACACATTCAAGGAAATATTTCAATAACATGAAGATAATTCAAGGAAGAGGGTCTCATCCCCACGATGCTCCAAATGGGATTGCCAATCGCCCAAGCACCTCATCAGCTAATCTTTAGAGGAACATGGAGAAAGGACTTGTTAACATATTTTGTGTCGCTAAACTGTGTCGAATGAAGATCACCTCCTAGTGTGTGGCTGAGGTCATGGGTCGAAAAAGAGTGGCAGATTACCTAAGATAACGAAATTTAGACAGATCCAAAATAACATCCCATCAGTATTAAGTTAAGAATGTGCTATTAGAATGAATTTTCAACTATAAATGACCGTAAAAAAATGAAGAGTTACGATAATGCATGGAATAAGTTTCATGTGATAAGTGAGGGGATGGAGTTGAAGGACGTAGCAGAGTACAACCTTGGCAAGCCTGAGTTCTTTTTCACTGGGAGGCTCCAGTGGTGTTGGAGGACGTGGTAAAACAATTGGGAGGATAGCTCCTTTGATGAATAAGTTCTTCCATTCTCGCCACTCATGAGCGGGCAAGCTCTTACCAATCTCAAGCCGGTATTCGTTAATACATTCTGCCATACTAACCCACTGTGCAACCATTGTTCGAGTTATAGAAGAAAACGTAAGAAATGTATAGCAACATTTATGTACACTACTGAATTTTTAAAAATATAATATAATATAATATAATAAACTGATTAAATCCACACGATCACAACCTAATTATAGAGTAGGAATAGTGAGATCATGGAAGCACATGGAGATTCAAGCAAAGAGACCAAGAACGTTTAGATAGACGAAGACACTAAGGTCAATGCACTGATTTCGTTCTTCGTAATTTATTTACCACTCCAAACTAGCAGCTCAACTGAGCTAATTCAAGCATAAGGAAACCTCCTGCCTTCCAGGTACACTCCCTTTGGAACATTTAGCAAGAGACCAAAAACTTAGGAGAAAAAAATAATTAAAATTCCAAATATTTCAAATTTATACTCCGACAAAGCTCAAATTCGGTAGCAACAGTTGACGTTAACGGAAGAACATGCACGAGGATTGAGGACCTGGAGAATTATGTCAAAACAGAAGTCACTGTGTTTCTGCCACCTCTTTTCACGCTTCGCTTGAATGTCCACCTGCAAGCATCGTAATGATCAAATATTGCAAAATCTGAAAATAAAAATTAAAAGCTAGGTGTCCTAAGTAATGAAAGTCATTCAGTAGTGTGATCCAAATAGATAAACAAGCCTTCAGCGATATCAGCTGACATTGCACTTTCCTAGCTTCAGTACAAGTCTAAGCTACTTACACACTTCAGATAAAAATGTGGGATGAAAGTTAGATCTAGTTTAGCAGATAATTTTACCCTCCATCGATTGTATTCTTCATTGATTTCATCAGCTTTGTCGTTGAAATACATCATACATAATTCATGTTCCCGAGTGCGTATCACAGTAAGATCTGCCAGATTTTTCTTCTCAAGCTCTTCATGTTGAGTAAGCCAGGTATCCTGTGCCACCTTTTCCTTTTCTTTGAGCAAATGCTGCTTCTCCGCCTCTTCTGCCTCTTGAGCTGCCCGAAGAGAAGCATACTCTTCAGCGTACCTCATGGATTCTTCTTCATTTATCATGCGTTGTGCCTCCTGTGCCTCAAGTTCCTCCTGTTCAACCTCACCGTTAATCAAAACTCTGATGGGAATGCATCACGAGTCAGTAACTTTAAACATTTGTACAAGGTGAAGCTACACAAAAATAAAACTTACATGTCTTAATTGTTTTAGGGCTTCCAACTTATAAGCGAATTCTTCAAATTTTCGGTTTTTGATTTCCAATATGAAAGCCATGGCTGCCTGCAATAAGTATTTGCAAGCAGAAAAACTCAATTCTAGATACCTCTATGTTGCCCAAAATACTTCACCGAAGATTGATTGAATGACAATGGACTCGGATAGGTTCATCTCCTCTTGAGAAGAACGAAACTTAAATTTGAAGGTTAACAAAATTTTGATGATTACCACTAATTCTTCAAAGGCATGTCGTTATCCAAGTGACTCTACAAGGTCAGTGATTAGATGCTTCAGGATTGCGTATACCAAATTGACCAAGATTTTCATTAGCACTGGCATGCAATTACAGCAAGACAAGGCATCCCGTCTAAACGAAAGGTGCATGGACCTTGTGAACCTCATTATGTTCAAGGTTCTTAAGAAATTGAAGGCTGCTAACTATCGTCGAAATCAAAACCAAGTTAAACTAAGATACCTTCTCCTCCGTTTTTCGCTTCTCTTCCAGAGATTTAGGATCGAGTGTAAAAGGGGGCTCTCCAACAGGTTTAACAGTTTTACTCATTTCCTTCTTCGGCGTTAGGTTTGGTGGTGGTTTCTTGCCCCCTGATGGAGGAGCAGCAGCTACTTCTGCTCCAAGTTCATAGCCAGTCTTAGTTTCAAATTCTGTAATGTCCTTTGCTGCTTCCTCACTCTGGTACTTATCAAAATGCGTTGCGACCTTGCTGTCCTGTGTTTAAAATACGAGGAAAACGTATCAAACTCTTGTAAGAAGATTGAGCACGTGCTAGAGCGTTATGCATTACATCGTAGCATCATGGCAAATCTGGAAGAGCTACCATTCTCATGCGCCACTTGCCCACTTTCTGTTCACGAAAAAACTCCAGACCCAGAATGTTGTGCCACGAAGCCTGCACTCATCCCCTCACGCCAGATTGTGAATAGACATTGAACATGTCAAAGCAGAAGCCTGCTTCTTCAAGAATTGCACAATAAGGTCTCATCTTCGTACCCGCAGAGCCCGTTGCATGGCAGTAGCATACTGCTCCTTTAATTTTGTTGCGTGCATTGAAGCATGAAATTTCTGCACGATTAGGTTCAATTTAGAAGTAAGGATAAGCATCTGCTGAAACCTTTGCCAAGGTTATGATGCTCAAAAATGGTACCATTCTCAACAGTTGACGATAAAATTTTAAAGATACTCATTATTGAGAATAAATTGCACAGGTCTCAAGTAGAACGGCGATTTTCTCACGAATTCAGATGAGCAGATTGTTCTAGCAGACGTAGAGTGAATTTTGGTTTTTGGAACAAAAAAGAAAGGACACTGAAATCCTGGAGGACTCCAACACATGCCTCGAAGATGATGTCTCGCTGTTGCCGTCGCAAAATTAGCAGCTCTTGCACTTTCTTGGCGACAAACTCCCTCCGATTCTTTTCCTGCAAAAGTCGTGTTGCAAGACGTTTAAACACTCAATTTGGGTGAATACGAGAAAGAGGAAACAATCTTCATTTGAAAATGAAGCAGCCACCTGAATATCCTGCTACAACACATGGAAGTTTGATAATGCACACAACTTCGCTAATCAGAAAATTTTTGACCTGAGCAGAGGAAAAATTCTCTATACTTGATCACGAATCATAGAATTTAGGTCATCTTCAGCACGCATAGTCGAATTGAAATGGTTCAATTCAACAATGGCTGACATGGAAAACAGATACTATGAACTGGTGATTCATTGCCAACTACAAGTCACAACAGGTTCACAGCAATTTTCGAGAACAAAAAACCTGGCGCTCTTCCTGATCTTGGAAGCGCGTGAGAAGCGCATCCTCGATGAGCTGCTTGGTCGTGCGTCTCTGCATCAAATTCTTCCCCGCCATTATCCATCCTTTCTTCTTATTCTCCTCAATACTCTCTATCTTTCGCGTGTACTCGCCTGCCATCCCGGCGAATTATAACCGCGCACCGTCCAAAACAAAACAGTGCCTCGTCTCCTGCATCCTCAAGACCTTCAACCAAGCACTGTTTCCAGGTCTGCATGAACAGTGAGCAGCTGCTGCTCCAAAATGAGCAGTGATCCAGGAACCATCATCGACCAAGGCCTGAGGTGAAGGACTCTCCTAATACCTATAGGACGACAGGTTTCCAAATATGCGGAACAAGAAGAAGAATGAGCGGCAACGTGGTTGCAGCATCGGACATGGAGAATGGAGTGAAGAAGAAGGCGATGGCGCTGAGACGAAGCTCTGGCTATGGCGATGGCTGTAGGTAGCTCATAACCATAATAACCGCTGCCTCCGTCGACAAAACCTCGTCCATCCCTTTGCCTTCTTCCCCTCCTCGCAAAACAAAGACTAGAGCTTGTTCTTCTTCCATGATCCTATTGCTTTTGCATGGATGATACTACCAATCCAAATCAAAAACTAAATGTATGTATCTATAATATAATAGAATTTTTGTCCAGAAAAATAACTAAAAATTATGCCAAAATCACTGAAAATATATACCCTTTCATATAAAAATGTATGTTGTCTTTTCACATATATTTTTTTTTCTCATTGTATGTTGTCCTTTCACAATGTACTTCTCTAAATATTAGCTATTTTAGCTATTGAAGTAAAAGGGAATTGCTTTTGCCAATAACATGGAAGAAACATAAATAATTTCATTCATATTCAAATATATATATATATATATATATTTATATTTATATTTGGTTAATATTTTTTTGAGAATTATTGATTTTTGACTTGGCAAATTAAAATGTTACAACTTTTTCATGCCCAATGGCACGGATTTCTGCAAGTGTATATATATATATATATATATATATGTTTATTTACTAGTAAGTGCAATGAGGAAAAAATAAAGGAGAATCATTTTCTTGTGTTTATGTAACATTCTGCTTTTGCAATGTTTTGTTTCTTTTGAGTATAATCTAGGTGGAATTTCAATACATGCATTTTTAGTTTTGTGTCCTAATATCGTTCCCAAAGGCTCATGATTAGAGATACACAAATGTTAGTGTGTATGAATGTTTATATAAATATACATCTTGTATATAAAGAGAGTGGTGTCTTTTTGTATGCAAGATAGTTACATTTTTTTAACATCCGTTATTTCAATACTTTATCAAAATTAAATAAATTAAAAATAATTTGAATGGTATATTTATAAAATTAATATTCAAAAAACCAGTGCTTACAATCTATTTTCAGAATAAATGTGTATTTGTTTGTGTGTGTGTTTATTATGTTGTGTTTGTGGGTTTAACATATAATATATTTTTTATTTGTTTATTATACACTTAATTTAAACTTTAAAGAAATTATTTTATAATAACTGTGATGATAAAAAAATGTTAGTAAGGTAAAGATTTGAAATTTTCTATTTAAAGATTTATAGGTTTTTACTTTTTATTTGTACAAAATCAAAAAAGACACTACAAACCAAAATTACAATTGTATTTGATATTTACTTTCTATTACATTTTTATGAATATAAGTGTTTTTATTTTATTATTATTATTATTATTATGTGTGTAATTATTAATTTTACAATATTAAGAAAAAGATGCTTGTGTAATTCTTAATTACATTATTTGAATTGTGATTTATTATTGTATATGATTATACATAAACAACTTGTTTAACATATTACTCTTCAAGCAAAGCAAGATTCCCAATGCTAATATATATATATATATATATATATATAACAAATATATACACATAAGATTAAAATTTTAAATATATAAAATTAAAGTTTATGATTTGTTTTATTTTTAAAAAAAAAAACTACACACAAATTTAGAGCATGTTATCCATTTTAAAAAATCAAGATTAAAACTATTGTTACCCGTCAATACCCGGTCATACCCGGCCAGTTTTTGTACTACTATGCAACTTCGTGTCACAGTTTATCATTCAGATTGTCCGGAATATTGATGTGTCGTTTTTCAACTGTCGAATGATTGGTTTCAATTGTCACTGAAACGTGATCAAAAAAATGCTCGCCGAACTGTTTATCTTGAAGACGTTGAGGAGGACGTTCCCACAAAAACCATAATGCAGAGCGGTCTGTTGTAAAGCATTTGGACATTGGGTAATATAAATCAGATGAATAATTTGAGCTCGTAGGAGGATTATTTGAGCAATGATTGAGTTTGATTCATGGCCAAAGCCTGTCACCCAAATCTGGATACTAACAGTCATCAACGTTCGACAGGTGTCAACATTTGTGAATTTTCACCGACGCATGTTGTAAAAGGTTTTAACAAATTCAACAATTCTGAAAATAGAATTGCCTCTTATGTGTGGTTCAAAGGTAATATCAGGAAGTTAATTTACCCTTTTATGTACAGGGATATTGCTGGTTTAAAGAAGTTGTTTTTGAGCTGCTGCTGACGTCTGCCTCACGGCTACAAGACACTAAGGAAAAAAAACGACAGTAACGGGGAAAATGAAACGAGGGCAACGTTGCCACCAGCTGGAGCTGCACGAATTGCATGGCAAGCTCTTCAGCAGCAGTTTTCAGGTTGCGTTTTTGATGAACCCTTTAGCAAATATTTCTTAGTCCAGATAAGTTGCTTTCTTTTGGCTTCACTGATTCGATTCCGCGGTCATACTAGCTAGCCCAGTTCATTATCTTTGGCGGGAGAGGTGAACCGGAGTTTTCATCACCAGTGCCGGTTGCCGAGTCTATTCTCAACGTGGGCATGCGCATGGAGCTCCCTATCTGACTTGTTATCATGTTCAAGGCCATTTTCCTGTCGAACGTTCACCTTCATGCCTGAAAATGCATATCTGATATCCATTTTCTACTGTAGACAAGGCTGGATGGAAGTTGGTGCTAATCCTGTTGTGTTGTTATGCATGTGTCTGAGATTACATACTCTAATATTTGCACATATCTAGACAAATATACTCCATTATATGCATGTATCTGGAATTCGACCACCATGCTGAGATATGCAAATGATATGTGAACGATTCATTTTCGCGTTGCATGATTACTTGAAGTTACAACCCAAAATCCAAAATATTGGGTTTCTAGTGTATTTCTTGGGTTCGAAATAACTGTAAGTTTGGTTTATATGTGTGTTTGTGTATATATATATATATATATATTTATTTATTCATTTGATACTCAACAAGTTCCATCACAAGAATAATTTTTTTTAAACATATATATATATATAAAAATGTGTTCTGATGAATGAGATGAATACCAGCACGACAAGTTCATGTACTAACGTATACGGCAGGTCGATTGATCTGGGTAACCGAGATTGAATACATTTGTATTGATATATCAAATAATACATAGAAAGAATCTGAATGCAACAAAACAACAAACATGTAACCGTACAATGATTTTCTTCCAATGCTCAAAGCGCAGCGCCGATGACGTGATGTACAAGAAAGCTAGCAAACAAAAAAAAAAAAAAAAAAAAAAGGGCTCTGATCCAGATAGTGAAATTTTAGGTGACCCATCAATTTGTGAGCTTTCTAGCAACACCTAAAGCTCCAGTCTGGATGCATGATTCGGGCAGGCTTCGGCGGAGTCGTGAGCTCTGGATCCATCTTCCCCTCTCACCATCGATCCATCCATGATAGCTCATCTCACAGCTTGTTATTTATTTATTTTATTATTGAAACAGAATGTGCAGGTTGTGGCCACAAAAAGCATGGACAGTCTGATCCACCTCGACGCCGCCAAGCCCATCTCGTCATGGATGCGGCAGCTAGAAGCGTCTGAGGAGCTCAACTCGCTGAAACCCAGGAGAGATCCTCCTCTGCACCCCGAGGTCTTCAAGCAAAAGCATCAGAGAAGGACGCACAATGGCCCTACAGAAATGACTGTGACGGCACCACCAGGCGCGGCGGTGTGATTTGCCACAGGCATCTGGACAATATGAAAAGGTGGATGTGGGCTGGGCTGGCCTGGCTCTGCGAATTGTAGTGCCGGAACCTCCTGCAGGGGGTTCGAAAAGCCTGGTTGGCCACTCAAAGAATGTTTGAAAAACATACACCAAATGGGAAATCATCCTCTCCCCCAGCAGCACCAATTGCTATGTTACAATGAGTCTCTACGCGGGTATGTACATGGATTGATTCCTTTGCATGCAATGCATTAGGCAAGGTTATTTAACTTATTGAATCCCGAAAATAATATGCTATGCCTGCGCATCCAATGTAGACAGCCGTTTTTGGTTTTTTTACTGCTTCTCCCACAATCTGAGGTCAGTCTTATTGCAGCAGCTTGTGCCACTGGGTCGCCACCAATACGCCTCCACCCTTGCCCTCCCCATCCATTGAGATCGATCGGTTGATTATAGCAGCTCTATAACTGCAAAATCTATGGGACTCAAATTCACTGACAGTAAATCGGCTATCCCTTTTCATGAGAATCTCCAAACAGGTCAGGGAGGTTGAATATGTGCACTTGCTGGCATAGTCAGAGAACCCTATTCGAAAACTCTAGTCCCTCTTCCAGACTCCTCCTCAAGCTCAAGGCTTGAACTCCTCTTCAAGCTCCTCAAGCCCCTGTAATCTGGCAGGTATCTGAGGTGTGTAGAAGCTGGGGTCTATGCTGTGGGGTGCCTGGCCGTGGCTCCTGTGCTCGTACTGACCATGTCCCTGAGATTGCCCTTGTCTGGGTCGAATCCTCGAGTGGGTGTACTCCATCATGCCTTGCGAGAGACGAAGGCTGCTGCCCAAGGGGGGTGGGCCTGGTAATGAGGAAGAGGACGGCGGCGGTGGCCGCTGAGAACTCGACGCATAAGAGGGTGGAAATTGATATCCTGTTGGGGATGGAAAGCTGCTGCTGGAATAATTGAGAGGTTGTTGCTGCTCGCTAATTAAGCTGCCGAAAGTGCTGGCTCGGAGAGAGGATGCAGGGACATGAGTTAGCCCAGAGAACATCATAGGGTTCGTGGTAACGCTCCCCTGCGAGGCGATGCTGTAACGGGTAGGTGGTGGAGGATTTTCCACAAAATAATGGGAGACCGAAGGGCCTTGCTGCTGCTGCTGCAAGAGTGGTTCGGCTTGGTTGTACGACGAGGTAGGATTGTAATGCCCACCATATGCAAAAAAAGGCTCAGGTAAATTATAGCTGGGTGCGTTGTAAGGAGGAGCAGCAGGGGGAGGGGGAGGCCGTAAGGGTGGGTTGATACCAGTTTGGAAGGCAGGAGATGCTTGAAACGGATGCTGGAGCGCGCTGGTCACCTGCGATGGGAGATTCGAATAAGGTGATTGACCCTGCACCGCGAGATGGGTATGCTGCTGCGCCCCTGCAGATGCGGATGATGGTCCGTGATGAGGAACGTAAGTTGAAGAGACTCTTCCTGGAGCTGGATCCCTCTCGGAGATGTGTTTCTCCTTAGCTCGCTCCCGAGCCCGTTCTCGTGCTTTGGCTCGAGACTCCACGCGAGCAGCGCCGGAGCTCCCTGCTGAATGAATGTCGCTGGTGCTTCCTCCCCAGTACAATCCAGATTGCTGTTCTCGTGCCAAATTCGGACCATAGCCGCCATGGCCTCCGAGGTGGTGTTGCTGATGTTGAGGATCCATGGCTGTTTCCATTCCGTGACTAGTGTGGCCGAAGGGGGATACCATTGCTGACTGCCCATGACTGTCGTAAGTCCCATAGGATGTGCCTGAGGATTCAAGCAAGGGGGCAGCGGGGACCCCGGGGGGGCAGACTGAGAAGGTGGAGACGGTAGAGCTTGTGGTCTGGGGTTGATGCTCGGACGGGACTGCAGGATCTTCCTGTCGCATGGGTGGAACCTGTGCAAGCTCATCAATGGCGGCTTTGGCATGCTTGATCAGCCATTCCACTGCTTTGCTGGGCTGGTCGAAGCCGAGCCGGTCTTGCACATCGTAAAACTGTAAAGCAGTGGGGACTGAAAGCCGAACTCTTCGGTCCCTAGGTCCTTTCGCTGTGTTAACTTTGCTGTGACGGTCCTTCCCTCCAGAGGATCGTGCAGCTCGGGCTGGTCGGATTCTTTCGGCCTCTGGAGGACTGTTCTTGCTGGAGGGATCACTTGCTCGCGCACGCACTCTCCTCTCCTCGGATGTTCCCTTACCACCCCCTCGTTTGGATTGCCCTTCCACTTTTCCTGGATGCTCGGTGGCAGAGGCTGATCGTTCGTAGCCAGGTATCAGTTGCTGCTGACCTTCTCCAGCTGGGTCTGCTTCCCAAAAGCGTTGACGACGTTGCTCTTCCTCTTCCCCACCTTCCCCGAAGGAAGCAGATACATCCAGACTTCAAACTCCGCTCGTCGTAATACTGCTTCAGTTGAATCACTACATTGAACTATCCTCCTACACTGAACCTACTGCAGACACTTGTTAATCCTGAAGAGCAAGCTCTTCTTTATGGCCATGCCCATCAGCAGGACCTGGCTATGGCAGTAGATATAACATCTCTGCAGGTTTTTCTCTTCTGCACTAGCTAAGTGTTATAGTTAACAGCGGCGGCCACCGCACTAGGCAGTACGAGATCACCTCCTCTAACCAGTCCCTCATTTTGTAATCCACAGGCATCAAAATCATACCCTGGTACCTCTTCTCACTACCATTGCAGAAAAAGGTTTCTGAGTGTTGAAGACGTATGTACTCTCACCTCGTCCCTGCTAACTAGAGATGATACTGTCATCCTGAGGAATAACATATTTTATTCCAGATTTGAAATCAAACCGAATATATCAATACAACTGTCTACCACAATCAGCTGCTTCGTCCTGTGCCGACCTCAATCACAAGACAAGCTATTGACCATGCCATTCGTTCCCTAATTTAACTGGGAAATACATCCAGATCAGTGTCTGCTCGACCACTATTGAGTCCTAATATACACGCCGATCTGGAGCTCCCTTTCGTGGATCGCTTCCCTGCAATCAATACGTCAGCCCTATAATTAATGCTTACTCGTACTTCTCAGTGTCCAAAATTTCCACTCATTCCCGAGAACCATGCTGCACGTGACGTCAAATTTAATTCATTAATATTTAAAATAAGTGTGGCGCGGCATTTGGTCAAATCCACCTCGGTAACTACCGACTCTAGTATATTTCCCGTCGCCCATCAGGGCTGCAAATTCAATCAGTTGACCAATCCAAGAAGTACGACAATTCCACGAAGTTTCTACATACAGGTATTCAAAATTGCGACTTCATTAACCTTGTGCTACTAAAAACCTTCTAAACCCGGATTATCGTAGATGGACGTCCATCTACGATAATCCATCAACCTGCACGCGTACGAGTTCGGCAGCCATATGGAACAGGTAACTATCACGGTGGGTACTAGTTCTAAAGCTAGCTCAGGGTAATGTCAAGATTGTCAAGTTCAGTGTTGACGTGGTACTTCACCTGTAACACTCATGACGTCGACATCTCAACAACCCCGCTCCCAAAGCAGCTTCTTCTTCTTCTCCTACACCGTCGCTGCCGTCGCTACATTTACCTGATGATTCTCCTGCGCTTCCTTCAAAGCCGCTGTCCCCCGCACTACCGCTCCCTGCGCACCCGACGAATTCATTTTCCCAGAACTATAATCTCATCAACAAGTCTCCCACTAGCACCCACACATCCATCACCAAATGGTCCATCCTCCATCTCTCCGCCAAAACAAGGATCTACTCACTCACACTCTAGACTTCTAGCATCACCAGCTCAAATTGATGCTCAGGAACGTCAATACTCGACCACGCCCCACCACACACGTCGTGAACTCCGCCCGGGGGGGGGCTCCCAGCAATCACTACAACGATAAACCCACGCTCATGGAATATTAACCCTCCGAGCCTAACCACAAGCATTCCCCACTCCCAGCAGCAGATCATCAAGCGTTCATGATGAGGAACCAAGATGGATCTTTCCCCGGCCTAGCTCCGAACCATCACCCTATCCATGCCAGCAACACACTGCGACAATTCGCCTCAGTGCGTTGCCACAGACCACACACGACGACGGTCGGCGAGCCAGCCAGCCAGCCAACCGGACGCTACAGCTCGATACCGTCGTATAGAGCTCTCTACCCACCTGCAAAGCGTAGCGACCACCACCGGCTCTTCCATTTACTCATCACACGAGAAGAAGAGTGTTGAGTCTGGGAGGCGGAGATATGTTGTAAGGCCCCTGAGGCGACAAAGGGGAGGCATGAACACAGACCAGAGGCGGCGGTGCATACGATTTCCCCGCATGCATCGTCGTTGTCCACTATGGGCACAGAGGCCGTTCTTAGAAGACTCCGCCCAGCCCAGCCCAGCCCAGGCAAGGGGAAGGGAAGGGGGAGGGAAGGCAGGCAGCAGCATAAGCAAGCAAGCAGCAGCAGCAAGGCAAAGGGAGGGGGGGGCAGAGTGGGCGCCGCAGGGATGTCACCTCAGAATAATCAAAGCCCCCAGGACCACCCGGTGACCTCGCCCACCCATGCACGCACGCCTGCCTCGGTGCTCCCCCCGCCAACCCCTGCTTCGGAACCCTCCCCCATGCCCCACCCTTCCCCGTCCCCGCCGTGCAGCCCCGGCGCGGGTCACCCAGCTCGCCCGGCCCTCCACTCGGGATGCACGGCCCGGCCTCGAACGCATGCTTGGCCATCATGGTGGGACCGGGATCGGGAGGGCCAGGCTTTTCGTCCCCGAGCCCACCGCGCCACTTTCTTCACCTCCCTCGCTCCCTCTCGCTCCCTCCTTTTGCGTTCCCGATTCCCATCGCCCAACCTCTGTTCCGCCACTCCTCTCACTCCCAGCTCAGTATCCTCCACCTCCCCGGATGTACTCTGTTTGTTTTGCCACCGTGTCCTCTGCCTCGCGCTGCAGTCCATTGCTCTTCTCGTCGCTGCTCACTCGACTTTTCGCCCTCGTTAGTGTTCCCTTGTTTTTCGCACAAGTGGAGCCTACGTCTACCTTCGCTCTCTCGCTGTTTTTTTCTCTCATCGAATTCTCTTCAGTATTCCGCATTTGTTACGCCTCCGTTAATGAACTTCTCCGCGACCGCAGCGATTGCATGGAAAACCTTGCTCGAAAATGGTTATGCCGTTTTCATTCGTGTATTTTTGTTTTTTATTTTAGTTTGTATTTCTGAAAGTTCCTGAGAAGGTGCGTTTTCTTTGTGAAGGAAACTGGACTCATTCATCTCATATCTATTTCTTCACGCCTAATTGCAGGTTGCGATCACTTTCATTTGTTTGAACGTGCACCAATTCTCATGACTATTGCCAACACATATATATATATATATATATATATATATATATTATAAGGCCGAATTGTAAATAGAAAAAATACGTTCTTTCAAAATGAAAATTAGGTATTTTCAATAAACTATTTCCAGATTAAGTTATAAACATTATATTATAATTCTAATAAAAATTCTGAATAATAAAATAATATTTTATCTTTTTTGACATGTTCTGAAAATATAGAAATGTGTATTTTACATATGTGATCATATTTTTCTTTTTTAAGAAAAAACTCATATATTATTTTTATTTACTTATTTATGTGTACACATAATTATTTAGCCTACAATAAATTGAGCAGGTGGAAGGGGGTGAGGTTTAAAACTAGATTGGAATGATGCTACCATCAAAACGCATGAAAGAACAAACCAAAAAGACTGGTGCCACCAAGGGTGCACAGATAATGAACTTGCTTTATCTATTTGTTTATGAGTTATTCTCGAATATATGGTCCAAAGCGATGCTGAATCTCGCAGAAATTATCAAGGGAATTCGCAAGGAATGCATTTACTTACGCGCTGAGGATTAATACCTGCTGCTGCAACATACAGGTCCAGCTTTCCAATTGGTATACCAATTCCTTGCACTCCCAAATCGCCCAAACCAAGGATACGGCTGCCATCTGTGACCACAATCATATCCACCTGTTTGATGCATGAGGTTTGACATGTAGTTAGAGATAAGCAAATAGTTCCCTTGTTATGAGCTGATAGTACCATAGATTATTACAAATAAAATGTACCTGTGAACAGCAGCACATCAGTAAATGGAACAGCAAAACATTATAAACTTATAAATCGATTATGTAGTAATACAGAACGAGTCGAATACCTGGGAAGATGGCCAATTATACACCCTTGACATCATTTCGCCGCGATCTCTCGCAGTGAAATACAATCCTGTAAAGACCGCTGTAACGTTGACAAACCAATCCTATGGTCGGGGTGTAGATTATCGGTGCAAATTGTTCAATATTGCTGATCAGAACCTGCTCTAAACGGAAAGAATATCACATAAGCCAGCAAGGTCCAGTTCGCCAGCCTTAACGCGAGCTTTTATGATAATCATAGGTAGCCTTGTCAACATGGAAAATATATTAGAAACTCACTCTTAATCAGGAATAGGAGAAACTGACCCTATAATATAGAGTCTCGTTTCTGTCGTATAACCGATTAAGAATACGCCATTTTGCTAGTGCGGTCATATCTTCAGCTCCATCTTTCGTATGTTTCTCCAAGGACCGAAAGTTTACCACTAGAAATAACAGCAGCATACATGATGCAGAAGTCATGCTCCGAATATTGCAACAAGAGTCTCATAGGGTTTAGGAAGAAAATATAGGTAGCTTTCACTCACTGAATCGGTCATATTGTTGATCAAAGCTCATAATTCGTGGAGGTAGCAACCAAGTCGATCTCTTTCTGACAGCGGATATGCAGTCTCCTGACATCTCCATGCAACAGTGATAAGAATTTAGGATTTTTCACAAAGAGATGAAGTTCCAACTCGACCCAGATTCCAAGTGCGAGAGTCTCTCATTCTCTAGCGACTTAACCACAAGCGGGCCGCCAGCAATAGGACTAATAATTAAAACATTTCTAGCCCACATAGGCCCTGAGCAGGTCGTCAATTTCCAAATTAACTGTGCCGGGTCGCATCGTGTGCTTGGGTCCCACCCTGTTCCCGATCTCAGCGACATGTATCAGAAATGCTTTCCCCACGAGTATAGACTCAATATTTAAGAAACCAGTTTGAATACCATCAAGCAACCAGCTGAACAATAGCATGATTTACCTTACTGAACTAGGGATCATGCAGGATGTCTGTGCTGCTCTTATTCACAATGACGGGTCTCTTTACGTTTTTGTGAATAGATCGGCATCCAACGTCCACACTTGGAGACCATATCCACTGCTGCAAAGTTCTGGCTACAACTTTGTGGAGTTGCCCCCCTTTAATGAATTGCGCCATGGCTATTGCGCAGAATCAAATGATCACTACCTTGACTTGCCACAATCCTGCAGATGCACAAGCGGAACATAGATTTGAACACGGCCATCGTTGCACCATTGACGCTCAAACTTACTACGATCAAGTTCTTGGGGAAGATTGTAGTTTCATTTAAGCATGAGATCCCAACTCCACGAACACACGGACAATGAGGTCATATTGACAGTGAATTCATGGCCAATAGAATGCATCAAACACATAGACTACTATATCTTTCAACAGAAATCGAAAGAATTGCAGCGGGCTCCGAAGCCAACAACAGGTTAAGAAGCTACAGATCTGAACTCTTCACATCCTAGCAAAGCGTACCGTATAGTGCAGTATTACGTCTTCTAGCGTACCTTGCATCAAAAATTAGCTTCCCAAAGTCATTTATACTACGGTAACTAAACTATCCTGTTATCGACTATCAACACAAAACTCTAACTTGGACTAAACCAACGAGTTTTACACACACCTCAATACTTAATACCCTCGAAGATCGAGGTCATCGCATCCACATTTCCTCTAAGAAGCAACGTGACTGGCTAGATCGACTGCACATCTAAGGTCTACAACGAGCCATTAACATGAAGCAGCAAATTTAAACTCGAGATTCAACGTCCTTGATAGAGCATTTCTCACCGTCCACCACATAATTCCTCCTAGTACGCCTATACTTGCAATCGATCATAGAAGAAAAAGCTATGAAGGCTACTCACAACCAAAGCAACAAGCTCAACTATAACCTCTCACATCTCCGAAGCTCCACATCTTACGAGCTTAACGTACTCATATCCGCATTAACGCCATAAACTACATCCACTGCCTAAATTTATTCCGTCACAACGAAATCTCATGATACAACGAAACTGGAAAAAGCTAAGCCTCGAGCATCCGCTATTCTTACTCACACTACTCAGTCCCTGGCGATGGAACTGCACGACCTCCTCCACTCGGCTCTTCGCCACTGTTGCGCATGTCCCTCCCCCCCCGCTCTCGTCAGCTCCTAAAAGAGGGACTTTACGGTGCACGGAGTTTGAGTCGGAGAAAGAAGACGCCGCGGAAGAGGATGGCGGACAGCAGCGATGGCATTGATAGCAGCGAGCTTGCGACGCCGTGATTGCTCCCCCTCCCCCTCCTCCCCCTCCTCGCTGCACGTTGCGGCGACAGGCCGAAACCACGCCGCAGATCCTTCCCTCCTGCCGGGCCCTGTCGGAGACGACGCTCCTTTATTGGCTGAGCTGGCATTTACTTGACGTTGTGGCGATGACGTGGTATTAAACGTGGAAATAGGCCGTCCCTCGATGGAGTGCCTATGCACGTGTGCGGAATATAGTCCAAGCCAGCGTGGACCGTGTAGTGATTCACAAGGTGTTCTTGATCCCTTTCTCTTGATTAGTATTGGTTGTCACCTTCTCTATACTGTATTGTCTTGTGACTTGAAAATTTTAATTCTCTCACTCAAATATATGTATATATAGATATATAATTTTATTAAGAAGTTGTTTTCATGTTCTTGTGGCTTTTACCTACAATTGTGTTCTGAAACGTATTCTGCAATATTTAAGGTTTTTGATTGTGTGCTTGTACACGGTTACAGGCTCTAGTTTCTATTATACAGCCATGAAATTGAATTCCGAAAGAAACAAATGATAAGAATGGATCTGTAAGGTTACTTGACATAATTTTAAAATTTTACAATTAATCAGGTTTTTTTAGTATATTGAATTTGACTATAATTCTTCTATTTACAGAACTTCTTGGAAAATAAGATTTTTTAAACATGAGAATTTTGAACAACTATTTTTCAATACTAGAATTCACCTTCATCAAAATAGTATGTATTTATGCCAAAAATTTACAATTAAATAATTTACAATATCAAAATTACAAGGAGAAAACGATTTTATGCTTGGTACATTAAAAATCTACTTTCTCTTGCATGCGATCTTTGCATTTCAATTATTAATGAATGTATAATATGTGACACTCCCACACAAAACTAAATTACTCGGTGTGAAATTAAAGAAAGAAGATAGTGATAGTTTTCATGAAATTTTGTTACATAATTAATGCTGTCTCAAATGTAAAAACCATTTTCTATTATTACAAGAGATATATTAAAACTATTATAAAATTCAAACTAATAGGTAGTGGTTGCAAATTATATTTCATACTCAAAACAAAATTATTATTTATTTGTATCATTTTTTTGTAATATACATTATGTAATTAAATAGGAATTTTATATCATAGTTTCAGATATCATTAAAAATTGTTACTTATGAGTGCATTAGCATACACAAGTTTAAGAAAAATATGGTTAAACCAATTTGATAAATGGAATAAATTTAATAAAATGTAATAATAATAATAATAATAATAATATATGCAGATGTGGATGATTCTGAGTCTAAATTTGTAACAAGCTTAACAGCAGTACCAATCAAAGCAAGAGCAGCCTGAATCATATAACAGTATCAAGCAATTAAAAAAGGAAATTGAGCACAAAAGTAGCTAATAACAGCATTGAATAAGTATCAATACTCATACTTGCATAAGAGGTTCCAGATGCAAGGAACAAGGGGTCTGCCTACCAAATTAACCACAAAATATTTTTGTCATTTTTCAGTGTTTAATAGTCAATACAAATATCCAATGATCCAAAACTACAATAGATTCTACAGTTAATAGAAGCTTCTATTAAGAAGATAAATTGCTTGATGAACAAAGCTTATTTGATGCACTGTTTGTCAATTTGATTTTCCAATTCTAATAATAAATAAACTACATACTAGAGTGTGTGTATATATAATTATAATTATTCAACAATACGATCTTCATTTATTTTGTTATCAAATTTGTATGCAAATTTTTGAAATTGGTAAAGCAATCAAAATGTTTTCATGTAGGATTAAAAATAAAAATAAAAATAAAATAAAGTAAATCTTTTATAAAACTTTGTATTGAATTATCTTGTATTTTAAACTATAACATAAAAATTTCAAAAGTGACTTTGGAAATATTTATTGATTTTTGTACTTTAATATGAAATAATTTAAGTTGATGTTATGGTTCATGAGAGCATCTTTGAGTACACTAGTGTTACCAGTTGCAACTTTAACTTGTTTTGGAAACAAGTAAAATCAACATATTGAATATGTTATTAAAAACTTGGTAATCCTCCATTTTTAATACCTTGCACAACAAAGAACACATATATCAACTCCTTGAGGGATTGACAATCAACAATAGAATATGAAATAGAGACTTAAAATCAACATCTTTGCTTTACCACCAGATTTTAATATTGTGCGACTTTGTGATTTTTACTATTATTAAAGAAAAAGTTATGTATGCTCTCTACAGCATTTTAAATAATGACCAGCAAAGGCATCATTGTTTAATTAAAAACAATATGCTATTTAATAAAATGAGCATTGACTAAATAATAAAAGTAAATTGAATAATCAAGTTTTATGTCTGTGTAATATTAAACAAATACAAGATATTAGTGAGAAAAAAATTATCTAATTTTCAAAAATATTAAAATATTAAAAATATGTGAATTCTTATAAATATTTTACATTTGTGAGAATAATCATAGTAAAATTTAAGAAAAATATAGATTAGAAAAAAATATAAGTGTGTGTATGTATGTATGTATGTATGTATAACAAAACATGACAATTCAAGATATAATTAAGACATAATTGAATTGAAAAAGATAAATTTTAGCATTTAAATATTTTATAATAAAAAAACATTTCCAAAATGTCCATAACATTTGTTATTAGAAATAAGGTAATTTTTTTAATTAAAATTTAGCTTGTAATAGAGCAACTTATAGCTGTTTATAAAACAAATATCAATTTTGTAAATAAATATCCAAAACATAAATTATTTATCCTTGAGATTTGTTGATTTTTATTTTAAAAAATAATAATAAATTAAAAATTATCTTTCTTGTAGTTTGAACAAAAGTTCTATGTTTAATAGTTCCAATTTGATTTGTAGAACAAAGACTTTTTTTTTTTAGTTTAGACTTCAATTATAATGTTGTTAGTAGTCATGCATGGTATATAAGCTTTTATAATAAGTTATATTCTGTTGCATGAACCATGTGCCAAGTTTTGTAATATCATTATGAGACTCCAACTTTTAGCTATAGTAAACTTTTTTTAAATTTATTTAGAAAAAGAGAATTAAAAGATTCAACAAGATAAATTGTGCAATTATTTTTTTTATCAATAAAAACCAAGTATTAAAAATAAATAAATAAATAAATAAATAAAATCTACTTCTTTATTAAAAAATACTATATAGGATATAAAGATTCAGTTAAATTTTGGATATATTAGTTGTAAATAAATTTACACAATTTATAATATATTGTTTAGCTTTCTAGTTTTATAATTTTGCCACTATTTTTCTTGCAATAACATGGATAATTATTGCCTTTTCTGCAATTCTAGTCTTCAAACTGTTTTGGATATCTTTTCTTACATATTTCATCTTCCTTGCATTTGATATGAAATGTTTGCAAAGTTCATAAACTATGCAATTTGTTTCCATATCACACATCTGCATGTGCCAAATCTCTACCATTTTGCAAGTACAAATTACTGCAAATGGTATATTTGTGAAATTTAAACATATAAAAGGCGAACCTGATTAATTTTAGCACAATGGTTAATAACTTGTTGTTAGAAAGGTCCTACAATGGTTAAAACAGCAATCCTTAAGTTCATTGAAATACAAGCAATATAATGCATGATCCATTGTATTAAATTTTTATTAAATGTGAATATTAATCAACTTTGATATCACAAATCATAGTAGCTAAGCATTATCATATATATATATATATATGTGTATATATATATATATATATATATATATAATAAATTTAAATTTAATATAAAATACAATCAAAATAAAAGTAATATAAATTATTTAAATTTTTAGTAAGAAATAATTATATTGTTGCACCAATTTCTTTAAATAACTACTTTCAATTGTCTTATAGTTTTTATAACCTACAAAAGAAATATATCATATGCATTGTATAGTTTTTTAGAAAACAATTTTTGGTGGCAATTGATCAAAGAGGATATTAGAATATTTCTTATTCAAAATCAAAATAGCCTAATAATAATTTTTAATTCACAATATTCTTTAAAAACAAAGGTATTTAATGAAAATTAAGATCTTGTCAATAAAGTAATGAAATTTTCTCATCCGATAACAAAAACAAAAATACTAAATATTTTGGTAGTAAATGTAAAGCATTTAATGAAACTATAATACTGTCGACTTTTTAATTTGTTTAATTTTGGTTTCAAAGTACTAAAATCATGACCCTTATTAAATAGATGAATTGAAATAGAATAAACAACTTGGTGTACATGCAACACACAATCACCATCATTTCTAGTTCCAAAATAATCAAACAGTAGTTTTATAAGGTAGTATAAATTCTACTTCTGTAATGGCCTTAGATAAGGATCACAACACAGTTGTGAAACTATAAAAAAAACAAAACTTTGGATTTACAGTAGTAACCTGGCACAGTCGGAATAATACTTGCTGCAGCAGAAGTAGGAAAATACTTTATTTTGGGAAATTCCCTATTACTCTGTTCACAGCTGTCCTTTGGCTTGCTATAAAAAGCAGTCGCGGCATTTCATAGCCATACAATAGGATTTGCCAGCAGTGGTTTTTCCATGTTAAGAAATTAGCCAATCTGATGAATTCGCGAGCACACTTTGATTGGCAAGCAAGTATCTGCATGCAAGCATTAGATATGGTACATGCGGTAGATACGGTTGCCATGCGTACCAAGTATTGGACAGATGTATGTTGTTCGATTCGTATCAGATGGTTCTCACGACAAAATTATGTCAATATTAAATGTGATACATCCGTGTTTAATGCACTTACAGAATCGGCCAATTATAGCATATACGAAAAGTGCTATACGGAAACAGTAAAGTAATCCTATTGAAGAATCAAGGATAGTGAAGGAAGAGAATTCTCAAGAACAAATACTGGGACTAAATGACTCAATCTTTGGCTTTCTTAAAACAAGAGATGCAGTATGAACAAAACAACTGCCACATCTCATCCTTTGAACCCCTAGGGTTCATCATAGGTACATATTATATGACATCTTTTCCTGGCTACACGAGACAGCTGATAGTAAGAAAATACCAGGAACAGTCTTGGATATCACAAACATGCTAATAGGCTAGCATCACGAACACTGAAAGCGCACACATGTACGAAACATGCATGGAATTAGCATTACGATGATAAACTCCAAATCAAACCTCAAGGAGACAGTAAGAAACACTGCTCCTGCCTCTACCTGTGCCAAAACTTAGAACTAAAGACTACTATTTTTGCTGGACGTTGACCAGATTAATTACTTTAACAAGGTAGCTCCTCTTCATTCTAAACACTAACTTCAATGAAGGGATATCCTCTCAGAAACGAGCACAGGTACGTGGGCCAGAAGAGATTCAAATGACACGAACTGCACACCGCTGAGTCCGAGCCTGTGTATGTTAACAGATAGAAACCCCCGTAGATAAACTATCATCTACTACCGTGCAAAATGCCTCCGCTAAATTCTAAATCTGTGCAATAATGCTCAATCAATCATATATGGAACAATTGTGATGCGTTCGTCCTCGAATCCAAGAGTTTCATGAAAGAATTATCAACCAGATAAAATGCGTGTGATAGTGCCCTGGGCCCACTCCGCTGTCTCTTTCAGCTGCTGATCATCTGACGAAGTACATTCATCAAGAAAGTCTTTGAAGAATACTGTACGTTGGAACAAAGCCGCAGCGCTAGCTCCCAAAGTGTCAGCCAAGTCACCCATGACTCCAATAGCAGCCTTAGTCACCACTTCGTCCCTGATATATACGAAGCACATGAATGAGAACAGAATCCAGCAAGTGATGGGTCATGTACCCTCCAAACCGCAACAAAATGGCATCGGCAAGCAAAACGAAAACTAATCAATTCACGTTGCTAACCCCAAGTTCAGTCCATACTACATTGAAGCAACTACCCACCATATTCTTGGCACAACAATAAACCAAATACATGTCAATCACGGTACCACTCAGAAAACGGGCATCTTGAGTCGGTGGAGAACCACGAAAAAAATTAATTAAAAATTAAAACACCAACGTAACAAATTATGCACTGTTGTTATCAATACCTGTCTTTGTCCTGATACACATTCTGAATAAATTGCAGAATATGTCCAGCGTATGGTGCCATCAACTCCGCCTTGTTAGACTTAAATCCTTGGAAAATACCAGAGTAAGCCTCGAAAATGCCACTGCGGAGTTGGTTATTGTATTCAATCATTTCATCGTCACTACCTGACGGTTGAGCAGATAGCTCCGCAGCTCCTTGAAGCATTGGCATCGCGTAAATCAGATACTTCTCAAAGTGCTCTCCAATTGCCAGGGCAATGTCCCCAAAGCACGAGAAAATGGGTGGTTTCACTGAGCGATGCAACTGATTGCTGGACAAGTCCTTCAGAAGCTGGGTCATGATTCCGTCGCAGTAAGGAAGCACCTTCTCCTCCAGAGCACGACAAATGTCACCAACTACACCAACAGTTACAGCACATACCTGCGATACCAAATCAAGAAACCTCTTTAATTTAAAATTCCATTCGGGTTAGTGATCGCACCAAACCATGAAAATATCTAGCCAAGTCCCAAACACCATCAGCACCTAACATAACTGTCTACAACCGATTTTAAATATGCAACGTACCTGATATTCTTCAAAGTTTTGGAGACCCATTTCCAGGTAACGATAAAACTCGCCCATATATTTTCCAAACTCAGCCCCTGTTGCATATGCAAGAGCTCCGATCGCAAGCATAGCTTCTTCATGAACCGTTGCACTACGGCAAGCGAAGACACGAAGGAACAAACCCATCATTTGGTCGGCGTACTGCACGATGCCATACTTTGTCGTTTCAGATGCACCCAATTTCTGGATGATGACCTGGACATTATAAGCAAACCAAACCAATCAGTATTTAGCTTCTGATTTCATATACAAGAATTAATACGAAGAGAAGATAGCAACAACTACAGATCCATACACAATTTAAAAACGAGATGATGGAAAACAGTCAGGTATTCCCTTCGTGTGTACAAAGGTATATATCACCCGAGTAATTAATTCATGCTTACCGAAACCAGCTTCACCCCTTTTATACTGCACATACCTCTACCATATTTAAAGTAGGAGTATTATTGAATCGTAGGACAAAGACAAAATATATGAAAAAACTAACAATAAAAAATGAACCCAGCAACAACCTTTGGTCGCTACAGAAATAAAATATTTCAGATCAAAACACTCACCTGCAAAACACCACACAGAAGAGCCTGCAGTTCGCTCTGCTTCTCCCGGTCGTCTGACGAAAGGACAGCCATTTCTAAAGTGTGATTGAGTTTCTGCATAATCACAGGCACCAGCTGCACGACAATTGAAGCAGTATCCTCCGTTGAGATTCTAACGACTTCGTTCAGAGTTTCATATGCAGAAGTTCGCAGCCGAGAATCTCCACTATCCTCTCGCTCAGTAGTGGCGAGCAGAGCTTGAACGATGCTCTGGAAGAAAGGAGATAATGGAGAGGATGTCTGTCCACTTTCCTCATAACCTTGTGCCAGGAAATAGATTGCTCCACAGACCTTCTCCGCCACATTAGGTGTGTCCTTGATGCTCTCGAGAAGAACAGCCTGAATCAAGTGCAAGTTGGTTTGGTTGATAACTGGAGTTTCAATCGAGGGGCCGTGAAGGAACTCGAAGATCCTTCCTAACGTCCATGCCGTAGTATCCTTGACATGGTTGTTCGAATCTTTCATTGCGTTCAGCATGAAGGTGAGGGCCACATTCACGAGGGGGGTCAGCTTGTCTAGAGATGGGCCCTCAAGAATGGACCCAAAGGCATACGTGGCTGCTTCCCGACATCTCCAATCAGGCTTCGAGACGTTCTCTTGGACGAAGGGCATGACAAGAGGCACAACGTCGTCCCCGACAGTGCGAGCCACCAAACCCAAACACGTCCCACCGGCCATGGACAAGTTCCACGAGCCCTCTTCCAAGTCCTGATCTTCCTCTTGCTTTGTCAAAGTTTCCAACAACAGTGGGACAAGGGCAGGCAAGGCCTGCTTGATGAACTGAAAGTATGGCACCTCCGAATCTCCAGAGAAATCACCACTGTATTCTTCCTGAATCTCAATCTCTTCATCACAGATGGAACTCCAAAATTCAGTAGCTTGAAGGGCAACTGGCTCCTCATCTTCCCTAACTGCTTTGGACGTTATTGCGAAAATATCTTGCATGTACGGTGCAAGCTTGTCATAATACGTGGATCCAATCGAGACTAGGCATTCAAATGCAGCCTGGCGAACCTTGACATCCGGTGAGAGTGTGGCTTCGCAGACCACCCTCATAATATAGTCGCGCTCCATATCGTTCTCGAAGTTGGTTTGAGCGAAATCAAGAGCGTTATACAGAGCATGTGTGGCAGCAAGTCGGACATCGTTGCTAGTCTCGGACGAGTTCATGCCCTGGACAACGGCAGTCAAGATTGAGTTCACCTGCTCCTGAGCGAGGATGTCGGCAGAAACTTCCTCACATACGTAGCCAAGGGCTTCTAGTGTCGCCTGTTTAAGATGCGCGGGTTGCTCCATTTGAGGACCCCCCATATTGGCCAACAATGACCCTACCAGCTCAGGCCACTCGCCCTGAGGCAGCTCAATGGCAGCAATCTTGGCAATAACCTGCGCGGAAGTATGACGTGCATCCGCAACTACTGAGGCAAGAGTTTGAGAAAGAGCAGTCTTGATTTGCGTCTTCACGCTTGGATCCAACGCCACCCATCTCGTCACCAGTTCTTGCTTCCGAACACTCTCCTTAGCATCCAGGGAGTTTTTAAGTATCAAACCGGCAAGTCTCCGACTCTCGGGAGGTTTATCATTATTGGCAAGTTCATGAGATAGAGATACCAAAAAAGCAGAAAGGTTATGCTCCTGGAATTGTTTAAGATTATCCTCTGCAATCTTCCTGACCGTCCCATCAGGAGACTGAGCGTTAAGCAGTATTTGCGTCACCTCCAGCGCCATATTTTCACCGCTGTCAATATCTCCCTGCCTTCACTGAAAGAAAAACCAACCTCCTCAATATCACCACATAATCACAATCGTGATTGACGACTAGAAACTAAGACCACATCCCATAAATCCGAATGAAACAGATATTTAACAGCATTTAGCACTCCGGCAACGGCACGACCAAGTAAAAATCTTTCGGCCACTCGCCAAAAGCCCCAGCCGGCGCTCACAGAACAAAACATCCAGCAACACGCATCCGACTCTAGCAACAAAAAAAAAAAAAAAAAAAAAAAAACAACCTGAACCAAACAAAGAGCAAGATCTCACCACCGCCCAACACGATCTACCTCCGCGAAAAAGAGGCAGGCACGGAACCGCGAGCTGTAGATCTTAACCTCTCCGGAACAAACCCAAAAGCGAGATTAAATAAGAAGATGCGCGGGGAGCCGGGGACCCAATACGTGGCACGCAGTGAGATCCGCGAGGCGATCAAGGCTCAGGAAGAGCAGACGCAAGGGAAGAGTGGTCACAACCTAAGGGGAAAAAACAGAAGGAAGAGATCCAAGAAGCCAAGAGAGAGTCGGCAGCAGGAGAAGCGAAGAGGAGAAAAAGAGAGGGAAGTGGATAGGAGAGGCGAGAAGGGAGGGAGAGGTGATGGGTACCTGAGGCGTGGCGAGGCGATCAACGGGAAAGGGCAGCGGCAGCAGCAGCAGTGGCGCCGGAGGAGGAGGGAAGGGGGGGGAAGGACAGAGGGGACAGGGGTGGGCGGGGCTTTGTAGCAGCCTGGGATGAGGGATTTTCAATTAGGGTGCGAGAGACTAGGTAACTATGCCGCAGACGAATGTAGTAGCAAAACCCTCCCCTTCCCTCCCCTCTCCTCCTCTTCCCTTCCCCTTCTCCCTCTAGCTCCGATTCCTGTCTGTAGAACATTCCGTCCCTGCCCTCGCGGCGTCGTCGCGGCCCGCTGCCGCCGAGGTAGGTTGCCCGGACCAAGCAGGCGAGCTCCCGGCCCGGTCCAGGCCGGTCCAGTTCGGCGCGGGCGAGCCGAGCCGAGCCAAGCACGGGTTCCCCTCGGTTTTTGTGGTTCGGTGCGAGATCCTAGCATCCCGTCACCGACCCACTCTCTCCACGTCGGCGAGCACCTTGTCTCCTATTTGCAAGCTGGACCCCTGCTTCCTGCCGTGTGCTCCACTCTCTGGATACCATGTCTAGTGCCAGGTGGGACGCAAGCCAAGAAGATCTCTTAGCACTTCGGCATCGTGGAAGACTTGCCCTCTGTGACTCCTCAAGAAGGTATTGCAATTTTTGATTTCCGTAGTTTTGTTTTGATTGGTTGACACCATTTTTTTTTTTACTATATTGTGAATTTAACTAAATAATTCATTAAAAAACTAACCTTATTATTTAAGAAACTCAAATTAATGTTAAATAAAGAGAATTGAAAACAATGTGTGAAAGAGGACCACACAAGATTCTTAAAACCATTGGAGGGATATTTTTCTATAAATATTGTAATTGGAAAATAAAAATTGTACTAATTATTATAAATAAGTTATATAAATTTATATAATAACAAGTACAAGTTATATAATAAGTACACTTTTAGATATATATATATATATATATATATAAGTGTCAATGTATGTGTAAATATGAACATGTATATGTATACATGTATTATTCTAATACATGAAATACACTTTTAATATATGATGACCCTGAGTATTTATCTGTACAATTCTTAGTTATATAATTGGCCAACTTTCTATTTATCCACATGATGATATCATCTTATCATCACTCTTATTTGAAGGATTCAAGGAATAAAACAATAATGTATACAAGTAACTAAACTGTAACAATCTTACAACCACCAAATAATAGTAAATTTTGTATACTCTATGTTAAGCATTTCTTACAATAATAAATGCAAATAATAATTATAGAATAACACATCAAACTTGTATTGTACCTTTATAAATATATATATATATATATATACATATAAATTATAAATTATAAAATTTCAAATACACATTATGTTCTAAAAAAAAAACCATAAAGTGTTAGATACAATTATAAGTTGAAAAAATAGAATTGATGTTCTTCAACAATGATATTTTTAAAATGCAAAGATTTACATTTGAAGTAAATTAATACAAGATATAACAATCAAAAAAATTATTTTACAAGTATAAAATATAATCTATGTGTAAAAATAAATAAAGAACGTTTGGAAAAACATATTATTACTTTTTAATAATTAAATATTAATTTTTTTTAATGATAATCTTATATTTTAAAAATTCTTTATTTTATAGATTCTAAATAATTTTATATCTAAAAATAATAATCAAATAAAAAAATATAAATACAAATATGAATGATAAAATAAACATACTATATTTTTATAACTATTATTTTGAGTTTTTAAAAATATAATATAATACTTTTAAAAAATATTATCTATTTTATAATATAATATTTTAAAATAAATAATATTATTATTCATAATAAAAAAGTCTTTATAAAATAATACTAACAATAAATCTTAAAGTCAAAATAACATGGCATGTTTGGAAGCTTATATACAAATCTTTATTTAGGGGCTCAAAAAATAAGTCAATAGAAGTTACCTAATATGCAAAGATAAAAGACTAAGAGATCTAAACACAAGAAAATTTAAGATACTATGCTAGAAACAAGATTAGAAACAAGACAATACTTAGGTTACTCCAAAACTTGCGTTGGAAAGGCTAAGGTACCTCTTGTTTTATATCTTTATTTATACTACAATAACTAAATCTTATAAAAACTTCTATGAGAAGTTTATAAAGCTATGGAATATTCTATTAGTCTAAAGAATATTTTATAAGACTATGAATAGATCCACATGGTTTGGAAAAAATATTGAAGCTTTTAGAAGAATATAAAAGATTCTAAGAGATTTTATAAATCTATAAAAAATAATACAAATATTAAAAAGATTTTAATTGATTTCATAAAGTTCTAAAAGATGTTTAAAATTTCAATTTGTAATATCTTTGAGACATCACCTCATCATCTAATGAAATATTTTGGAACCAAATTCAGCAATCTATCTCTTTATATTTCAACAAAGATAAAAAATCACAAAATCAAAGACTTGTTCAATAATTCTTATATATATATATATATATATATATGTGTGTGTGTGTGTGTGTGTGTGTTTTTAATATTTCTATTAAATAGATGTATTCTTACTCAATCAATGATTATAACTATATAGTTATAATGTGTTAATTTTAATAAATTGGTTTAATTTAATATTTTTGAAAAAACTTTTAAAAATAATATTATAACTACCAGCTTCAATGCTACTAAATTATAATAATATATTAGGCTTAAGTATCTTTTTAAAAATTTCTATGACAAATTATAATTAACAAGATTATATATAATATCTAAATAATTATATTTTATTTTAAAGGCATCTCTATGATAATAAAAGGCTAAAATTGTAGTTAGTCCAACAAAAATAATAAAGATAGTTTTAATTTAAAGACTTAAAATTTTATCAAACTAATCAAAATTAATATTCCAAAAATTAAAAAATTAAAAAAAAAAAAAAATCTTAAAAAATCTTAAAAAATCTTAAAAAATATAAGCCTCTTGATATTATTTATATTTTATCT
The DNA here is from genome assembly GCA_036785485.1 of Physcomitrellopsis africana. Classification (NCBI taxonomy): domain Eukaryota; kingdom Viridiplantae; phylum Streptophyta; class Bryopsida; order Funariales; family Funariaceae; genus Physcomitrellopsis; species Physcomitrellopsis africana. The sequence goes on from JAWRVF010000027.1 coordinate 924,966, forward strand.
TTTGCTTATGCAAGTTTTAATTGATTTTTTAAAAATTTAAAAATTTTAATTTTAAAACCTATATTTTTGACATCATTTCTATCAACTAAACTTTGATTTTTTTATAGATATGTTAACTTTAATTTATAAAACTCTTATATTTTTATCAATACATTAATAATATTAAATAATTATTTTTAATCTTATTTATTAACATAATATTTTAAAAAATAATAATAAATATATTTAAAATTATTAAAATAATAATTTTAATATTCTATTAATTTAATATCTTATTTTATTTAATTTATAAATAGGGCCAATATTTAAGGATTTATCTTAGAATATTTATGATTTATAATAAATTTTAAGAACAAAATATAATAAACTGGATAGATTTAAATATCAATATGGAATTTAAAATTAAAAAATTTGAATTTTTAATAGATAATTATAATTGAATCCAATTTTTGATTATTAAACTTTTTAAATAATTAAATCTTTTCTATTTTTATTGAAGAAGAGATGGTTAAAAGATTAAAAAAAAAAAAAAAAGACCTAAAATAACTATTGCCAAATATAAAGAAATTAGAGAGTCTTGAATCAAGACTAAAGTACAAGAAAGGTATTGTTAAGACTAAAGAGAATCTCGCTTTTATCTCTATATATACTAACTACAAAGAAGGCCTTCTTAAAGCTTTCTAAGAACCATAAGACTTCTAGCTTAAGCATCAAGTTTTAAATTACTTCTAATGCAACTTTTTAAAAATAAAAAATTTAAAAGACAAGTTTCAATTAATAAGTGTCATTTCTATAAGAATCTAAAGATCTAATTTGTATATAAAAAACTTTCTTGAAGTTTTTTAAGAAAGTTATCATCTATCTAATATATATTATTTATTACTATTTATTTTTATTTATTTTAATTATTTAAATATTATATATATTTATTATATTACTTCTCCTTTTAAGTACAAATTCAATGAAGAATAGTCAAGTTATTTTATATGTTAATAAAATTCAAAATCCATTGAATGATATTAACAATATATTACAATCTTTGTTTTGTATAAAGGTAGTTGATAGATTCTTCCAACTATCAATAATCCTTTATACCAAGGCATAAATACCACCAAGTTATTTGATCATTGTTGAGGTCTTTACAACCACCTTCATATAATATATTTTATATCCCATTAAGTATAGTTTCCATATTTAATTGTATCACTAAACATTAAAAGTCTCTTCCAAGATTGTAATAATATATATGCTATATCTTACCATTTATTTAAGGAAAGACATGTTTCTCTTAAAGATCTTCATCTTGATTCCAAAGTTGTGAAGATTGAAACAATTTAAGTGCTATATCTAAAAATTTTGCAAGTGACAATTCTTGAGATGAATCTACTAATTGTTGATTTTCAATCCTATAAAGAAGTTCTAAGGTTTGAACTTTGAACTTATTCTTCTATATTTTATACCATCTTATTGTCAATGGTTGGTCCTTGATTTTAATAGATATTATTAATAAAAAATATAAACAAGTTCTTATGCATTTGCAAGATTTTTATATGGATTCTACGTATGTTTATTAATATCACGTATGTGTCAATATACAAGATATTCCAATTTATTTAAACCTTGCTTGGAATCTAAGATTTCTTCTACTTTAAACTATTGATTATTATTTATTTCAATAGGAGGTGGTAGTGAATGGCTTCTTTCAAATATGTTTATCGTAATATAGGATTAATAAAAAAAAATACATAGAATACAAGGTGAATCTTTATTAATTATAATAATTGCAATTAATATGCAATTGAATTAATTTATTTTTGAATAATAAACAAGTTAAGCTCTTAATAATCCAACTTGTCACAAGATCAATTAGTCTTGATATTATAGGAAAGTAACCATATCTTATCACCAACTTTGAATGAAAGTTGTTCTTTTTTAAAAACATCCACATTAGTTTTTTTTATTGTTCTTTGATTTTTTTAAGCTATACTTTCATTATTATATAAAGCTCTATTATTCTACTTGCTAAATCCTTTTTTAAAATTCTAACAACAAAGGATTTTCAAAATCATCAAAATTCTAACAACAAAAGAATTTCAAAATCATCAAATTATGGATGATAATTATAATTGAAAAAAATAAAATTGATTGAGTAGAAGATTATATTATTTTATTATATAATTTTTTTTACTAATGGCAAGAGAGTTGTCTAATTATCTTCATGATAGTTAATAGTACATTGCAAATATTACTCTAATATTTGATTTATAATATTTTATTTGTCCATTAGCTTGAAAATAAAAAATTAAAGATAATTAAAAATCAAGTTTTAATATGTTGAAGAATGTCTTTTAAAACCTTGATATAAAATAGGAATGCCAATCAAATATAATATTACTTAATATTCTATAATATTAATAAATTTTATTTGAAAAAATTAAATAATTCTTTATTAATTATAATTTTTATATAAGATATAAAATTGCTATTTTGATTAAATAATCTACTTTCATAAAAATAAAATTGTAAGTATTTGAGATTAAAAGATCTACAATGAAGTCTATTAAAACAAATCACCAAGGTTACTTTAAAATAGATAGACGTAGATGAAGTTTATAAGATCAATGATATAAAAGCTTTGATAAAAAAATAAATATTATAAGATGTTACAGACATAAGATTTATTCTAAAAATCATCTAATTAATATAGATAGGTATAAATATGTAAAAGTAGGTTAATTTGATAATATCTTAAAGAAAAGCTTCTTTGAAGCTTTATAGACACAATTTCATCTTTATACATGTCTATAGGTGATTGATAGGTTAAAAACTTGGCCAACAAGTTAGCCACATGTTGCACATGTTGGTAGCTTGTAGAACAAGCAAAGTATGTTGCACACATATATGAAACTTATCTTGCAAGTTTGATATGTGTCTTGCAAATTACACACGTGTTGGAGGTCTTATAGAATGCTGCCATATAGCTCTTAGGTAAATAATATATATAGAGACAAGAATGAAGCCTTCTTCATTCTTATTAATTCTTTTCTTGCTTCTAGTAGTCCTTGTATTTTTTAATCTTCGGAAATAGCTATTCCAATTTTTTCTTGAATAAATATATATATATATATATATATATATATATATAATTTTTAAAATTTTTTTGACATATGATTTCATTGATTTATGCATCTTCTTTCAATTCATATCTTTAACAGATTGACAAGAGTGTACATAGAATATCAAAGCTTTGTCTTTTCTTGATTAATAGTGGATTATCTTTTTTTTTCTTGATAAAATATAAGCATATTAAAAATTATGGATTATCCACTTTTAAATTGATATTATTTTTAGAATTTTATTTTTTATTTTTGAATATTTTATTTTATAGTAAGAATAAATACTTTTTTTTTATATTATATTATTATGGCAGAGCTTATTGAAATGAAGAGCTCTGTCATGCTGTAATTCCTTATAATATATAAAAATTAGTTAAAATACATAATATATTCATAAATTTTAATATGTATTAGAATTATTAGTAAGATATTTAAAAAAATTGATATAAAAAACTTTATTTTGATTTTTTTAAAATTTAAATTGATTATGACATTTAAATTATATATGACCTAAATATTTAGTATAAATCCTTGAGAGGAAATTGGAATCCAAAGATAAAGAATTAAACTATTAAGAGGCTTATTTGGAAGGATGAAGACAAAGAATAGATGAATAAAGGCAAGGGATGAAGCTCTTCATTCCTATTGGTTAATGGTCATGTCTAATAGACTTTAAAGAGGCTACCCATGAGGAAAACAAGAATTTTTGCAACTTCAAAGAAGGCATCTGAAAATCAAAGACTAGGATTAAACAACTTGTTTTTGTATTATAATTTTGATATAAAAATTAAGAGATTTGAAATTTTTATGAAGGAAGAATAGGTACTTGAATTTAAGGTGTACAAATTGTATCTATTGTCATTCTTTTGAAAATACAAGAAGTCGTATGAGAGCTTTTGGAGATCGGGAGGTGCAGTTGAAGAGGTGATTTCAAGATCTATATTTGATGTAGAAGAATTTCTATATTTGGAGTCTTAAAGTAAGAAATATTGGAAGTCAAAAATAACAATTTGAATTCGAAGGCAGTAAATAGACCATTTTATTGATAGTAATGATTTTTGTCATATTTTTAAGCTTCTAGATGAATTTTTATTTAAAACTTTTCAAGAAGGTGTAATACTATGTTAAAAAGTTATAAATCAAAGTTTCATAGTATTTAGACTTTTAATTTCTAAGATATGAAGAATTTGTATACACGGGTGTTTGTAAATAAGGATTTTAAGCTATTATTAGGATTTTTATAAAATCTAAAGATTGGTAATGAATCAACAGTTAAAATTTGTGGTAGTAGTTGTTAAAAATACATCAGTACTTCATGTAAGTTTTGAGTGAATTTGGAAAAATGGATTAAAAAATATAGATTATTAAAATTTGGAAAAAATTCTTGTCTCATGGATGAATGAGGATTTATAATGTTTTGTTATATTTTGAGTGATTTGATAAAATAAGACTTATATATTGGATGTTATAGCCCTATAAAAGAGACTTTTATATAAATTTTGGGACTTTGTTATATTTAGATCTTGATTGAGTAATTAGTGGCTGTTAGAAACTCTACACTTTTTTGAGGCAAATTCTCTTTACCACGACAGCGCAATGGCACAAATGCAAAAGCAAATAAGAAAGTTAATGCTTGCAATGCATCAACACAATATACCATCACAAGGAACAATAAGTTTAGTAAGAAGTGAAGATATAGAAATAATTGGAGCTGCTTCAATGTCTACACCAAGTCATATTACTTTACCTACAATGAAATACCATTCAAGCATCAAAGAATTAAAAATTAGTTTGTTTGAGAAGTTTGATGGTACAAGATCTAAATTTTGAAGATTCATCAATTAAATACAATTGGTGATTGAACTTCAACCTCAAATTTATCCAACTCAAGGATCACAAGTTAGGTTTATTGGAACACTACTTTCAAATTATACTTTATCATGATTTTTATCTTTCTTTGAACAACGTGATCCAATATTGGATAATTTGGAGGCATTTTTAGCAAAGTTTTGATCTATGTATAGAAAATATGATACAATTTATATTGCAACCAATAAGATTTGTATTGTATAATAAGACAATCAATTAATGATATTATATGCTTTATAATTTTGACAATTAGCAATTGATATCAAGTCGGATGATCCTACATTCATCGGCCAATTTCTTTATAGATTGTAATATGAAGTAAAGAAATTAATGCCTAATTTATCCAATCTTCAAATATTAAATTAAGCAATTGGCTTTGCTGTGAAGTATAATAATTGACTTTTCAAGTTTTGATTTGAAAGTTGTATAAAAGAGCTTCAACATTATTATAATACAATGGCAATATTGATATCTTCTCAATGTATACATTTGAAAGTAAAAGACATACAAATTGATGTAGTATAGTTTAAACTTCTTACTAAATAAGAAAAGACTTGTTGTTATCAAGAAGGATTGTGCTTATATTATGAAGAATCTAAGCATATTGCTCAACATTGTCCAAAGAAACAACACAACTATAAAATAAAGAATACAGCTACTAGAAAATACAATATGTTGGAAAATAAGTTTGTCCAGCTATAATAGGGATTGTGCAATTGGAATCTTGTACAACTCCTAGTAAAGGTCCTATTCTTTCTTTAAAATCTCCTTTTTGTTTCATAATAAATGTATATTTAGGATCTAAAAATCGCAAAGCCTTTGCCTTGTTAAATTCATGAGCTTCAACATGTTTTTTTAGATAAATTTTTTGTTAAAAGTCATAGAATATTTTTAATATAAAAAATTAAATTTGCACATGTAGAAGATATAGATAGTTATTTGTTGTCTTTTAAAGATGTTATTTATAAAATCATTCTTATAAGTATAACAATAAATGGTTATAATAGTTATATAATCTTTAATATAATTAAATCTCCCTCTAATCCAATCATTTTAAATTTATCATTGTTAAAAAAATATAATCCTTGAATAGATTGAATTTCTTGTAGATTTGATTTTTTTTAGAATATTAATAAGAATCTTTTTAATGAAGTAAAAAGCTATAAGTCTAGTATAGTAAAACCTGTACTTATAGGTGTAAAAACTTTTATAAATACAATAAAAGAAGGATCACATTTTATTATTTATACTACACCCATTTTTTATGGTAGAAAGATTTTAAGTGGCATTCCAAATCAGTACTAAGATTATCAAGACATTTTTAAGAATAAAAATATAGATATTATTTTAGAACATCGTTTATATGATTGTTCAATCAATCTCAAAGAAAGAACTCAACCTCCATTTGGACCAATCTATAATTTATCACAAAATAAGTTGACTGAATTCAAGAAATATATTCATGAGAACTTGATCAAGAATTTCATATACCATTCAAAATCTCCAATAGAAGCTCTTATCTTCTTTGTGAAAAAAAAAAGATGGATTATTACAAATATATATAGATTATCAAGGATTCAATAAGATTATCATAAAAAATAGATATCTTCTATTTTTGATATCTAAATTTCTTGATAAACTGAATCAAGCTAAGATCTATGTAAAAATAGACTTATAAGAATATACAATTTGGTCTGCATCAAAGAAAGAGATGAATAGAAGATTGTATTTTGAACAAGATATGGATACTTTGAATATAATATTATGTCTTTTAGATTCACAAATACACCAACTACTTTTCAACATCTCATGAATGATATTTTTTATGAGTTTTTAAATAATTTTATTGCTTGTTATCTACTCTAAGAATGCAAAAAAATATGAATTATATGATTGTCGTATGTTACAAAAACTTGAAGATACATGATTGTATGCCAAAAAAAAAATGTATATTTTATACTATTCAAGTTGAATTCTTAGAATATATCATTTTGAATGATAGTCTAAAGATGGATCCTAAAAAAGTCCAAACAATCATGGACTTGAAGATTCCAAAGATAATAAGAAATGTGCAATATTTTTTGGGATTTGTCTATTACAATTGAATCTTCATCAAGAACTTTTTTTAAGTTGTAGATCCACTTACATGCTTAACTTATAAAGACAAACTTAAGTGGATTAAAGAAGCATAAGTATCGTTTGAAGCTTTGAAGATAGCTTTTATTTTTACATCAATCTTATATTGTGTTGACATTTTTAAGACATTTTTTATAAAAATAAATGCATCAAACTTTGTTTTGGTTGCAATATTGTTACAAATGGGAGCAAATAACAAACTCCATTCAATAGATTTTTATTCCAAGAAATTTTTAGTAGCAAAGATCAACTATAAAATCTATAATAAAAAACTTCTTGCAATTGTGGAATCTTTTCAAGAATAGTGACACTATCTGAAAGGCGCTTTTAGTCCAATTATTGTATATATAAATTATAAGAACCTTCAATATTTTATGTCAACATGCGTATTGAATTGTTATTAGATTTTTTATCATGGATACAAATTGAAAAAGATGCATAAATTAATAAAACCTATATTAAAAAAAATAAAAAAAAATAAAAAATAAAAAATATATATTCAAAAAATAATTGGAATGACTATTGCCAAAGACTAAAAAAATAGAAAAGATTCTTAAATTAGACTAGAAGCAAGAAAAGTGTTGACAAGGGTGAAGAATGCTTCACTCTTATTTCTATATATATTATTTATTTAAGAGCTATATGGTGATGTTCTATAGGACCTCCAATACATGTTTAATTTGTAAGACATGTGTCAATCTTCCAAGACAAGTTTCCTATATATACGCCACGTACTTAGCTTATTCTACAAGCTATCAACATGTGTGACATGTGGCTAACTTATTGGCCAAATTTCTAACCTATCAATCACCTATAGCCATGTATAAAGATGAAACCACGTCCATGAAGTTTTCAGGAAGCTTCTCTCTAAGATATTATCAAATTAATTAACTTCTATCTATTTCTATCTATTCATATTAATTAGATAGTTATTAGAATAAATCTTATATCCATGACATTACTCTCTCTTTTAAGTACGAGTTCTATAAAGAATAGTAATTACATATTAAAGAAGTCCAAGATACGTCGAATTGTATTTGCTACATATTCTGATCTTTATTTCCTTTGAAGATAATTGATAGGTCCTCTTAACTATCGATAGTATCTCATATCAAGACAAGACGACCACCTTGATATTTAATTATTATTGAGGCCTTCATATCTTTCTTCAAAAAAAATATTTGAAACACCATCAAGAATAGTTCCTATCTCTAAAAATATCACCAAACATCAGAAGTTTCTTCTAAGATCATGATATCAAACATATTGTATCTTGCTATGAATTTGAAGAAAAACATGTCGTTCTTAAAGATCTTCATTTCTATTTCATCATCTTGAAGGTTGTGATAGTCATAATGTTTCATCTGATAAGTCAACAAATAATGGCTCTTGAATTGAATTTGCTGGTTGTTGATTCTCCATCTCTTTAATATTAACAAATTTAAGAAAAGAACAAATAATAATATAAGATAGAATAAAAATTCTATTGAACCTGTTTTGTTTTATAGTAAAGATTTTCTTGCCTCCTCATCTTGGTTTTTATGGATGTTGTTGATGAAACACATTGACTTTTCCTGATGTATTTTACTAATATTGTATCTGTGCCAATATACATGATTTTGATGCCGCCTTGAATCTAAGACCTCTTCTACTTCAAATTCTTTATTGTTATCCACTTCTATAAGAATCAATGGTATTTGTTTTCTTTTTTATATATCTACTATCTTATATGACTCAAGTAGTGACACGTGGAATACAAGATGGATCTTCATAGATTTGGTAGGTGTAATCAATAAACAATTAGATTAATCTGTTCACAAATTGAAAATAGTCCAAGCCTATCATAATCCAGCTTGTCACAAGAATGAATAGTCTTGATATTATGACAAAATAATCATACCTTATTGTCTATATGAAATTGAGGCTGTTCTTCATAATAAACATCTGCATTGATTTTTTGTTGTTCTTGAGCTTCTTTTAATTGTGTCTTCATTGTTGCATACAACTTTGACAATGATTTATCAAATCTTCTACCACAAGATTATCAACTTTTGAAAAGTCAAAAACATGAAGTCATAGATGATAACCATAGTTGGCAAAGAATAGAGTTTCTTGAGTAGGAGAATGTACCAAATTATTAAAAACAAACTCTATCAATGGCAAATCAATTGTTCAATCATCTTAATGATACTTGATAATATATCTCAAATATTATTTTAAAACTTAATTTATTCATTTTGTTTGTACATCAATTTGAAGGTAGAAAGTTGAAGATAGTTTTATATCCACTTTTAATATTTTGAAGAGGATTCTTCAAAATCTTGATACAAATTGCATCTTTTTTTTAAATATAATATTATTTGGTAATTTATAATAGAGATAGATATTATTAAAAAAGAATTTAGTTATTTTTTTACTTGTGATGGATTTTGTACACAGTAAAAAATGAGCCATCTTAGTGAAATAATTTATAATCATGAATATAGAGCCATATAAACTTAAATTTGAAAGATCCATAATAAAATCCATAAATACAGAAGATTAAGATTGTTTTGGTATAAGTATTGGTTGAAAAAGTTTATAAGATTGATGACAAAGAGTTTTTGATCTTGAACAAATGTCACACAATTATACAAATTCTTTAACAGCCTTTTATATTTGAGGCCACCAAAAATCTCTTGATATTAGCTCCAAAGTTTTATTATAATCAAAATGTCCTATTATAAGGAAGTTGTAACAAGCTTCAAGAGCATATAGTCATACTTCACCTTCTAAAATATATAAGTATCCTATAAAATAGAATAGATTATTCTTGAATTCAAATTTAGAAGTATCATAAAACTTGGATGAATTATTCTTAATATCATGAATAAAAGGATCTAAAGACATACTTGATTAAACTTATTTAAAAAAAATTGAATCAATAGTCAATGTTGATTCTATTGCTTGAAGATGAAATTGCTCTAACTTCAAGAAAATTATTCTTTATGTATCAAAAACTGAATTTTTTTCTTTTGGTATAAGATAAGAATATCTAAAAAAAACATCAGATAGACCTTATTATTTTTTTAGCTAATAAATAATAATAAATTTAAATCTTAATAACAATATATTCCAACAAGCTTGACAACTATTCAACATGCATGTTGGCATAAAATACTTGAAGTTCTTATGATCTGTGTATATAATAATTGGATTAAAATTGCCTTCTAGATAATGATGCCATTTTTTAAAAGAATCCACAATCATATGAAGTTTTTTATCTTGAATTTTGTAATTGATCTCTATTGCTAAAAATTTCTTGGAATAGAAAGCTATTGGATGGAATTTATTATCTGCTCCTATTTATAACAATATCGCACCCAAAGCAAAGTTTGATCATTTGTTTCCATAAAAAATACCTTGGAGAAGTCGATGCAATATAAGATTGGTGCAAAAATAAAAAATATCTTCAAAGCTTCAATTAGTGCTTTTGTTTCTTTATTCTATTCAAGTTTGTTCTTACAAATTAAGTATGTAAGTGGAACTACAACTTAAAAAAAGTTCTTGATTAAGATGCAATAATAATTGATAAATCTTAAAAAATATTATACATCCTTTATTATCTTTTGAATCTTTTAATCCATGATTATCTAGACTTTCTTAGGATCCATTATAAGGCTATCATTTGAAATGATGTATCCTAAGAAGTCAACTTGAGTAGTATGAAATACACACTTTTTCATCTTGGCATACAATCATGTATCTCTAAGTTTTTGTAATAGACGAAAAATATATAATTCATATTTTTTTGCATTCTTAGAATAGATCAAAATGTTATTTAGATAACAGACAACAAAGTTATCGAAGAACTCACAAAAAAAAATCATTTATGAGATATTGAAAAGCAATTGATACATTCATAAGTCCAAAAGACATAATATTATATTCAAAGTATCCGTATCTTGTTCAAAATATAGTCTTCCATTCATCTTCTTTTTTGATGCAAACTACATTATATGCTCCTTGCATATCTATTTTTGCATAGATCTTAACTTGATTCAATTGATTAAAAAGTCTAAATATCAAAGATAGAGGATATCTATTCTTAACGGTAATCTTATTGAGTCCTCCAAAATCTACAGACATCTACAATTATTCATCTTTTTTCTTTACAAATAAGATAGGAATTTATGCTGGAGTTTTTAAATGGTGTATAAAATTCTCAACTAAGTTCTTATTAATATATTTCTTGAGTTTAACCAACTCATTTTGTGATAAACTGAAGATTGGTCCAAATAGAAGCTTAATTCCCTCTTTGAGATCAATTAAACAATCATATGGATGATACTCTAGAAAGATACTTGTATTTTTCTTTTTAAAAACATCTTGATAATCTTGAAATTGGCTTAGAATACAACTTGAAGTCTTTCCATCATAAAAAATGGGTATAATGTAAATAACAATAGATGGTTTATTTTTTTGCTGCATGCATAAAAGCTTTTGTACCTTCAAATATGGATTTTGTTATATTAGACTTATGGCTTTTTGTTTGATTAATAAGAATCTTATTAATGCTCTCAAAAAAGTCATGTCTACAAAAAATCTAATCTATTTGAGGATTATACTTTTTTAGCCATGATAAATCTAAAATGACTAGATTTGATGGAAATTTAATTATATTAAAGCTTGTATAACTATTATGACCATCTATTGTTGTATTTATAAAAAAGATTTTATGAGTAATATCTTCAAAAGACAATAGATGATCATTTATGACTTCTACATGTGTAGATTTAGTTTTCCATAGTAAAGGTATTTTATGGCTTTTAACAAATTCTTTATTCAAAAAACATATTGAGGCTCTTGAATTTAGCAAGGCAAAGGCTTTGCAATTTTTAGGTCCCAGACATACATCTATTATAAAATAAAGAGAGGATTTTGAGGAGAAAATAAGATCTTTATTAGAAATTGTATAAGATTCCAATTGTATGATCCCTACTCTAGTTGGACAAACTCGTTTCTTAACATATTATCTTTTCTAATAGCCATACTCCTCATTTTATAGTTGCATCATTTCTTTAGACAATATTAAGCAATATGCTTAGATTTTCTATAATATAAGCATAATCCTTCTTGATGACAATGAATCTTTTTTTTATTTTATAAGAGATTTAAAATATACCATGTCAATTTGCATGTCTTTTACTTCCAAATGTACATATTGAAAAGGTGTCAATATTATTATTGTATTATAATAATATTAAAGCTTTCTTATATGATTTTTAAATTAAAATTCAAAAAGTCAATTGTCACATTTCATAGCAAAGTCAATTACTTGATTCAATGTGTGAGGATTGATTAAGTTGAGCATCAATTTCTTTATCTCATATTGTAATCTATAGAAAAATTGGCTAATGAATGCAACATCATCTCATTTAATATCAGTTACTAGTTGTTAAAATTGTAAAGCATATAATGTCACTAATCAATTGCTTTGTTGCAAAATACGGATCTTGTTGGTTGTAACATGAATTGCATTGTCTTCTCCATACATAGATCAAAATTTTACTAAAAATACCTCCAAATTATGTAATATTAGATCATGTCATTTATAAAAAGATCAAAACCACAATAAAGCAAAATTTGAAAGTTGTGTTCTAATAAATCTAACTTGTGATCCTTGAATTGGATAACTTTGAGGTTGAAGTTCAATCACCAATTGTACTTAATTGATGAATCCTTAAAAATTAGATCTTGTACCATCAAACTTCTCTAACAAACTAAATTTTGGTTTTTTGATGCTTAAACAATGTTCTGTCAAAGGTGAAGTGGTATGGCTTGAAGCAACTTCAATCATTTTTATATCTTCACTTCTTGCTAATCTTATTGCTTCTTATGGTGGTACATTGAGTTGATGCATTACAAGCATTAATTCTCTCATTTGCTCTTGTATTTGTCCCATTATGCTCTTTATTTTAGCAAGCCCTACCATGATAATACAATAGAAAAGAAAAAGTGTTTATTCTCACTACAAAATAACACACTTAAGAACAAAGAAAAAAAGTTTTGGAAACAATATCAGTTTAGAAGTGGATAATCCACAACTTTTAATATGCTTATATCTTATCAAGAGAAAGAGATAATCTACTCTTAATCAAGAAAAGACAAAGTTCTAATATTGTATCTTTATTCTTATCAATTTATTAAGGATACAAACTGAAAAAGATACATAAATTTATAAAACCTATATTAAAAAAAAATGACAAAATAAAAATAAAGAAATATGTATATTCAAGAAGAAACTGGAATGACTATTGCCAAAGACTAGAAGATATAAAAAACTCTTAAACTGGATTAGAAGCAAGAAAAGAATTGACAAGAGTAAAGAAGGCTTCATTCTTGTTTCTATATATATTATCTACCTAAGAGCTACATGGCGATATTCTATAGGATCTCCAATATATGTCCAATTTGTAAGACATGTGTCAAACTTGCAAGACAAGTTTTCTATATGTACGCCACGTATTTAGCTTATTCTATAAGCTATCAATATGTACAATATGTGGCTAATTTGTTGGCTAAGTTTCTAACCTACTAATCACCTATAACCATGTATAAAGGTGAAATCATATCTATGAAGTTTTTAGAAAGCTTCTCTCTAAGATATTATCAAATTAATCTACTTCTATCTACTTCTATCTATCCATATTAATTAGATAATTATTGAAATAAATCTTATCTCCATGACATTTAGTGGAGCATGTTTTTGTGAAGATTTGAATTTATTATCATTTATTAACTAAAAAAACAACAAGATTTGTCTAATGTTTTTTCTAAACATTTTTATCTTATATCAAAAAAAGAAATTCAGCTTTTGATCAATAAAGAGCAATCTTCTTAAAGCCAAAGTAATTTCATCTTTGAGCAATGAAATTAATATTGATTGTTGATTCAACTTTTTTCTAGCAATTCCAGTTAAGTATGTCTTTAGGCTTTTTTATTTATGATATTAAGAATAATTCATCTAAGTCTTATGATACTTCCAAGTTTGAATTCAAAAACAATCTATTCTATTTTGAAAGACATTGATATGTTCCAAAAGGTGAAATACAACTATATGCTTTTAAAGCTCATTATAACTTTTTTATAGTAGGATATTTTGGATATAATAAGACTTTGAAGCTAATATTAAGATATTTTTAATAGTGTCAAATATAAACAACTATTGAAGAGAGATTGTATAGTCATGTGACATTTGTTCAAAATCAAAAATTCTTCGTCATTGACCTTACAAACTTCTCCAACAATTACATATACCAAAACAATCTTAGTCTTCTGTTTCTATGGATTTTATCATGAATCTTTCAAATTCAAGTTTATATGATTTTATATTTATGATTGTAAATTGTTTCATCAAGATGGCACATTTTGTACTATGTATAAAATCTATTACAAGTGAAGAAATAACTAAACTCTTCTTTAATAATATCTATGGCTATCTTAGATTATCAAGGGATATTATATCAAATAAAGGGACACAATTTGTATCAAGATTTTAAAAAATCTTCTTCAAAATATTGAAGATAAATATAAAACTATCTTCAGCTTTCTATCCTCAGATTGATGGATAAATAAAATGAATAAATTAAGTTTTAGAATAATATTCGAGGTATGTTATCAATTATTATTAAAATGATTTAATAAATCTTTTGCCATTGGCTGAATTTGCTTATAATAATTTGGTACATTCTTCTACTCAATAAACTCTATTCTTTGCAAATTATGCTTATTATCCATAACTTGATACTTTTGACTTTTCAAAAGTTAATAATTTTACGATGGAAGATTTGACAAATTGATTCTTAGAGCTATGTGCACTAATGAAGACACAGTTAAAAGAAGCTCAAGAATGATAAAAGATCAATAAAAATATCTATTGCAAGAAACAATCTCAATTCCACGTAGGTGATAAGATATAGTTACTTTGTTGTGTGAGTCATCAAATTCATTTAGTAATTGTTTTAAGACAAAAGAATCCATTTAGAATGCCAAAATTAAAATTATTAAGTGAAGAGGTACTGAAAAGATATTAAATGAAGGAAAATAGTATTAGTGAAGAAAAAATGGAATCTTAATAAGTCTTGGAGGTAATTATCTTAATTGGTTTTGCAAATCATCAAATTAACTCATTAGTTGTTTTAAGACAAAAAAATATATTTAAAGTGCCAAAATTACAATCATGAAGTGAAGATGTGATTAGAAGATGTTAAATGAAGGAAAATAGTAATAAAGAAGAAGAAATAGAATTATAATAAATATTGGATATAATTATTTTAGTTGATTTAATATTTTTTCTTAATTATAAGAATTAGTATTTAATTATTAAGATCAATGTCTATATTGGCCTTCTATTTCTATGTACCACTTATTAGAAACATATAAATATTACTTAATAGTTAGAAGAAGCATGAGAAATAAACCTCATATTTTTTTAGTGATTTATATAAAAAATAGAATTTTTATTTAATTTAAATTAATTTTATTATTATAAAAAACTACCAAGGTAGAATAAAATAGTTTTAAATTGATATTATCATCTTTAAAAAATCATAAATTTTTTAAAATTTTATTTAGAATTTATTTTAAAATATTTAGGATTTTTTAGAACAATTTTGTAGACTTTGATAAAAATGAGTTTTACCACCTTGGAAGCTATCATGAAGAAATGGAGTAAGATTTGAAGGCCATACAAGATTCCTACATTCATTGGATATTTTTGAATACCATGGTGTAGTCAAAAATGCAAAAAAATAAGTTTTGCTAGTAGAAAATAGGAGGACCACTAGCTAGTGTAGTCTTTATAAAAAGAAAGGTGCACAAGTTTTATATGTGTTTTGGCACCTTGGATGTAGATAAGAAGATAAGACTAAGGCCTCATGGCCCCTCTAGGATACCTTTATACACTACTTGTGAGCCTTGGTGAGATTCAAACTCATGATCTTTTAAGCAAGTTATCCTTGAGATTAAAATTATTCACTTAATTTTTCTATTATTTATCTTTTATTTTTAAATTATCATAATTTATTCATAGTAACTCAAATTTACATATTTTTTATATCATTTCAAAGATTAAAAAAAACTATCTATTTAAAAATATAATTTTTATTTTTATTTTTTATTTTTTATTAGATAAAAATATAATAAATAAATTATAACCTAATTTTGGATTATATACTTGCTTGACACTATTTATTTCCCTTATTTTGTGTTTTTTCTTTTTTTTTTCTTGCTATTTGCTTCCTTCACTTCACACCACCAATTACAAGCAATTTTTAAGTGAGGTCATCTTATAATTTGGGTTGAGGGGTGAAATTTATCCTCACAATTTTAGAAGGTTCTTAATAATTACAAGAAGGTTGTAGTAGATTCTATTAGGTTCTAAGAAGGTTCCATAAGGTCCTAGAAGGTTCTAAGCAATCTTAGATGGTCATAAAAGGATATTAGGCTTTTTTTACCTCCAAGTGTTGAAAAAATTCTTCAAAGAGTTTCTTTGCATCTAATTTATGTAGCAGTGGAGGTTGAAAGAATTTTCAATTTCAACAATGAAATACTTGTAGCTTAGTTTAAATTTTTTGATTATACTAATGTATCTTATTGTATCTCTTTTTTTATGATATAAAGTAAACTTATTTTATTTCAATTTTTTTAACTTTTAGAATCATATTCTATTTGAATAATATGTTTGTAATAGTTTATCAATACTAATATTGTAAAATATTGGAACTTTGTCTTCTTGAATAGAGAACAAATTATCCTTCTTCTTAGAAGTATTATAGCATTCTAAAGGTTATAAATTATTCTCTTTTACATTGATATTGTTCTGGATTTTTTGTATTTGATTCTTGTTATTTCATTTTTATAGTAAAAAGTGAAGAACTTAATAAAGAAAATTCCAAAGAAGCCAAATTGGATTCAAATATAAATGCTCTTAAAGCATTAAGAGTTAAGACAGAGAGCTTGTCTAACCAAATAAAAAACTTTATATGATCATACATAATGATTAAAGAAAAAAATCACCTTAGCCACTATTACATGTCACTCTAGGAATTCTATCATTAATGTCTATTTTATTAGAAGATATATGTATTCTAGATAGCGATTCAATATCAACAATAAAAGAACCAAAAATTAACCTTTGAAAAAATTTAGATAGAACTTGTTTAAAAAATTTTGGCTTTATAAATCAAAAGCTTTTGGAATATATAATAAGATTTTTTTCACCATAATTAAAATCTAAGCCTTTCAATAAAGAATCTATTTTGTATCTATTTATATTTTAAAATTTTGATAATTATCATATAATATTAATTAAGATGAAGAAGCAACAATAAGTTAGTTTTATTAGAGACTATAAGACAATATAAAGAATCTATCATTATCTATGTTTGATCTTCAAAAGCTTAATAAAACCATTAGTCAAGCAATGAAATATGATAATTGACTATTTTAATGTTGACAAGAAAAATGTCCATTACTTGTGCTATAACTTTATACCAATTATTTGGCATCTTTTACATGTTTCAAACTTAGCAAACATTTAGGAATAAAGGATATGCAAATTGATATGATTCACTTCAAACCTCTTTTTGGGCAAAAAAAGAAGCATTGAAAAGAACACAAGCTTATGCTTGTATTATAAAAAACTTAGCTACAAGGCAAATAATTGCCATAAAAAGTATTGACATAATATTCAATAAAGAGTGTTGTATCATATTATATATCATCTTGTTTGAGAATGCACCGAGCACTTGATTGTAGAAGATAAATTTATATTTTGTAACTAATCCAAAATCTAATAATTCTAATAAAATCTTAATTAAATTTTAATTGAATCTTTAATAAATCCTAATCAAATCCTAATCATATCTTAAAAGAATCATAAAAAAATCACAAAGAATCTTATAAAAATCTTTAAAAAGTATTTAAGAAATTATAAAGAATCTTTAAAAAATCATATATAAATCTAATCAAATCTTGAATAAATCCTAACAAATCTTAATAAAATCCTAATCAAATCCTAACAAATCCTAATAAAATCTTATTGAAATCTTTAAAAAATTCTAAGTAAAATCTAACGAGCTTAATAAAAATTTAAAAATATATTAATCAAATCCTAATCAAATCTTAACGAATTCTAATCAAATCTCAATTGAATTTTAATTAAATCTAATTAAATCCTATAGTAAATTTAAAATCTTAATAATTATTAAATTAAGCATTGATTTAAACTTAACATTATCATACTTTTCAATCTACTAATTGAAAACAAGCATACAAAATTTGAATAGAACTAAACTTACAAATTAAAAGAAAAAGCTCCTAATCTACTCAAGTTTTGGATATCCTCCTTTTGTAATCTTGATATCAATCTTTTAGCATCAATATTTCTTTTTTGTACTTTTCACTTATTTTAAATAATTGCATCAATGTTAGAAACTAAATCAACTATGTGCTTAAAAAATACCATTTCAATCTAACTAGCAAATTGCTCAAAATCATAGAAATCCTCATTGATCTTCAAAATCCAATTTTTGAGATTTTAATCCACTTGAATTCTAAAAATATTTGATCTAACCATCCAATTAAGCTCAAATTCACAATACACATCTAATACAATTTTATTCACAAATCCACAAATTTTCACTCATAGATTTGCTACAACAATTATAAAAAATTATAAAACATAAATCCGATTTATTTTCAAAAATCAGAGTCACTCAAATAGAATCTTGATTTTGCATAGCTCTCACAAAGTCATTCCAAATTTAAAAACCTCAAAATCAATAGTTAAAAAAATCTTATCAAATTTGTTTCTTAATTCCATAGTCTAATCAACAAAAGAACATTTTGCCTTTTATAGGCATACAATTTTAAGCCTTGGGATATAGTTTCAACCTTGGTTCTCAACCTATCCTCCTCCGATATCAATTGAAGGTTTTTTTAGGTAATTTTTACTAAAAATCACCTTCTATTTTGATCTAAAGATGCCTATAGTAGTATTTTTGCTAATCTATCTTGTTTTATCTTATTTATGGGCCTACAAAGTAGGTAGAAGTCTTTTTTTATAAAAAGACAATATTAACACTAAATTATTTTATTACCTTGCTATCTTGTGCCTAAATTTTTTTAAGTAATTTTTCATTATATTTTCAATTAAGCTCTTCTAAAATATAATCTTTTTTTTCTTTCATCTAATAATTGTATTATAATACAATAATAATCACATCATTAAATACTTTGTAAAAAAATAATAGTGTCTAAATATAAATAAAACTATGTTGCTATATTCTTCTATTCTATAAACTAAAAAAAAATCATATATTATTATCTTATCATTCACAATACTTTACTATACTAATATATTTGTTTTAGTAGATTTAAGAGTATTTACTTATTTATTTAATTTAAAAATTTTAAAAATCTATAAAATTCTTGTAGTCAAGAAATTCAAGGTTATTCATATAGAAGTCATAGATAGTCAATTCTTATCCTTCACAGATGTAATTCATGAAACTAGTCTATTAAAAATAATATCAAAGAATTATAATAACCAAATTATATTTAATATTATTAGGTCTCTATCTAATCCCGATATTTTAGGACTTTCTTAGTTTAAAAGATATAATTCATATATAGATTGGATATATGTTAAATTATAATTTTTTGAAATATCACAACATGTTATTACTAAACCTGATAGAAAATACCATACACCTTGTAGATCTAAAATCGTAAAGCCTTTCTTTACTAGAGCTAAAGCTTTTATGAAATCAACCAAGAAAGATATTTCTTATGTTGTTTATGTAATTTCAACATTTGAAATAATGAGTATTCCAACAACTCTTCAAAAAAAATATAAAGATTTTAAAGATATATTTAAAAAATAAATAAAAAATAGACACCTTGCTAGAATATTGTTTATATGATTATACAATTGATCTTCAAGATGGCACACAACTATCTTTAGATCTAATTTATTATTTATTATAGAACAAGCTTACAACATTGAGAGAGTATATTAACAAGAAATTAACAAAAAAATTTATTTAACATTCAAAATCTCTTCATGGTGCACCTATATTGTTTATGAAGAAAAAAAAAAAAAAATCTTTGCAGATGTGCATCAACTACCATGGCTACAACAAAAACTAATTATCTTTTTTCATTGATATTTAGACTTGTTGGCTAATTGAACCAAGCTAAGATCTATACTAAAATAGGTCTTAGCAAAACTTATAATCTAGTATGTATAAAAGTAGGAGACAAATAGAAGACCACTTTTTGTATAAGATATAGACACTTCAAGTATAATATCATATCTTTTGGCCTTACAAATGCACTAGCCATTTTTTAACATTTGATGAATATATTTTGTAAATTTCTTAGTGACTTTATTATATGTTATTTGGATAACATCTTCACTTATTCTAAGATTTCAGAAGAGCATAAATAACATACCTACCTTATCTTATAAAAATTACAAGGTATTAGATAATATGTCTTATATATATTATAAGAAATTTAAGTCTAATTCCTTAGCTATATCATTTCAAATGAAGGTTGAATGATAGATCCAAAGAAGATTAAGTCCATTAATAATTAAATAATTCCAAAATCAATATGTGATGTCTAATATTTCTTTGAATTTATAAATTCTTATAAAATCAATATTTCAAATTTTATATTGGAAGGAGTCTTATCTTAATATAGAAGAGAAAAGAGATTACATTCAATTGCATTGTATTTTAAAAAATTCTCGGCTGCAAAAATTAATTATAATATTTATAATAAAGAATTTCTTGTTATTATGGATTCTTTTTAGGAATAGTGTCATTTGCTTGAAGGGACTTCATGTCTAATGTTTGTATATATATAAATCACAAGAACCTCAAATATTTCATTTCGGCTTATGTTTTAAATTGTCATTAAGCTTGTTGAAGCATGTCTTTATCTTATTTCGATTTTAACATCATATATCAACTAAAGAAGCAATAAAGATTATTAGATACTTGATCAAGATAATTATATCTTGTGCCAAAAGAAAAAAATGCAATATACAACTAACAACAGGTAATACTCTTGAAATCCAAGAAATTTTGTGTTTAAGCAAC
The DNA here is from genome assembly GCA_036785485.1 of Physcomitrellopsis africana. Classification (NCBI taxonomy): domain Eukaryota; kingdom Viridiplantae; phylum Streptophyta; class Bryopsida; order Funariales; family Funariaceae; genus Physcomitrellopsis; species Physcomitrellopsis africana. The sequence continues at coordinate 946,240 of JAWRVF010000027.1, forward strand.
TTTTGTATCAATTCTAATAGAATCTTTGTTTCTTCACCAAGTTTGTACAACCTTGACTATGTATCCACTTATTTCTAATGTTAAATATTATTTTAGTAATATCTACAATGATATGATTAAATTCAAGTTTGAAAACAATCTCTTCAATTTTGAAGAAGATTTGTATATTCCAAAAGAGACATTGTATCTTCATGTTCTCCAAATCCATCATGATTTTTCAACTGCAGAATATTTTAGATTTAACAAGACATTAGAATTTATTTCTAAAAAATTTTAGTGGCTTCAAATGTGGAAAACTATTAAAAAAATTATCTTCTCTTGCAACACATGTTTTAAGTTAAAAAATCTTTAATATTATTCAAATAAACTTCTTTAATTGCTATCAATTCTAAAACAATTGTGGTCTTCTATTTTCATGGACTTCATCACATATTTCTTACTATCAAATCCTTTTGATACCATATGTGTAGTTGTTGACCAATTTATCAAAATCATATATTTTTTTTCTTATAAAAAGACCATTATTGGTAAAGAAATGGTCAAATTCTTAATTAATAATATCTATTGATATTATATATTAGCAAATGATATTATATCAAATCAAGGACCGCAATTTGTGTCTAAGTTTTGAAAGTCACTTTTTGAAATTCTTCAAATAGACATTAAGCTTTTATTTATATTTTATCTCTAAATTCATGGTCAAATGGAGCAAGTCAAGTAAATCTTAGAGTAGTACTTAAAATGTACCATTAATTATCAATAAAACAATTAGATATTTTACTTGCTTTTAGTTGAATTTATCTATAATAATATAATTTAAATATCTATTTAATAGATTCTATTTTATTCTAATTATAGATATATTATTATATCCAAGCTACCTTGAAATTTTAACTAGAAGAAGCTCAAGTATGCTGTAAAGAATCAACTGACATGTAAAGAAAAGAATAATCTCTATTTTAAGTTGGTAATAAAGTTTGGTTGCTTTGGCGCAATATAAAGACTACTTGACTATCTGATAAGATAGACTACTAAAGATTGAAACTATTTTCTATTAAAAAACAAATTAAATTTGTTACTTATTAATTGAAACTATTAGCATCTATGAAGGTACATCCTATTTTTCACACATCTCTTTTAGAATTTTATAAAGAATCAAATATATCATGAAGAATACAAGTACCACCACCTTATGTTGAAATAGATAGCCATTAAGAATTTGAGGTGGAAGAAGTACATGATTTGATTATGAGATAAGGGCAATTGGAATACTTTGTGTATTGGCATGGTTATAATATTAATAAGTGTGTATAGAAGCCAGCTTAAAATTTAGTCAATGTGCCACAAAAGATATAAGAATTTCATTGACATCTTTTTAGACATTGTCGTATTGTGGTTCGGCTACTATGTGAAAAAATTGTACATGTATATTTAATATACAATTTACTACGTAGCTAAATGAGAGACATATCAGTGGACTTTTATTGATTACAAAATGTGGTTAGGTTGCTAGTTTAAAAGAGATCTATTAAAAGGATTATTATTGAGGTTTATACAACCTTATTTCTTCTTTTGATAGTAATTTTGAGGTTGATTTTATATTGATAATAACTTTTGTATATCTTAAATCACCTTTGTTAGACATTGGTGATCCTTAAGATCTTATTTATGTCTTTTATTTGGTACTTAAAGCACAAAATATGTAAATCCTATAAGAAGAAGGGTTAGAAAAGGGTTTTTAGTGTAAAAAGAATAGTTTGGCCATCTATGTGGATGAAAAGAGGTGGATGATAGAAATCTCTATTCGAATTGGCCAAAAATCATGCCTAATGGACTTCAAGGAGGCTGCCCGAGCGTTTATTAGGAATTAGGGTTTGTTTTTGGGAAGGAGTTAAATATCAGAGGCTAGGATCATAAGGTTTAGGTTTTTGGATCTGGTTTAGGTGCAAATTTTGTGTGATTTGCACTTTTTATGAAGAAGTTATAGACGCTCAAAGTTAAGGTATCAATTTTGGACCTCCTGTCACTCTTTTGGATATAACTTGGGCATACAGAAAACAATTGAGGATCGGCAACTAGGGTTGGAGAGAGCACTTTCATGGCTATACTTTTTATATGCAGTTTGATGAAATTCAATCTAAGGTGAAGGAGATATTAGGAGTTGAAGTCAATGCTTACAAACTTAAGGGCAGTAAGTGACCTACTTACATAGTGGTTACATTTTGAGCTATATCTTAGGCAATTTGATAGAGTTTTGGCTCAAAATTTTCAAAAATATATATATTTATGTCATAAGACTATATGCAAAAATTTTGTGGCATTAGGATTTTGGATTTGTGAGATATAAGGAAAATAGTGCTCGGGTGTCTCTAAGCTAGGATTTTAAGCACCTACTAGGGGTTATAAGATATTAGACGAACGAAAATGAATTTATGGTTGATTCTTTCTTGTGGTGAAACTTAAGAAGATTTTCTACACTTTCAACTAAATTTTATAAAAATTGAATAGTTGGATCAAGATTTATTGAATTCTAAAGTTCAATAAGAAATTAGTCATTGGGGGTGAACAAAGTTTTGAAGGGTTTTTGTAGAAATTTGAGCCTTTTTTGTACAAACCTACTTGAATACAAGAGGGTTTATATACATAACTTCTTTTTTGTGAGATTGTTATATTATTTGTCCTTTTTATTGATGATAAATCACTTGTTGAATTTTTGCCATCAAATTTCAAGTAAACTCTCCACAGCAAGGTACCCAGTGTATTCCTAGATAAAATACCACATCATACGACAATGTAAAGTGGCAATATATGTCAGATAATACTCCTATCTCACATATTCAAATATGGTACATTTTAAACTTTGTAATTTTTTGTAAGAGAGGTCGAAACAATCCCAAAAGTTTCAAAGCTCAACCTTCATATTCATATAAACTAACAAATCCAAAAATAATTCTATTCAATCTTAAGATTACAATATATCTTTCATTTACCTTAAATAATTAAATATGGATAGTCAAAAAGATAATACCATGCCAATTAAGCTAGCTCAATCAAGCAATTTATATTCTCAATCTTCAGATAAAAGATTGTCTAAATCAAAAAGATGTTGAAGAATATCCAACAACCACTTTGTGGCAATTATCATCAAAGTAAAATTTGTATATGAAAGATACCTTGAAATAATTTTTGAAGGATGTTTTTGGAATAAAGATGCAAAAGTTCAAACTTGGTTTATGATAAAAGGAGTTGAATACTAATGTTGGTTGCAAAAATTGATGAATCTTCTAACTTGTAAAAGATAGCTTGAAGATGTGGTAGATACCATGTCATACATCTTTGACTTTTTTTTTATTTTTTATCTTTGATCAACTTTGGTTCTATCCCTCTTTGTAGAAATTAGAGTTAAAAGGAGTAGTGATATCATGGACATCCAAAAAAAGAAGGCTGTAGAAGATTGTAAAAGATTTTACTTAATCAAAGAGGATTTTAAGAAATTCTATGTTATCTTAGAAGATTTTTAATGGTTTTGAAAAGGCCTAGTAGATTCTAGTAGATTCCAAGAAGATTCAAAAAGTTCTCAGAAGATTCTTAAGGATCTTAGATGGTCATAGAAAGATCTTAGGATTATTTCACCTCCAAGCATTAAAAAAACTCTTCAAAGAGCTTCCTTGCACATAAAATATATAAGAATTAAGGTTGAGGGGATCTTCAATCTCAATAATACAATCTTTGTGGCTCAACTTAAGCCTTGTGGTCTAATTCTTGTGCCTTATCATAGTTTCTTGCTTGTAATATAAAATAATATTTTTATGTTTAACTTTTTTAAATTTTTTGAATCTTATTTTATTTAAATGGTGTATATATAATAATAATAATAATAATAATACAATATTTTGGAGAGTAGATTAAAATAACAAGGATCACTAGAAGTTTCTTCTATTTAGTCTTAAGAATGTACCAACTAAATTTTGGAGGGTGATGGACTAGGATTTGATTGGCTTATCATTTGCTTGATATTATATTATAATCTTTAGAAGTAGCCTATAGGAATATACAAAGTATTTGCAAGCATTGTATGAGCAATTATAACAATGAAATTTGTACGTTATATGTTGTAATATATTTATATAGTGAAAAGTATGAATAAGAATAATTTCTAGTTAGTACTTAATTATCTTGGTTCAATAGGAACTTAAGATACTTAAAAAAAGATTTATAAAAGCCTCTTAGATTATTTTTTATTTTAATAGCTAATAGATAAAAGTTAGTTATTAAATTTTCCTTCTAGATTGTACAAACTCTATTACTGCTTTTAAAAAGCCATAAGTTAATAAAATAGAATAAAAAAGATAAATAGTTAATATAGTTGATACTAAAATTAAGTTGAGGATAGAATTAAGTTTAAAAAATCTTAGAATAAGTTAGATTGATATCCAAGGATTGATTGTATAAGAGATAGGATTGAAATCAGATCTCTAGCGACAAAAATAGCTAGCAAAGGCAGAGAGTTGGGCCATGTAGAGATCGGTGACTAGGATTAGAGAGCTAGCTTCAAGCTCATTCCAAGGATATTAAGCTTATTTTAAGAAAGTTTGGAAGGACTTAGCAATCGCTATCTAAAATCAAGGTTTGTATTGGAGGTTAAGTTTTTATACAATAAAGTTAGGACTAGCACTTTCAGCTATTGTGTGCAATTGAAGTGATATTTACAATTGAAAACTTGACAACATGTGGGTGATTAAGTGTGCTAAGATTGAGTGAAATTTTGTAACAATCTAATAATGCAATCAGGATTTACGTGATCTTTAGAACGAAGAGGTACCAAAAATTGGCAATTTAAGATTATTCAGGATTTATGCAATATCTAAAGATCTATCAATCGAATCAAAGTGAAATTTTATACAGTATTAGAAGACTTGAAGGACAAGCTACATACCAAATTTTAGCTGAAGTTAATAGTTGGAGAGGGAGAATTTGCCACTAGGATATCTACATCAACCTTCAAGCCAACAACCAAGTGACATCAGTGCGGATTTTGGTTGATTTTCTACAATTTGTTAGTTGGATTGGATTGAAACTTTTTGAGCATATAGAAGACTTATATTTGCATTTGTATGCAAAATTTCACACCAAATTGATAGTTAGATTAAAAGTTATAGCTTATTAATGTTCATTGAATAAAATTAGGACTTGTAAAGAGAAATCTTAGTTGCTTGATTATGACAAGCAACAAAGCAACTAGGATTTATATGTAGATAAAGTTATTAAGTAGAGTATTTTAAAGCACTTTGTATTGATATTCAATCATATTCTTCTTATATAGACAAAACCTGTTATGGATTCTTAGGTATATGTGAACCACAACTTCATCCTTCACAGTCAGGTGCCTGACGCATTCCCAAAGAGGACAACACGTTATATGACAACATATATCATGGCAAGTATAACTTCTTTCATAACTAATTACTATATTAAAATTTCATGATATTTCTAAAAAGTCTTGGCATACAATATGCAAAAATAGATGCACTATAGAGAATTTCTACTCCAATTGATGTGTCATGGCTACAAGCTTTTTTTGGCTTGGAAAATTGTTATTGTTAGTTTATCAATAACTTTAGCTTGATTGCTAAGCCATTGGTTATTGTCACAAAAAAAGAACCTTGGACTTGGGATCAACAACAGGCATTTGATACATTAAAACAAAAGTTGGATTCAATTCTTGTATTTTGAAGGCCTAATTTTTTAAGGCCCTTTCAATTACACTCTTGATGATAAAGATATAAGAATATGTTGTTATATTTATTCCTATAAGCAATAATAATATAAAATCTAATTATTCATCTTATAAAGGAGAGGCTTTGGCAACAATTTGGATCATTGCTTACTTTTGGCCTTATTTATATAAGCAACAACTTATATTAGTTATTGACCACCAAGCTTTGAAATGGCTTATAGAGCCAAATCATCTTATTTACAAATTTATTAGATGAATATTATTACTTTATAAATATGACTTTGAGATGGTCTATTGGACAAGCATTATTAATTTAGATGTAGGTGGATTTTCTTATAATCCCAATTCTTTATAAGAAGATTTAATTGGAATTAGATGACATGGTAATTACATTAGAAAAGCAGTTTCAAGATGGCATGCCACAGCATATTTCAGTTTGATATTAGGCTCTATAGCAAACTATTTGATTAAGGCTCAAATGAAAAATCTAAGTTATAAGTGACATGTAGGAGGACCTTCTGCTCTTATACAAACTTCAAAAAGAGTCATATCTACTTGATCCTTTTATTTTAGAATATAATTGAGTTACTTACAATATATCAAGGTTCTATTAGCAAAATGATTTGTTATTTTGGATATAGTTAGATAGAATTAGATATATAATTTTGAGTCCAAATCAAAAAGCCTTATTAGTACCGCAAGTACATAGAAAACTTGAACATTTTAGAATATGTAAAATACATTCTATGATGCACGTCAATATTAATAGTTATGGCTTTCTTAGCATGATTTGGAGCACCAACTGAAATATTGAGTAATCAAAGAAAAAAATTTGTTAGATCTTTTGAAGCCTTATATACCAAAGCATTAACAAATCATTACACCACCTTAAAAGATCATCTTGAGACAAATGGCTTAGCTAAAAGGGTTGTTTAGACTATCAAGCATAATCTACAAAAATATGGACTAATTTAAGGCAACCATTACAATTAGAACTTGATGTTATTATGGTTCATAATGGATTATTATTTTAGCAAATAAGCATATTTAATCTCTTACAATTCTTATTAATTGTTATATAGATGGATATTAATTTTACTCAGTTTATTTTGTGAAAAGTTGGCTCTAATGAAAGACCTAGAAAATATGGACATATGAGCTTAATACTTGTATAATTGGGCAAAGGTTTTTAAAAGCATTATTGTATAGTAATATGACTATTAGGTGAAAAAATAAAGAAATATTTAAATTATAGAGGAATTCAAATGAAAATATTTCAGTAAATTATCTTAGAAATATAAATAATAAAGAAAGAGGTAGTAAAAATTAAAAAGTGTTAATGCTGCCTTCTTGTAGACGAGACTTCTACTTACTTTGTATAGCCATAAATAATCCAAAATAAAGTAGATTAAAAAAATAAATAATGTATACATCTTTAGAAAAGAAATAAAAATAGGTTTTAACAAAATTTATCTCAAAATTCTAAGATTTGATACCCAGAGATGACCAGTTGTGAACTTGACTCAAAATCATATCCTGAGACACAAAACCACATGCTTATGGTAGATGGATAATTCTTTGGCAAATTGGAGAATGGAATTTGAAAGTAAACTTTTAAAAAAAAAATTGAGCATTTGTTGTGAGTGATTTGGATAGATATTACCTTTATAAGAATTTTGCAAAATTAAGGTTGTTTTAAGTGACTTAGATATTTGTGAAATAAAAAAGAATTTATATTTTTGAGAATTTTGTGAGTTTGATAGTAGATCTACAAGTGAAATTTTATAAATTTGTGATTGTAACTATATTAAGTACATGCTATAAATTTGAACTTGATTAAACAGTTAGATAGAAGGTTATAAAGTTCAAGTGGGTTAGAATCTCAGAAATTGGATTTTGAGGATTAGTGATGGTTTCTAAGACATTCATCAATTCACTAGTTGGATTGAAGTAAAAATTATATATATAGATGGTATATTTAAATTTTTACATATTTATAAATTTTGAAAGCAATTGAATGGTGTATAAAGGAGATATTGGTGTTAGGAGATTGGCATCTAGGTTGGAGAAGGAGGCCAACCTACACCTAAGCAGAGTTTTTGGTTTATCTTCTATTTGATAAGTTGGATCTTCTTTAAAAAATTTGTGCTTGTTTTTAACTTACTTATTAAAAAATATGAAAATTTTGAGTCAAAATCAATGGTTTAATCATTAATTATTAAAATTTCAATCTACTATAGGATTTATTAGGATTCAATTAAAATTTGGATAGGATTTGTTAAGATTTATTTAGGATTTGATTAGAATTTGGTTAAGATTTGATTAGAATTGATTAAGATTTGTTAGAGTTCATTTAAGATTTGACTAAGATTTCATTAGGATTTATTTAAGTTTTAGAATTTGACTAGGATTTCATCAGGATTTTATTAGAATTTAATTAAGATTTGATTAAAAATTGATTAAGATTTCATTAGGATTTATTTAGAATTTAAAACTTTATTAGAATTTTATTAAGATTTATTTAGGATTTGATTAGGATTTATTTAGGATTTAGGAGTTTAATAGGATTTAATTAGCATTTAGATTTTGACTAGGATTTTATTATGATTTTATTAGGATTTGACTGAGATTTGATTAGAATTTGATTAGAATTTGATTGAAATTTCATTAGGGCTTGGCTAGGATTTGATTAGGATTTGATTAGGATTTGCTTAAAATTTGACTAGGATTTCATTAGAATTTCATTCGAGCTTAGCTAAGATTTGACTAGGATTTGATTAGGATTTGACTAAAGTTTGATTAGAATTTGATTAAGATTTGACTAAAATTTGACTAGGATTTTATTAGGATTTATTTAAAATTTAAGATTTGATTAAGATTTTATTATAATTTTTATTTTTAGTATTTTAAAAGAATTTCTATTTTAATATTTTTTAAAAAAAATTATATTAATATTTCTTAATGATTTCTTTAGAATTTCTTTGGAATTTTTTTGTATTTTTTTTATAATTCTTTAAAAATTTAATTGAATTTCTTTAATATTTAAATATACTTATTAATCTTTAATTATAATTTATATATAAATCTATTAGAAGTGTTAAGGCTTGTTATTGCAATTTTTTTTTTTATCTTCCACAATTAAGTACTCAGTGCATTCTCAAGCAAGACTTCACGTAATATGACAACACCATTCTTATGGCTATAGAAAATTTCATTATTGCAAAATATTGTGATATTATATAATATGCTAGTATTTATAATAGATCTTATTAATCTTAATTATAAAGATTTTTTGTAAGAGATTATGTGTATTTGCAACATGAGGTGCCTATGATACTTGATATCAAGGCGGGGCATACAATTCTTTGTGTAAAAGATGTATTAACTAACAGTATTTTATTGTTGGAAGGCAAGAATAAGCAAGTCTGTTAGAAGCATTCAAAGAATTGTGTTCCATGTCATCTTCTTATTGATGATTTTATTTGCCTTGAGTCAACGGTTGTGCCAAATAAACTTCCATGTTTTGTTTGTAGTAAGAAGAAAGAAGCAACTACCATGCTATTATGTGACCAATATCAACAAAGGTGGCACATAGAATACTTGGCACCTCCTCTTTTAATTCTTCTCTTTACAGATTGGACTTGTCTTTATTCTTGTGTTTTAACACAATTATTAGATAAAAGAAAAAAAAAAGATTATATTATAAAATAACTTATTTGAAAATATGGTTGCAAATTATTTTAAAAATTTTAAAAAAAAGATAAGAAAATAATAAAATAATTTAGTGTTATTGCTACTTTATTGTAAAAAAGACTTCTACTTACTTTGTAGAACTATAAACAAGACAAAATTAGATAAATTAGCAAAAATACTACTATAGGTATCTTTAGATCAAAATAGAAGGTGATTTTTAGCAAAAATTACCTAAAAAAACCTTCAATTGATATGGATGGATGGTAGGTGGTAAACCAAGGTTGAAACTATATTCCAAGGCTTAAAATTGTATGCCTATAAAAGGCAAAATATTCTTTTGTTGATTAAACTATGGAGTTAAGAAACAAACTTGATAAGATTTCTTTAACTATTGATTTTGAGGTTTTTAAATTTGGAATGACTTTGTGAGAGCTATGCAAAATCAAGATTCTATTTGAGTGACTCTGATTTTTGAGAAATAAAATGGATTTATGTTTTATAATTTTTTAAAATTTTTATAGTAAATCTATGAGTGAAAATTTGTGGATTTGTGAATAAAATTGTATTAGATGTGTATTGTGAATTTGAGCTTAATTGGATAGTTAGATCAAATATTTTTAGAATTCAAGTGGATTAAAATCTCAAAAATTGGATTTTGAAGATCTATGAGGATTTCTATGATTTTGAGCAATTTGCTAGTTAGATTGAAACGGTATTTTTTAAGCTCAAAGTTGATTTAGTTTCCAATATTTATGCAAATATTTAAAGCAAGTGAATGGTGCAAAAAAGAGACATTGATGCTAGAAGATTGATATCAAGATTAAAGAAGAAAGATAGCTGACACCTGAGTAGATTAGGAGCTTTTCCTTTTAATTTGTAAGTTCAATTAGATCTTATCTAAGATGCTTGGCTTATATAATTAAGAAGTTGGAATTGAATAAAGAATTATATTTAGTTCATGAATCTTTAAAACTTGGATATAATACCATCAAACTTCTTCAAAAGAACAACTTTTAATTCTCCAGCTAGTATACTTACATAAATTATTTGAAATAGTATAATTATTAAAGAAATTCTTATCATCTATATGTCCTTATGATTAATTATTCTTGATCTTGGTTGAAGTCATAAACAAAATCAATGTATAATTATTAAATTTTTCATTTGTTCTTTTATATATACCAATGCATTCTTTATATCTTTAAAATTGATCATATTAATAATAAATTTAGAATTTTGATACAAAAAAATAAAAAAAACAAAAAAACAAAAACAAAAAAAATGATGTTGAAAAAATTATACTAATTTAACAGAAGATGATACATAATCTCTAAATTACTTTGATGCTTTCTAAAAAAAATGATTAATTTATTTTTTAATAAGAAAGATTAAGCTATAATGATATTATTATTAGTCTTGTTGAACTATCAAGGACATGAATTTAGACAAAACTTAAAAGATAATACACTCATGTGTTATTAAAAAAAGAAGAAATAGTTATAAGATGGAAAAAAATTAGAATGGCTATTGTCAAATACAAAGAAACTATAGAGTCTTGAACCAAGACTAGAATATAAGAAAGGCATTGACAAGATTAAAGATAGCTTCACTCTTGTTTCTATATATACTAGCTACTAAAAAAGCCTCTTTGAAGCTTTCTAAGGACCAAAATACTTGTAGCCTAAGTATCAAATTATAAATTATTTTTAACATGGCTCTTTAAAAGTAGAAAAATTTAGAAGATAAGTTTTAATAGCCATGTGTAATATCTATATGAACCTAAAGATATAATTCATGTCTACAAAACTTTCTTGAAGTTTTGTAAAGAAGATACTATCTACCTAACATGTATTACCTACTTCTAATTATTTCTATTTATTCTATTTATTTATGTAATATAAATATTTGTTACATTAAAATTCTTATCTTAAATTTAGATTAAGATTTTTAATGATAATTTGTATAAATTTTTTATCAATTTTAAATGTCTTGTGGATAAAATAGAAACTTTTTTTGGATGATAATAAAGTAATTTATTAAATATTTTATGTATAATTTTTAATATCTTAAATTTTAAAATAATATAATTAATATAAATTTCTATAATATAAAATAATTAAAAATATATATTAAAAAAATATTTAAAAAAATAAATATAATACATAATTGCTTTATTATGATTTGAAATAATATATGCACAAAATTCTATTTCTACAAAGTTAAGTATTAGAGTCATTAAAACCTTCAAAGACTATATAAAAAGTATTCTAAGTATCTATTATATAAGATATACACTAAGTTATAAGATGCAAAGTTTTTTGCTTTTTCTTTCCAAATTGAAAATTCTATTATTTTTGTAATTCTATTTATTGTTAGTTATTATAAAATACTAACTTTGATCAAGTTTGTAAGTCTAGCTATTAGAATGGCTCTTATTATATTGGGTTTATATTGCAACAATAAAGTTTTTTATTTTCGTTATAATTTTTAATTTTTAATTTAATATATTTGAAGATAAAGAATAATCCACCACCAAATAGCAATATCTTTTACAATTAATACACTAAATATTAGTTTGTAAGTTGTTTGAATAATTTTAAATATTATAATTCAATATCAATAATTTATAATTGGTTATTATTTATATTGATTTGTTTTGATATTAATAGATAAAAAAATTAAAAATAATAAAACTATAGTTTTTTAAAGTAATAAAAGAATAACTTTCATTGATCATATTTGAATATTTTTATCAAATTAGGTTAGAAAAGTTATTAAGTGGATTAAAAAAATATATTTGTATAGTAGTTTGGTTTATAATTGCATTATTTAATCCTTATAATTATATTTGTTGGTTTTATGTACTACTAATTGCAATTTTGTCATTCTTTTAGTGTATTTATCTTGCAATTGGACATCTTTTTAATTAAACTGTTTTTTTATTTTATCAACTTGATGCATCTTATTTTTAAAAAACCAAAATTTTCTAATTGTTTTAAAGTATAAAAATAACTAATATTTTTTAAAAAAATTTAAACAATATCAAATTGAAAAATAGTTTTTTACCTTTGATAAAATAAACTAATAATATGTTGGTAACTAGATAACATAACATCAAATCAAGACAATTAAAAGCATATGTTATAAACCAAATTTATGAAGCTGACACATGGAACAATCTGGAAGAAATCTTGTGATACGCTGTCAGTTAAACTGTAATTGGTTTTAGGTAGTGGGTAGGCTGTAATCAATTCCAAAGTCACTGCCAGTACATTTTCTCAAACATGAGCTAATCCACATGTACTTGTTACATTGAACCACCTTGTGTAATTGTTTCGAAGCAAATCTTGGAATCCAAACACATTCAAAGCTTGAGATAAGAACTTCGATCCAAGATTTACATCTTACAGTTGTTTTGATTCAAAGCCTCACACAAAACTATAGTAACTTAAATGTTTAATGAAATTAAATGATTAGTGTTATTATTACCAATCCTCAAAAAATAATATAACTACTTTAGATTTATAAGAAATATTTTTTATAATAAAAAGCTATTTATAAGAATAAAATAAGGAATTTGGCACAAATGATAAATCAATTTAGTTTTCTAAATTTGTTTACCAATATAATTTTTGGTTATTATTCTTAAATTATGCAAGTGGTATAATTTGCTGTAAAATCCTTGTTTTTATGGTTTCTAAGATGAGTTCTTTCAATAAAATACTAGCATCACTATTGATTTTATTCTGTAACTAAGATAAAGCTTTTGTGTAAAAAAAAGCTTCTACATGTCTTTTTCCAAGGATATATAAGATATGGTCTTATTCATCACATCTTATATTAGTTAATTTTTATGTATACATTTTGATAAAATAAATGTATTTTTTTAGAGATATCTAACCAAAAACAGTTGTAGATATAATAAAATAAATACCTAACAATATACATGGTTAATTTGTAGTTATATCAAGCATGTCTTATTTGGGATTATTTGGGGTTATAATATATTCTATTGGCTAGTGATGGTAAGTAAATTCTTCTTGTAATCTAATTTAAATTTTATATATATATATATATATATATATATATATATTATTGTCATTAGATTTTGTGGAAGTTTTTTAAAAAATTTAGATTTCTAAGATTTTTTTTGAATATAAGGGTATTCTAAAATACTAACATAAATCTTATTTTTTTAATATAAGCTTCTAAAAGATCATGAAAGGTTTTTAGAAAAACAAGGGTAGATTTGAAAAAAATATATGATATAACTGTATGATGGTATACAGAATCATTCCATTAAATTTCAAAGGTACATCCAACTAACTTACCAATTTATTACTCATGTATATATATCAAAGGATATATTAAGTTGGCAAAATCAACTGATAGAAATAAGATATATTTGAAACATATTTTGATGGTACAAAATATTTTGATGGTTTGAAACCAAAATTTAATATCCAAAGATGTAAATATCCAAGAATACATCCAAATCAATTAGATTCAATTATAATTTTAATTATAATTTGGAAGATGACAAAACAAATCGGGTTTCTAAAATTTTTAAAGAGAAATATAATATACATATTGCTTGCTAATAGACATCTAAAAGAATCTATAATATTTTTTTAAAATATAATTAAAAAATATAGAAAATACTTCAATTTAAAATTTTAACTTGAAGATTATTTTTTTATTGATTTAAATTAATATAAAAGACTTTATCTTAGATTTTTACTTACAATTATTTAAATACCACAATTATTTTAAGATTTTCCAACAAAATATAGAATAGTTCATTCAACATTCAAGAGTGCATAATTAGATATATAAATACTCAAAAAATAATAAGACATGAATAATAGAGAAACTGATAAAATATTAAGAGCAATATTTTCTAAATACATATCTATATCTATGTGTGTATGTATGTGTGTGTTTGTATTTTTTAACTTTTAACTATTTTTATACACCAACTTGCAAAACTATAATTCTTTGTAATGATTTGTGTTAAAAAAAAATTTATGAACATATAATTCAAAATCATAAACATAGATCTTTGTTTTTGTCATATTTTTTCTTTAAAACTCTTCCAGAATCTATTAAAATATTAGAAGAGATATTACCTATATTATTGCAAAAGAAATTAGAACAAATATAGTTTACAAATATTAATTGTTAAATATATGACATGAAACTTTGAAGAACTTGTATATGAAATTAAAAAAAATTCTTTAAAGTTTACATAAAATGTATTGTTGTAAATAAAGATGTTGTTTATTTTACAAACAAAACCATAAAATACCATTTTTATTATAAGAAAGTATATATCAAGCAACAATTTTTTTATGGAATCTAATTGCAATAAAAATTGAGAAATTAAAAATAGAATATAAATTAATAATAAATTAATAAATAAAAATATTTATTAATTAATATTATATTAAATAAATTGAGAATATTTTATGAAATATACTAAATATATAATATTTTAAAATTAAAAAATCTGAAAACATTATTCTAAAAATTAGAAATATGATACCCATGAATTTTATTTATTAACTGAGATATTTTAGTATGCCAATTTAACACATATATATATATATATATATATATATATCAAGAGAGAGAAAAAAAAAGATACAAGAAATACTTTTGTATAATCATTACAGTTTTTGGTAGTAATTTTTAACGAATCAATTTTTAAATTATGAAACAATGGCAAGAGAATATTATTAATATTACTATTTAATAGTCAAAGTTTTATCAATGTATAAAGTTATTTAAATTAATTTTAAAATATTTATGTTTAAATAAAATATAATAAATTTCTACAAGATACTTTTAAAGATGAATTGATTAAAAATTTAAAAACAAATTATATATATACTGGAATAAAATATTATTAATATTATTTATAAATATATAATATATATAATTTAAAAATAATTGATTTATTATAAATATTTTAGTTTTACTAAATTATTAGAATTTAGATTCAACTTCAAAAGCTATAAACCAAGTAATTTGAATTTGACTATAAGTCAAGAACATGTGCATAAATAAATATTGAACGCACCTATCAAAGTTTTATATATCTATATATATTTATATATATATACATATATTTATATATATATACATATATATATATATATATATATAACAATGTTATTGATAATATTTTAAAAAAATAATATATACATATTTATTATTAATTTTTATGTTTATTTTAGTATAAAATAAACTAAAATAAACTTAATGGACTACTTCCATTTAAGTTAGAATTCAAAGCAACATGTCCTATTATATTGTTGAGGAATAATATTGTACTTTAAGGTCTTTGCAATGGTTTATATTTTCTTAAATGTATTATTAAAATAAGACACTTAGTTAAAGACAATTAAAGATAAATAAACTTTCATTTTAGATAATCATAGTTTCTATTCTTCATTACAGAAATTCTTTTAAATTTCAATAACAAATTTTTTATATAAGAACTTTTATTTACTATGATAATTAATAAATCTTTAAACCAACTATTGCAAAATGTGGACTAAAACTTTTAAAACTCTAGTTTTATTTATGGCCAATGGTGTGTAATTTTATCTCAACACTTGTTTCTAAGGTGCATTGAAATTATTTAAAAATAATAATAAAAATAATACCATATTTAAACAATAAAATATACCTCTAAGACCTCACCTAAATATTCAATTTATAAATTTGACTTTTAACAGTAAAATCATCATATATTTTTATTATAATTATTTTAACACAAGCAGATTTTTTTTTTCAGAATGTGTCTATATATATACACATAATTTTTTAGTATTTTTTTAGGGTACATGTACAAAATCCATGCAATATTTTGTGTATACAACAAGTTCTCTCTCTCTATATATATACACATATTTGATTTTATTGTTAATGTATTTCATATTTATAAACTATTTTATATATTCTTATTATTACATAATAAAGATAAAGATAATTAAGTAATTTTTTTATATGCTAAAATATCTAGGTGAAATTAAAACTCTTAAATTGTAATCCAATTTAATCAAACATGAAATTTTTTTTATGGGAATATATATTTACATATAAAAATATATATTAATATTAATTAATATATTTAATTAATCAATATACATTTTAAAATATTTTATAAAGATAAAATAACTAAAAATTACTTTATATATAAAAATAATATTTTAAAACTAAAAAATTCAATATTATTTAAAACCTAAAGATTATGTTTTTTTTTTTTTATAATTCTATTGTTTAAGTTATTATAATCTAATTATTTTTTTAATAATTTATAATATTTTTATTGAAAAATAAATAAAAATTACTTAAAAAATAACTGAGTTTAACTTAATAATATTATAATACAATAGAACTTTAGTAAATAATATTTAAAAAAATATAAAATTATTATAATATAATTTTTAGATATTTTCTATAAAATATTTAAATTTAAACTTATATATTTTAAAAGATAAAATATTTAGGTTTAATTCTTTATTTATCCACATAAATATATATATATATATATATATATATATATATATATTAAGTTTTTTTCTTTTCTATTTAAAATTTATATAACAACAGTTAAACCTTACATTAATTTATTGAAATTTAATTTATCTAAAGTGGCTTAGAACATTTTTTTTTTGTAATATGTTACTTTGACATTGCATAATTAAAAGTTTGATTTTCAATACAATACCAAAACACAGAGGTATTAAATTAAGACATTAAAGACTTTTAAATTTTATATTGAGTTCATTTTATGTAGCTGTTTTTAACACTTTTTTTTAAACTAAGAGATTTTTATGTGATAATTATTACTATTTTAAATTTAATTACTATGTTTAAATCTCAGACATTAAGTTAATTTTTAGATTTTATTATTCTAAGTTTAAAGTGGTTTGTTTCTAAGTATGATCATTTTCTATGTATATTCATGATTAAATATCATAAATAATATAAAAATAATAATTTATTATATTCAATCTAGGATTACAAAATAAATTAGTTTTTGAATTTATTTTCTATATTCCGTATGTTTATTTTTAAATTAATATACTTTTTACTATCCAATGTTTTATTTAGAAAAATTAACAATCTTATTTACTACTACTAATTTCCATGTATTTCTATTATTATTATAAATATTATCATTTTGGTTTCACTATTGAGTATCTATAATAAAATATAAGAAACATGTGATTTTATTAAAAATAAACAAATTATATAGCTCTATTTTATTTTTATTTTATTAAATAATATATATATATATATATATATATATATACACACATATCACATGGAAAGAATTTAATTTTTAAAATATAATTAATATTTTAGAATAAAATAATGATTTAGAATAAAATAAAATTAATGATATGGAATAAAATAATGATTTATTCTAGTTTTATATAAATATAATATTTAAAATATCAAAAACCATTCTAGATTATAAATCTAAGTATTATTTTTAATTACTAAGTTATAGTTTACAAAAAGAAAAAATTATATTTTCTCATAATGCATATTTAAAATCATAATTATTTGATATTATTTTTGTAGATATCATATATCTATATATATACAAAATTAATAGTTACTAATTCTATTTAATAAAATTTTCAAGTATACTAATTTCTAAAATAAAAATTATATATATTTATATTATATATATATATATTATAAAAAATAATAATACTTAATTTTTTTTATTTAAATAAAATAATAAATCAAAAATAAAATAAATAATACATGAATTAATCAAGTAATCAAGCTAAAATAATGTGTTTATAATCTTAACTTACAATATATAATTTTACTCATTCTACAATACTAAAATCCATATTATTTACATAAAGTATAAATATTCATCAAATTCATATTTTAATTGAGCTCACTACAAACATCTTAATAATATATGATGGAACTCTTATATGCACATATATGAATCTAATAAAAATGACATTAAATAACTTATATTAAATAACTTATATCATACATGTCCAATATATAAAATACTACTTAGATTTTATAAATCTTATTTACCATTAATACTTTCATGAAAGTGATTTGAACAAAAAGGAAGAAGTGAAAGAAAGATATTGGAAATACATCCTCACAAGCTAAAGGAAGAGAGAGGAGAGAGAGAGGCTGAGGTCCTCTCTCTTTCTACTCTCTACTCTCTTGTTTTGAACGTTCGTCGTTGCGCGTGGGCTGTGGTCTGGGCGTGGGCATGGGCATGGGCATGCTGCAGGACTAGGGTTTGGTTGCGGCCCATTGCTAAGCGCCGGCCTGTTGTGGTGTGCGGTCTCGACGGCAGTGCTCACGCCCTGTTGCTGGCACGGCGAAGAAGGACCGGAGCCGAAAGCATGGAGTTCGACGAGTATGACTACCTGGAGAAGATGACGGAGGGTGGCGGCGACGCCAAGGGGAACAATCATGAAGGGGGCAACGGGAATGAGCGAGACGGTAGGGGCCGGCGAAACGCGAGCTACAAGCGTCGCAGCGGCGATAGCGACGCACACGACCACCGGAGCAAGCGCACGCGCGGGGACGACGAGGAGCGTGAGCGTGGAGACCGGGTGGACAAGGACCGAGAGAAGGAGAAAGAGAAAGGCGGAGAGAGGTTGGAGCGCGATCGGTCGAGGAGTGGGCGGGATGGCGTTGGTCATGGCTCGCCTGGCCGAGCGCGAGGGGAACGGGGGTCAGAAAAGGATGGTGAGAAAGAGCGAGGGAGCAGGAGCAGCAGGTCGGAGAAGAGCAGAGACAAGAGCGAGCGAGGTGACGGTGATCGCGCGGAGAAGGAGTCTAGGCGTGAAGGCCGAGAGTCGAGTGTGAAGAAGTTGTCTGAGAAGGTGAGGTCACGGGAGAAGGAGCGGGAAAGGGAGCGGGAGAGGGACAGGTCTCGTGATCGTCATCGCAGCAGGGAAAAGGACCGCGAGAGGGAGCGCGAGAAGGAGCGAGAAAAGGAGCGGGTAAGGGAGAAGGATAGGGAGAAGGAGAGAGAGCGAGAGAAGGAGCGCGAAAGAGAGCATCGGTAATTCTCCAGGCATTGCTTTCCTACTTTGTTGCATTCCCAAGCGTTACATTCTGGACTTGAATTTTCCTGTATGGGTACGTGACGTTTTCTGACAATATTGTTATTAAATTTTACAGGAGACGGTCGAGTGAGCTCAAGGATCGCAAGGAAGAGGTTGTGGCTAATGAACCGGAGGCTGACCCTGAGCGGGATCAAAGAACTGTTTTTGCATATCAGGTGAACAGAATCATTAATCCACCTACTTATTTTTATTGTAGCTCTTTGTTTTACCTCAATGTACAGTGCCCGAGCTATTATAGTTCATTTCAAACACCAAAGTGTTAACTCTATGAGATTTTTTCCTGGACAAGTTGCAACCGAGTTGTTTCCAGCCGTTACATGATTTTTTTTTTTTTTTTTTTTTTTTTTTTTTTTTTTGAAGTGGTTGCCCTAATCGATTTGTCGGCTTACTTGCATCTCTACCTCTGAACTGTCAGCAATTGTCATAGTGCATAAGCGGCTGCTATAGACGGATGACAGGGACAACAGTAATTGTAGTCTGCATTATAGTCCCTTGCATACAGAACCCCCGCAACTAGCACCATGAAATGGAAGGGAACAGTTTGAAGTGTTTTATGCTAAAAGATACAGCTCGTTTGTAGGTGCTAGTTTCTTCTGTTTAAGGCGAGCAGGTTTCCCTGAAACTGATGGTAGTGGATTATCCCAACATGTAAATGCAGGACTCGATCTTTGTGACTTTGGGAATAATTTGCGCCTGTGGTCACATTGAGTTGAACTTAAGGGGTCCTTGCACCCAGGAGATTATTTTTTAGGGGTACAACAATGAGACCGTTGGGGGATCTGGTCATGCAGGTTTATTCGATTGGTCAAATAATCTTAGCTCTGCTTCAGGCAGTGTAAGCTTCCACTTCCTGTTGTAACTGCTTGAGACCTTTTAGGAACCTTTATTGCTACAGACAGGTGTTAACTCAGCAGTTACCTGGAAGCGAACCGGCCCCCTCATGTTTGTCCGAGTTGCTGAGCTTCAATTCTGGCTTCCTTGGGTTCCAGAGGTTGACATAATTGGGGAGTATGTCTAACAGTGTCCAATATGCTTCATTCGTAGACCTAATGTCGTATGCTGCATCGAATTATCCATGTATGTGGAGTCTAACGTGCGTCCAATAATACTAACTGTCTTCCACGGTGCTGGACTAACCCGTGGTCCATCATGTTTATGATGCAGATATCGTTGAAGGCCGATGAGCGTGATGTTTACGATTTTTTCTCTCGGGCCGGAAAGGTGAGACCTGACCTTCTGTCATACCTTCTGGGCATGTAGTCCTTATGAAAGGAGAGTCGCAGAAATTAAGTTTGTAAGGTCTGTGGACACGTCTGGAGATAGAGCCCTGCCAAAGTCCTGAACTGTACTCGCAATCATGGTTCATGTGGTCTGTTGGGTAGTGTACGAGTGTGGTTTAGTAATTGATATCTCGTTTCATACCCTACGTCACAAACGCTGACCTGGGTTTGTATGGATAACAAGGTTAAGGGTTCACTAGGATGCTGTTGGCGTCTTACTCTGTAGTCTTCTGTGGAAAACAACGAGTTCATTGATTACATAATGAGTATGAATCAAACCCTCTGCTTCTTTGCAGTGCACATCCCTGAGTTTGCTTGCAATGAGGTCAGACTTGTGGCCTTCTTTGTGATTCTGGACCGGAGCTTGTGGTGAGCGCTAAACTGATTTACTTACGTAAGTAGCTTCTTTGGGGCACCTCCTCAGCTATGCGAGGTTGAGCGCCATGAGCATGTCAGTGTGCTGTCAAGGTCCCATGGGTTGGATCCTTTTCTACTCTTGCTCTTTTCCACTTCACAATGCAGCAGAATCTGCGAAGTAATTAACAATGGCTTTTTGTTAGGTGCGTGATGTCCGGCTCATCATGGACCGGAATTCGAGGCGTTCTAAAGGAGTTGGGTAAGATCCGTTAATGTCGCCGACTTCTGTTTTGTGCCTCTTGACTATCCTTGTTCCTCCAAACTTAAATGTTTTTTTTTTTTTTTTTTCCCCCTAGGGCTGGCATTTGTAGTATCTGGCCAATCAACATGGTGATGTTTTGTAACAGGTACATAGAGTTCTATGACGCCATGTCAGTGCCGATGGCCATTGCTTTATCAGGTCAGTTATTATTGAATCAGCCGGTCATGGTGAAACCTTCTGAAGCTGAGAAGAACCTTGTACAATCTACAACCGTGGTTCCGGGAGTTGCTGGTGGCTTTATTGGTCCGTATTCAGGAGGCGCCCGCCGGCTTTATGTAGGAAATCTTCACTTTAACATGACTGAGGATCAGCTTCGTCAGGTATGGATTTTTCTTATCATTAGCACTGTGTCTAGTGTGTGAACATCTCTTGTGTACGGTATTGGAAGATGATTCATGAAAGGTGGAATTTGATTTGATCGTTATGTAAATTTAGAAAGATTCACAATTTCCGGTATTTTAGGATGGATTTATTGCTTCTGAGAGTGGATATATTTGTTATCAGCTCATAGCTACACAGAGTTTGGTACATCATATGTGTTGATTTTTTTAGGTTAAGGCCTTTAATTCTCATCACTGTTGTAATTTTTCTCTTTCGCGAATTCACATTGATTACATGTCCTTTCTAACAGGTTTTCGAGCCTTTTGGTCCAGTAGAGCTAGTGCAGCTACCTTCAGATATTGAAACGGGTCAAAGTAAAGGGTATGGGTTCGTGCAAGTAAGTTTTTTTCGTCATATCATCCAAAGCCGCAAGTTAATCATCGTTCAACTTGCAGTTCAATGTCGCTACATGTTGCAACCCTTGGTTTTTGAGCACTACGTTCTCCTATGTTCGTCGGTGTGCACACTATCTCTTACTAGCTGCACACTTTTGGTAAAGCAGCTCGTAGAGCCTTATTAATCACTAATTATTTGATGTTTGCGACTCCTGCTAGTATGCAAGGCTGGAAGATTCTCGTGCAGCACAACAGAATCTGAACGGGTTGGAGCTTGCTGGACGTCCAATCAAGGTCACATTTTCTTCTTTGATAAGTGCTAATCTTCGATTGGTGTTCCTGTTGGGCTAAAGCACATGCATGTTGTGCCCTTCGCCTCATTTTTTACAATGTTTAAAACCCTGATAATTTATTATTTAATTCTTCATCAGGTGTCAGCCGTATCAGACCAGATTGGTATGGAGGATATGGGAGTGCATCCTGGAGAACTTGACGATGATGAGGGAGGTGGTCTGGTGAGTTTATGATTCGTAGCAATGTTGATATCTGTTGTCACTCAATTTCCATCATGATACTGTCCATTTATGAGCTCCTGACAGTTGTCTAATTTTTCTGTGTCTATGTAACGTTCGTTGCAGTCCCTGAATGCTCGTTCGAGAGCTCTCCTGATGCAAAAGCTTGATCGGAGTGGAACTGGAACGAGGTGGTCTTCTATGGCATTACTTGTTGCATTTTAAATACTGAAATCAGCATTTGGTACTCTTTTGAGTGTTTCAGTTTTGAAAACATCTTTTTGTCTGGTGGTGGTTGCCTTTTCGCATTTCGTTGCATAAGTCTAGTTTTCTCAATTGCGATCGAACATATCACTCACGACGGATTTTTTGTGCACAGCAGCAGTGTTGCTTCTACCCTACCAGCAGCGCCTGCGCCAACTCTTGGCCTCCTTGGAACAGCTGTACCTCCTTCTGTAACTCCTCTAGCGAGGGCTCCTTTTTTCGTTCATAATCCACTGGTCTTAGCAGGTGCAGCCCCCGGATTAGGGGCTGCTGCTGCTCTCAGTTCACCTGCCATCGTAGTGCCCTCCATAGCTGGTGCAGTTGATGCGATTGGGCAGCCGAGTGAATATCTGCTGCTCAAGAATATGTTTGACCCGAGCACTGAGGTTAGTCCTACTGTGCTTCAGTTCTGTGAATGAGAGTCTAACAATCAGTCTTGTACGAGATATCGATGCTTTGTGTATTGTAAAAACTTATTACTTATGTTGCTGTTTGTCTGCATCAAGAGCTTATACCTGCTCTTACTTAGATATGCGAACTCTAACTCGGTGGTTGTGTGTGTCCTTTATGTGTGTAAATAGATCTGATGGATTGAAAGGTTTTTTATAATTATCTCGTCTAATATTGTGTACTTGTCATGCAGTCCGATCCGGATTTTGACATGGATATCAAGGAGGACGTACAAGAAGAGTGCTCAAAGTTTGGTGTTGTGAAGCATATCTTTGTTGACAAGTGAGTCATTTTGTCCACTCTGGTTGTTTTTCTTGACTCGTGGTCTTCTGAAGGGTCTCGTATAATTCTTCTCGTGGTATACTTTCGTGGTCTTTCTTTGTTCAGATGCAGTGGTCATCGCTGTATTATCGCGTCGTCTACTAGCAGTCAGAATCTTATTTATGAGTGCTAAAACAGTCATTAGCATTTACGACATATATTCTAGATTTTAAGGTTCAGGTGGTCGTATATCACTGTTCACATTTGTGTCGAGAATATATGAGTTGGCTGAATTATGTCGTTGGTATCTTGTTCAGGAATAGCGCTGGTCATGTGTACTTGTGCTTTGATTCAATTGCCGCGGCAATGGCAGCTCAACGGGCTTTGCACGGGCGTTGGTTTGCTGGTAAAATGATTACTGCAACATACTTGGTGAGTCCTCTTCCAGATTCTTGACATGTTGCGAGATGACTTGACGTACAGTTTTGATTGTTAGCTGCCGTTTTGGAGTGCGTTAAGAAGACCATGGTTATTAATCTGAGGAACTTTTGGTCGCAGAGCGCACTGGCATACCAAACGAAGTTTCCTGAAAGCAGATAGATCAGCATGATTGATTGTTGTGGTGACCGGATTATGACTTCTTTCAAGGAATGCTGAATTCATAGCATGCGTGATGTCTTGAATACTTCGCTGTATCTGCGTTCGAATTGGGCCCGAAAAGATTAGTATTGATAACTTGCCAACCTTTCAAGTATAAACGTTTGACATAGTTTTGAGTATCTTGGTTGCACTTACACCTTGGTAAATGTTCTTTCCAATTGTGGCCAATTCTGGAACACGCATAGATGGGGATATAGATTTTGGAGAGTAGAAAGAGCTCCAGGTTTGTTGGAAAGTGTGCTTTTCAATTTAGACACTTTCTATTATGAACTATAACGGTTTCAAGTTTATCTCATGATATCGTTACAATGTAACTTTGATGACTTAAATCTGGAATTTTACTTTCTCTGCGCATTCACAAGCCGCATTACTTTTGGACTTCATATGGAAGAATCTTCTACAAGTGTCCATCTCATAACTATCTAGTTATAATAAGTAAGATCTAAACAATTTTCCTCTAAACCTCGTGTAAACTCTCTTGAATACTTTTGCTCAAAAAAACACTTCTCGATATGAGTTAGAATTCAGGTAGTGGATATGTCAGAAATTGGAAGTTGTTGGTAAGGGTTAAGGGAGTGGATATATCAAGAGTGAGGTGTGGATATGTCACCCCCTTAATTTTTTTTCATGTTCTTAAAGCGTACATTTCATTACCTTTGGATTTGATCCTGAGAGAGAGAATTATGTTGAGATTATAATTTTGCAGTTTGTATGTATGTTTTTATATTATACATGCATCAAACCCATAGTGTGGCTTCTGGGCTGTACACAGCGTGCATTGTTAATAAAAGCACTGGATTCAGGCTTCGAAACTGTGGGTGAAAAGTGTGTCACACTTAAACCTGTGGTTGTCCTCAATTTGATGTGATAGCACAATGCTGTGGTAGCCATGAGGTAGTCTGATCCCAACCAGGTTGAAATTTTATCATCCCCTTCGCTCTCTTTCTACACCTTTTCTACTGTCAATTTGACCTCTAAATTTCAGTTCTCTGATTCCGCAGCATCCATCTGGTTACTGCCCATAATCGAAAGATACGACAGTTACAATAACCAACTTTAGGGTATCCGATATTACATAACTTGGTACCTACAGGAGAAAGTGAATCCTATGAAGCATTAAGAGTATGCAGTTTTCTTGTGATAAAACTAGTCGGTTGGTTTCCTATCAAGGCTTACTGGTCTTGCCAGGCGTTTGTTGAAGCTGGAGGGCGATGCGAGAGGCAGGGACATAGTTTAGAGGAAGTGGCGTCGACAATCAACTGAAAGATTGCAAGGTTATAAGAAGACATAGTTCAGTTGTTTGGGTGTGAGTGGCTGCATTGTCGACCCGAAGGGCAATCTGCAAGCGCCTTGGATGCTTCGTAGGCTGGTCTGCAGCATTGCAACTCTGGAGAGAAAATAATCAGCATGCGGACAAACGCTCAGAATCCGCCTCCTTGTTCTTGTTGTTGATAAAAGGGGAGAAAAATAACAATCACCGAAACCATCACTTACCCATCATTGCCCCCACGAGCTCTGTTTCAATCGTTGAATAAATATCGTAGCAAAACAGGTGCGTGTTCAGCGCCGGCGTGGCCTGAAACGCTGAAATTCAGCTCACCACGAAGTTAATATGTAATAATACGTCATAGAAGTCCAAATCAGCAAAAAAAGACTAAAGGAGACAAAGAAAGGGGTGGAATCAGATACGCTTTTATTTAACCACCAGAGAACTTGCCATTGTAGAACCAATGATGTGACAATGATTTGTAGTGGGTCAGTCATACTAAGCTTGGAAGAATGGCTATGCTTGGAAGAATGATGGATTAGCAATCCTGTCCATTGCCATCTTCGTCTGTAGTCTTCCTCATGACAAAAATTGAACATGTCAATTCCAGACTTTTATTCCACATGATGTCAACTTTTTGCTTCCGAAATCAGGGATTGTTCATGGGCAGTTTCTCCGAGGGCGAGCGCTCCGTGGGCGGCGGTGATCAGGAGGCTGGTTTTTGACGCCCTCTTCATTCCTGATCATCGATGAGATTTGTCTTATTTCTCCATCTTCATGAACCTTCATGATCCTTCTCGTGGTCTCGTCGAAGGTTTGTTTAAAGAGCGTAGAAGCCTTGGAAAGCTGTCTCTTCTGCGCACTCGATTTGACGTGCATTTTCTGCGTGGGTTTTTTTGCAGGATTCTGTGGGTTGAGTCGTTTCATTGAGAAGATTTCTTCACTTGAGAATTCAGAATCCAGTTGACCATGCCAGACATCACTCGAATCAACATGCTTTCGGGTGAGAAGAAGTGAATTCCCCCGGTGATGCTTCCGCGGACGCACTCGCCACCGACACCGCCCCCGCCAGTACTTGCTCCGACGCCTTGATTGCCGAGGCTACTGCAGGGAATGGAGGCGGCGACGAGCCGAGGAAGAAGAGCGGCACGCGGCCTTTGTATCTATATGGCTGCGCATGCTACTCGTACACTGTCAGAGGCGAGAATGTTGAGAGCGTTGCTATTGGAGGTTGCCCAGCATTGAGCGATTATGAAGAAATTGTTGAGAGGAGAGGCATTCGCTGCGACTTGTTTAGCAGAGGATGAACATAGGATGTTCATACCTTTCGATAGTTGTTCCGATTGCTACCACCATCTTGTGGCGTGTTCACCCTGCAAACTAGAAGAGACCCGCAACCTCAGTTTGCCTGGAGATGTACACGTGCTTGTTGCTTTTCAGTAAATTGTGCCTCCACTTGCATCAGTTGTTTCATTGCGCATCCTTACACTGGTCACCTCTCCTGTGAAATCCTTGTTTCTCTTACGGATCTCTTCTTCCGTAACGTCACACGTTTTCCACTTGGTCGAGATGGAGGGGAGGGGGTTGTTATTGGAAACATCGTTTTCATGGGCCATTCAGGCAAGGCTAGAGCACTTTGGTTGTGTATTTTTTTGTTTATTTTTCTTTCTTTTTGTAACAACAGGACACACCCATCGTAGTGATCCATGTTGGAGGATTGAGCAATATTAGAAATGAATTGAAGTCTTGA
The DNA here is from genome assembly GCA_036785485.1 of Physcomitrellopsis africana. Taxonomy (NCBI): domain Eukaryota; kingdom Viridiplantae; phylum Streptophyta; class Bryopsida; order Funariales; family Funariaceae; genus Physcomitrellopsis; species Physcomitrellopsis africana. Next base: position 973,648 of record JAWRVF010000027.1, read on the forward strand.
ACAGCACGCATCTGCGCCAGGAAAGGGCGATCGGAAGCGTCAAGCGCGGAACGTAGCGTATTGTTGGGGATGTATGTGCAAATACAAAAAGAAGAAGACGATGATGACGTGTCAAGTATGACGTGTCACTTCGGACGCCACGTCAGATCGCTTCTGGAACAGTCCAAGCTCCCGACTAATCGTAGACCGTGAGTTCACGGAACACGATATACATGAAGGAGACTGTTCATTTGTTGTGCCCCGCATAAATACATAAAATAGATAAGTAAAGGTATTAATTCACAACAAAAAAAATAAAAAAAATAAAAAATAAAAAACTTATGTAACTTTTTGCAAAACCCATTTCTCCTTATTTATCTCCTTGTTAATATTTTAATTTTTTATATTTAAAATTTAAACATAAGTGTAATAAATACAGAACAAAGGTGTATATCTTGTATAAATTTTTATATAATACGTAGATATATTGCAAATGACAATATATATGTTGGATATACAAACATACATATATACATGTATTTCTATATAAACACATGATTTAACAGCTTTTAATTGAATGATGATATTTTAATTTGATTTTATACATCTAAAGTGTTTATATTTTGAGAATTTTATTCAAAGTAAACAAAATTGACACTTTTGATTGTTTGTTTGTTTGTTTTTTTCTAAAGTTATGCATGAAGTTTTATGTAGTATAAAATCAAAAAGTTTTTACTGTTTAATATTATTAAAATGCATGATTGAATTAAGTAATTTATTAATTTAAATTATTTAATCATATTCAATTTTTTTCAAAAAGACCTAACTTATCATACTTTTCTTTTGAAAGTATCAAAGTGATAAAACATTCTTGTTCTAACACAAATGTAAAAATTGATCAATTTTTATATTGAACAGATGGATACATTTAGATGATATTGTTTTGTTTAATTATAGGTTCTTAAAAATAAAAAAAAAAATAAAAAAAAAAAAAGCCATAGTAAAAACAATTACTCACATCATGCAAACATTGTCAACTCTTAATAGAGTTGGACTACTTTATATTATTAAAAAAATCAGAATTCCAATTGAGATTTAATCTAAAATAATAACAATTAAGTATAAACTTTAATGTCTCAATACATGGCATATTACAACATACAGAACATAATGTAATTTATCAAAAAATAAAAGAACTTATGTAATAAAAATCTTTGATGATATTATTAATATACCTCATAAGGATGTGCAATTTTATATTTTTAATTTTAATTTTATTTTGTAGGTAGACCATAACATGTAATACTCATAAAATGATAAATTATTACAAATGATGCAAAAGATAAATATAATTAAACATGTAATTTAATGTCAAAAGATATACGTCAAAAAAATATCTTTTAAAAAGAAAAATTATCATTTACTTAGAATTTTATTGCTTTCATCTTATTATGCATTGATTATTAGAATATGATTATCAATTTTTGCTCCTTCTTAAATAAGCTTGGGATATCTTTAAATTTATTTTAAAGTATAAAAAATATAACAACAGATAAAACAAGTATTTTTATGGTATGGTTGAGATGTTTAAATTGAATATTTATATATTTATAATTAGAAAAAATATATATACTGTGGTCTCAAGTTGTATCTATGAATAATAACCTCATGTAAATACACTCTCTTGGCAATAGATATTATAATCATTTAAATTAAACACTTTTACTCAATCTAAAATTTTTAACTGTACTGATCTTGTAAAATTCTAAAAATAAAAATAAAACCCATTAATAGATAAAATATATAATATCATAAAAAATCTATTTTAGACCATTTAAAATAATTTTAATAAGTTATTTATTAAACCTCTGCAACAACATTGAAGAAGTCAACTAGCAACAAATATGACAAATAAAAACACGTTTAACAAATAATAATGTAAAAGGAATCAAAATGAAATTAAAAAGCATATTCAACAAATCCAAAACATAAAAAAACAAAAGCTACATTAAAAAATATATATAATTGAAGGTAGTTAGAATATCTGGTAGAAAATAACTAAAAAGAAAAATAAAAATATGTACGCAAAAATCACAATAACAATAAGTTTTTGCAAGACAAAAGGCTAAAATCTAGTTGAGCTGGAGAAAAGACATTAGTCCAGCTAAAATATTAAAAGAAATTAAATGAAAAAAAGATTGTCTAACAACAATTGTAGCAGTACTAATAAATACCATTAAGTATATAAATCTAACATGGTTGTCCAAATTCTAACATAATATAAACAACTGTAAGAACTTGGCCCACTATTTGATGTCTATTGAATAGACATCTATCCTGAGATGTCTATTCATAATATATTCTTATTAATATAATTACAGATGTTTTATATCCAATTGATAAAAGAAAATCCATTAAATGCTTATTGAGATTTTTTTTACATATTTTCATATGTAATTATATAAAACATTATTGAATTGACAACATTCCTTTATTGCATGTAAGAATCTCGAAACTTGGAGATTTTAGCTCAACAATTTTATTTCAACTATAAAATTAAAAAGAAAAAAATTAAAGATATTTAACATATGAAAAACAATAAGAACTTAATCTAAAGATTGATATTTACAACTTTGATGCTACAAATTTTGAATAGATCATAAGCATATAGTAATCTCAATGTAACCTCAATGTAAACCTACTTAAAAGAGTATTATTAGAATGTCATCTTGGTAGTCTAAGATCTTTTGAAAATTAGAATATGAAAATTTGAATCTAAATTATTTAAATCGACTCCCGCAAAGTTGATTATTTGATATGTAAAGCATTGACTTGTTAATCAAAATTGTATTTAAAACTTATATATTGTTTATAGATATAACTAATTTAAATAAAATAATAATTATAAATAATATATTTTAATTCTTTTTATATCTATTCAAAGTTATGTTTGTTGAATATTCTATTAAATTAACTCTATAATAAACTATTTTTTAACTATTAATAATTAATTTTATATATTATTAGCTTTATAATAGAAATATAATTTTTAGTATTTAATTTTTAAAATAATAAAAAAAATTTAAAAACTACTATATAGATTAAATAATATTATATATTGACTACTATTTTAATGACTTAGAATCCTATAAAAAATATTTTGTCTAAATTATTTATAACATATGATAGTAAATAATAATTAAAAATTTATAACAAAAAACTCATAAGCATTTTTTTATTTTAATTATTAATTCTTAAGTATTTTAATTATTTATATAATATTTTAATAAATTTTATTCTAAATGTAAAATCTAATATTTTATTTGATTTTATATTTGATTTATTATCTATAGAGGTTATTTTTATATAATATTTTGGTACATTAATCTAGTATAGCAATTTAATACATAAATCTATTGTAACGTTTTTCCAATCTTATTTGTAAATAGACAAAAATATACAAGTGAAATTTTAATATCAAATTAAAAGACTAATTAAATATTTCCAATAAAAAAACTACCAAAGAATATAATTTTTTAGAAGTATAAGAAGAAAATATTAAATAGAGGCATGCATGGTTGACCTAAAAATCATTTGATACATCTTAAATTGCCTCCAGAGTTATCATTTTTTAATTTTAAAAAAGATAATTTGGATGCGGATAAAATGAAAGACACATAAAGATAGCATACGTTTTCATTGAAAAGAATTATTTCTACTTTAAAAAACAAGATAAAAAAAGTTTGCAAGCAATTGTGTGAAGTGAGTTTACTTTTTCTTTTCTTTTTCTTTTCTTTTTCTTTTCTTTTTCTTTTCTTTTTCTTTTCTTTTTTTTCTTTTTTTGTTTTGTACAAAGTTTTGATATTTGCTATAGCTTGTATCAAGAACAAGTTAAATATTATTATTTTTGTGAGAAATTTTGTGTTTCATGCTAATCCAGTTTATTTTTCTAATCCACTTGATAAAAATGAAAATCTTTGCACTGTAATCCAAGGTATTTTAGTGTTGCTAATTTGGCATTGTTTGTTATTTTTTTAATATACACAAGACGTAATTAGTTACTTGCTTTGGTTTTACGTACTTTGGTGCTTTTGATTTTATTTTCATTTTTTACATCCTCTACACAAGGTATGTTTGGCTCTTTGCTTTGCTTGAATATAATTTGGAATCCTTAATTCAACATTGCTAGTTTAGATTTCCAATCTATACCAAATGTATGTTTGAATCTTCACTTTGCTACTAGTAGTACCAAATGTATTTTGGTACTAGTAGTTTATCAGAAGGTGGTATAAACTTGGGTCTGCTATAAAAAAGTTCTATATATGTTATTCTTAGCTTTTGACAGAACTTCTATTTACATCATTGTTATGATAGCTGTTTTACATTTAAAAAAACAAGAACCCAATTTTTTTTGTACTTAGCATCATTTTAATAAAACCAATAAATTGTTTACTTTTTTTTTATAATTTTATTATTGGTATTATGTGATTGTTTAGAAAAATTTCTTCTATTTACAATAGATCTAAAAAAATATAAGTATATTGCTAATTGCAATGAAGTTGTCTATACAAGATAATAAAAAAAGTATAGATTTAAGACGCAATAATGTAATTTTACCTGTTTGTACTAAAATTATTATTAATATTGGAAATACACAGATGTTAGATTGGTACCTTTGGTGTTGTAAAAATTATAATCAATTGCACACAAATGCTGCAATGAGTGGTGGTTTAAATATTTTTGTACAGATATGTAGCAAGGCAACAAAAAGTTTAATGAAAATAAGTATATATAGTTGATTGGCGTTCTAGTTTAGTAAAATCAAATCTAAAATTCCACATTTTTTTTTTGATTGGCATTTAGATTTGAAAAGTAATTAAGGTAGATGTATATTTCAAAATTTTGGTGGCAATTGAAACTTCTTGCTTATGGAAAGTGGTATCAAATTTCAACATTTTTTTTTTTTAGTGATATAGGAAGTTGGAATATCAAGATGCACTTTAGGTTTATTATTCTAAATAATTTCTTGATGTAAAAAAATAAAATAAATTGTGTGTGTGTGTGTGTGTGTTTTTTTTTTTTTTTTTTTTTTTTTTAATTTAAAGTTTTATATGGTTTTTTTACAAGAAAGCAATGCAGATATTGTGAAGGATTTCTTCAAGTGTAACTGTGCTTTTGTATATGCTATAATATTCGCATGTAGTTAGGATTTAACATGCTACTATAATTAAATTTGTTGATGTTCAGAATTTAACTATAAGTACTAGTCTTATCTGACTAAATTTTATCAGATAAGACTAGTACTTATAGTTAACAAATTTTATGCTCTTACAATTGAAAAGTACATATTTTACTAGACCCAAACAAACCTTTGCTATACAAATACTTATGTACAATTGATGCCATATCTTGTTTTGATAGAGATAAAGATGTTTGATTTAAAAATGTAAAAGAACAACAAAAATAAAAACCATGATTCTTAATGCAAAGTATACCAAAGATGACACTAGGTAAAAGATATCAATAAATAACAATCTAAAAATTATTTGTTTAAAAAATATTATTTTTAATATTATTTTCCTTGTTAATATTATTTGATACAACATTCAAGTAGATTTGTGGAAGCAAGACCCAAAACAACATATTATAGATTTTTTTTTGTATTGTCACAATATTAGATTATGATATTGTAAAATGTACATGTGACGAAATTGTATAATAAAATCTTTACTTCAAAGAAGTTCTACAACAATATCCAGAATTGATTTACAATGTCAAATTTTTACAGCAATAATGGATATACAACCTCTATATCTCAAATAAATGCCATCCTTGTTACATGTTTTTTAATTTTAATATTTTTTGCAATTAAAAAATACAACAATAACATATTTTTAGAAACATTAGTATTTTAATGGTTTTTACTAACATGTTTTGAACCACATTTTTACAGGTACACATGCAGAAAATGTTATTAGAAGTGTTCCCTATCTAATGAAAAAAAACATATTCTTGGTATGGATGGCTTTCAAAATGACATCCATCTATGTTCTAATGTATCTTTTGTGTTCCAAAATATTATATGCTTTGCACCTAAAAATGCATTGATAATCTAATTGTGTTTGTACCTTTTTTAAAACCATTCTGTAAAATTGACATCATGTGCTATTTATTTTCTTCAAATATAAACACATAGTTGAAAGAAACAGATACAATAAGACCAATCCAAAGTTGCAAATTGCTGCTCTATATATACTATTAATATTTTGCAGTGAACTTTTATGTGTAAATCAACTCACAGTAGAACCTTTCAATTCTTTTATGTGATACAATAATATATATACTAGGAATTTTGAAATTGCACACAATACAATAAGGAATTGATTTTATTGTAAAACCAATGAAGTGACATTCTTGCTCCAATATTGTTGACCTTTGTCTGGTCATGACATTGGTTTCTTCTTTTTTCTGGCATTCACATAAACAGTTGAATCAATATAAAAGTATCTAAACATATCAAGTCCATTTGTATTTTGAGGAAAAATGAATTAATGAACACAAATTTGGCCTTACTTTGCTCAAAATTCCCAAAATGAACACAGTATAAATGCATCCAAGGCTATGCATACATATTCACTGTTTAACAGCATCTTTGTGCAAAACCTTAGAATATTAGTGGAAAAAAAAATCTGAAATTGTAAATTTTAGAAAATAAAAATAAAATGCCATGGTTGGCAAGTTGAAGCAACTAAGCCAAAGTTATGAGTATTTTTGCAATGGAAAGATTTCTAGGAAACAATGGTGACACCCTCATCCTTGATGTTTCCTTTGTTTGCATTTGTGAAAAATGCGTTGGCAAGCTGATGAATAGAAGGATCAATTTCAAAAAAACCAATGTAAAGTTGTAGAGAATCCTTAAAACTTTGATTATTTGCATTAGATTTGTCAATCAATGTGCTTGGGATCAGAGACAACAATAATAACATGTTAAATGAGCATTAGAAAAGCACAAAGTTTTATTTTTATTTTGATGCCTAGCACCCAAAATCAGTGAAAGTATGTTTGGCCCAGTAATCACTCCATGTAGAGCCCATAACACAAAGTCTTGCTTACACCCATATCCTCCCCATATTAAGCATGAAAACTGAGTCTCCTTTTGTGATCCAGGCCTACACACAATGCAGTAATGACATGGCTAATCCATTACTTTTACAACCAAGGTTGTCTGCAAAAGAAAGCACCCACAGTTCATATGCTTGACTCTTGCATGACTATATTTGTTTTTTTAATGTAAAGTTGATTCTTTAGAGTCTAGTTTGTAGGCATCATGCTTCATTGGATATTACCATATATTGGTTATATTTTATTTCATTACACTTGTACATCAGCTTATCACTTATTAAACCCAAAACCCTAAAAAGAATGAATTTCTAAGGTGCAAGTGCATAAATGATTTACAATCATTGGTGCAATGTTTATTTTATTTTATTTTATTAACAAAATATTTATTTAAAAAATAAAATTACATATAGTTATTGCATAGTAAAAATATTTTAGTTATTGTATGCAATTTATTTCATTACTTTTTGGATACTAGAAATCAAGAATGAATGTATGAAACTAATTAAGAGTAGTTGAGATTTAGAAGAGGGCTAATTAATTCATTCTTGGGGATATAGTCAATCTTTTTTCCATGTACACTTTGCTAGAAAGATCTTCTACAACTGTTGTGTGCTCAAGGTTTTGCTCATCTTTCTCTATGTATGTATATATAAGCATACACTTGTAAAATTTTTAATTTAAATCTTCTCCATTTCAAATAAAGTAAAGCTTTGAATCTCTTACAATTTAATTTAATTTTCAAAGTGGCAGCACTAAACAAAAATGTATGATACCTCTTCATCAAATTTCAAACAAAATGTTCATCACAAAACATATTCTTACAAAAACATTATTCACTTCATGATCAAAATTGATAACTGGGACCTTATATTTTCTGTGTATATTCAATTTTTATACCTTCTTTGCACATAAAGCTAGTGCAAAGTTGAGATTGATAAATCCTTAAAATATTGCTTTTTATTGATCCAGTTGCTTGAATCAAATTGAAGGTTTTACATTAAAAATCAAGTTTTTACATAAAAAGGTCAAGCTTATTTGCTTAAAAAAATATCTATTTACTTTGCAACAAATACATGGCTTGACTCCCAAAGCTTCCAGAAGTATATCATTTAGCTCGGAAAGCCAAAATACAATACTCAACATTGCACCTATTTTTTCTTTTATTTTAAAACCTTTATTAGTGGGAAAAGTAATTTCTCTAGCATCACATGCCAATGTATCATGCATCCATTATAACATGGAAAATAATTGGCAGAAGCAACATGTAAGCACACATACCAGAAACATCAAAAAACAATCAAAAACCAGGTTACACATGGCGTAGACCCCGAGGAACTGAAGAGCTTTTTGGGCGGTGGTGATCAAGCTGCTGGTTGTCAACACTATTCCAGATCATAGATGTACTGAGTCTTCTTCATCCTGATTTCTTCAGCGTAATGAAGCTTCTCGACGAACCTCAGATCTTCTATAGAAGGCAATATAGAAGACTTCTACCACAAGTCTTAGCACAGAGAGTCAGTGTCTTGGAGAGATACTTGAGAATCAGGCAGTTTGTTTCGCCAGAGCGTTTGCTGTGGGCTGTGTTGGAGGCTGGGTTGCGTCGCTGGTGCTGGTGAGATTTGCTACCGCTGCTTGCCAGGCAAGATCGATTCGTCGCTATTCTTTCCAGTGGGATTCGATACCGAGCAGCGCTGTTGCATTACGCCTGAGAACTCAGAATTTAGGAAACGATGACAGACAGCACCAAGAGGAACGAGCTCTGGGGTTGGAAGGAACAAGACCCAAAAACGATGATACAGAACACTCGTTACAGAAACCCACGCCCACCACCGAACCAGCCACCACCTCCACCACCACCACCACCCCGCCAACGCTGCAATCGCCATCACCCCTTCACGGCTTGTAATTGTTCCAACTCCTGACAGCCGCAACCACAGCAGAAAATTGAGACGGCGACAAGCGGAAGAAGAAGGGCGGCATGTGCCCTTTGTGTTTATATGCATGCGCATTTTACTAGTTCATTGTTAGACCCAGGAATGCTGAGAGAATTGCGACAGGAACGTGCCCAACATTGATCGATAATGAAGGAAATGTTGAGAGGAGAGGCATTCGCTGCAACTTGTTTAGTAGATCTATGTAGACTGTTCATATCTTTGATAGTCGTTCCGATTACTGCCACCATCTCGTGGCGTATTCATCCTGCGAACTAGAAGAGAACTGCAACCTAATTTTTGCTGAGAATGAACACTTTCTTATTGTTTTTTAGTAAACTTTGCCCCCGCTTGCGTTACATGTTTCAATGCATACCCTCATATTGAACACTGGTGGAGTGTTTTTGTTGCACATACAGATTTCTTAAGTCATGTTAGGAAGTAGCAGGCGATGATCTGGTTGATAAGGTCCATTCTTGCGCAGTAAGGTTTAGTGTATGGAGCGAAATCCAAGAAGAAATATTCGTACCTGCATGTCGTGAGATGCAGAGTGTTGTTTAGCGGCGTAGGTGCTACGCGGCTCGGGAGTACAAAAGCCTATCAATACATAAAATGAATCAATAAATGACTGGATTTATATATATATATATATATATATATGTGTGTGTGTATGTGTGTTGTGTAACTGTTGCATAAAATTCGTATTTTCTTATATATCTGTACACACTTAAACAATAGATATGTGACGAATTTATATTTAATACAATATATAATTAAACAGATGTTGGATATACATTCATACAGATATACATACAAATACATATGTTATATTTTAATCCTTGTTTACCTCTTCATTTCTAAAAGTTAATTTGGACTCAAATAGAAATGTCCTGTGAAAGAAAAAGAAACTAAATCATAATACAGACATTTAATATCATGTTATCCTAGTCCAATTAAAAAGAATTAAAAATAAATAAATAAATAAATAAGGAACTGGAAGAAAGCTTGAAGGAGACAGAGAAGGGAGATAGAACCAATCTTGTACAAAGCATTGTAGTAGGTAAATCATACTAAACTTTGAAGGATGAGGAGGTATACCACAAGAGGACCTGGTCTCAGCCAGTGGCAAACCCCTCTTGGGGTTGCATCAACAGAAACATGACAATTGGAAGCTTGTGGATCTGTCTCCCTTCATCTTTCACATTCTGTGCATGAAGAGCTTATCCATCAGAGTGGCAGTGAAAGTCAATCAGGGACTAGAGTGTTAGCCAAGTTGTCTCTCCAGCAAGATGGTAGCAGTAAAGGTGGCAACTTGTGCACACATCCACAAACTGAAGAGACATTTGTGAACAAGTTATGATTGGAATGTCATGTTTTGGGAATTTGGTTGGGAGCTGACGTGTCAATTCAAACATTTCAAAGATCTTCCCAATTTGTCTTGTTGTGGGGTCAACACTAGTCAAAGCATGAGCATTGACTAGTGTTGACCCCACAACAAGATTTGAGCATGTGCAGCTTTTCAAACCTGAGGAGAAAGTCCTCCACCATATATATTAATAGACAGGAAAGAACATGAGCTCAGTTTTTTTACTTTTGTTTTTTGTTTCTGTTTTTCCTTTTCTGGCACAAACAGGGGTTTACCTGATGCTGTGGATTAATACAAGAATTGAGAACTGAGCATCTTAGATTCTAACCTGAGCTGTGTTTTAACACCCTAATTGTATGGGTAAACATTGGTGCAGGTCAGTGTACATTTCTGGCTTGAGCATGTTTTTTGAATGCTACATTCTGTCTTTGATTCTCTCTTTTAACTTTTGTATCCCAAATAAAATACAACAAAGTTGTCTAATTAAACTATAGAGCTGATTGACAAGTTTATACAATTTAAAAACCAATTTTTGATTTTATTTCATGTATTGAGAAATGTTTTACTTATAAATAAAAATATTTAAAAATTTATTCTCTTAGCACCCCAAATATAACAATACACAATTTTAAAAACTTTACAACATTATAAAAGTAGTTTGTAGCTTTTTTTAATTATAAATTATAAAATTATAAACTAAATATAATAGTACAAGATTATATTGTGATATCACAAAACCTTTTATCTTAGATTTTTAGACAATTCTCTTTAAAACCTCTCCAATGATTTTTACACATAAATCCAAATTGAATTATATTGTAGTTTTGTCTATTTCTCGTTCTTTTATATTATGTTGTTACACCCTTTTACCCGGTGGGGTATTCTCGTTACCTTCACAGCCACTAAAGTCTTCAAGTATGTAGAATATGGTCCAAAACTTATAAACTTCTTTGTTTGGTACCATAAAATGTTTTACATGGATGACTAATATTAATACAAATTATCACATATAGAATGTACATAAGAACAACACATATAATTTATAAAAGACTTAGAAATTACATATCAAGGTTTGGAATTTAAGCTTTGAAGGCTCATGTATTGAGTTTAGCTCCTAAATGTTGTCCTTACAAATACTTCAATTTTTAAATAAAATTGCTTTAATAATTCCTTTTATTGTCTTAATACAAACAAAGTTATTATGCTTTTTCTCATCCATGTATATGTAATGAGTAATAACATAAATTGTCAAAATATAAACAAAATGCAATAATTTTAATGCGATATGAACAAATTTTGACAATATTTATAAAATATATACAAAACCCAATAATACTTATGTAATTTAAACAACATCAAACAACTAAAAACATTAACCAAGAACACTGCATATAATATTATAGATTGAAAATGGGGTTTCTTAAAGTATTTTTTTACTGCAAAAATATCATATTATAAGAAAATTTAAGGTATTACTTCCTTTAAACGTTTAATACAATCCTGTTTTTGTTCTTTACAATTAATGTGAAATACACTACTGGTTATACTTTATTATGAATCTCTTATTTTTAATATTGGTTACTATTTTTTTTAATTTACATTTTGATTTTAATTCTTCAACACATAAAAAATGCACAAATATATCCATATATTGGACCAAATATACTTGTACCAAATTTTATACATAAAATAAAAATACACTCATATATATTAAAACAAAAAATAATTCAAAACACCATTTAAAATAATTCAAGAAAAAGAAAAATGAAATAAAATTATAAGATAGAATTATAATACTTATCTAATATCTTCTCTTATTAAATTGCATTATATGTAACAAAAAACAAAAAACAAAAAAAGAAGAAGATGGTGTCTAGATTGGATTTTTAGTATTTATAGATACTTCCAAGGCCCACAACTATACATACATAAATACATACATACATACATACATATGTATTGCACCATCATATTTTTTCCAATGCAATTTGATTTTTAAAATTGCACACAATATGATAAGACATTGACTTTATGGTAAAACCAACAAACTGGCAATATTTCTTCTATATTATTTACCTTGGAAATATTGCATCTGCTCTGACTGGTCATGACATTGGTTTCTTGTTTTTTCTATCATTCACATAAACAGTTGGAATATATATATATATATATATATATATCTCACAACTATTTGTATTTTGAGGAAAAAAACAATCAATAAACAATAAGTTGACCTTGCTTTGCTTAAAATCCACAAAACAAATGTATTGGCAAAAAGATGCATAGGAGGATCAGAAGCAATACAATCAACCTAAATTTTTTTGATAATCTTTAAAACTTTTATTATTTGCATAAGATTTGTCAATCAAGATGCTTAGGATCAGAGACAGCAATAATGAACTTGTAGAAAAACAATAGAAAAGTAAGAAAAGCACAGTTTTTTTGGATAAGCAGCAGAAAAGCACAGTTTTCTTTTACTTTGATGTCTAGCTCCAAAAATTACAATAAATGTTTGGCTTGAAGACTGAGTCTCCTTGAGTGGTCCAGGCCCACATAATTTGGTGATGACTTGGCTAAACTTTTATTTTTACAACCAGGGTTATCATTACAAAAAAGCACCCACACTTCATATGATTGGCTCTTGGATGACTATATTTATGTTCATGTGTATGATCACTAATTTATAGTTTAGTTGTAGATATCATTTCTCATTGGATATTACCAAAAATTGGTTACATTATATTTCATTCAATTAGTATATCAGCTTACAACTTTTTAAGTTTATCCATGATCTTGTAAGTCATACTTCTATCTCTAACTACAAAATGGACATTCACTGAAATTTTGTCATTGTACATGTAATGATTATGTTGCATGTTCTCACAGATTCTTTTCACGTGAAATATGAACCAAGCTGATCACATAGTAAAGTCATGTACAGGACATATTCTGCTACACTGAAATTTTACAATAGAAAAGATTTAGTCACAATATTTCTTCATAAATATATACACACATAGTCAGCATAAAATACTGCATTATCTAAGAAAATCTTGTGGAACATGAACAGAAAAAGATTCAACACTGTTTCTGGATCCAACAACTCAACCTACAATTTTTTAAATAGGATTGCATATTTTAGATTTGATCAAATAGGTTGATACAAATAAATAATAAATAAAGTTGTGTTGACATCTTCTATTCCAACCTTGAAGTAAAAAGGGGCTGTGATAACAAGACACACTTGCCTCAACATTGCCAGTGAAATGCATGTCTGCATTTCATGTTTGTATAAATTCTGATCATCAAATCCATAGTGCAGTTTCTGAGCTGTACACATCTTGCATAATTACCAAAAACACTGGATTCATGTTTCAAAACTATCTGTGAATTGTGTGTGCAGCACCTCCTAAACCTGAGGATTCCTCTCTCAATTTGACAGCACAATCATCTGGCAGCCAGAAGGTAGTCTGATCCCAACCAGGTTGAAAAGTTCTTTGCCTTCTTTGCTCTTTATCTACACCTTTTCTACTGTCATTTTGACCTCTAAATTTCACTTCTCTGATTTCAAAGGGTCAAATTAAAGCATCCATTTGGTTACTGCCCACAAATCAACAATTTCAACAACTGTCTTGAGGATGTCCAATATCAAATAACTTGGTAGTTGAAGTGAATTGTATTACATATAAAGCATATGCAGTTTTCATATGATAAGAAGTCAACACCTTTTCTATCCATCACCATTTATTAATAATTCCAATGGTTTCCTATTGTGGCTTATAGGCCTTGCCCAGTGTGTTAAAAATATAAGGAAACAGAGCATTCCCTATCTATCAATGTTGTGAAAAGAACATATATGCGTTAGTTGAGAAATCTTGGCATGATTGGTGGGTGTTTTCACAAATATAGAATATGACTAGACAAAATGCCAACTGGATCACTTTTTGAACAGTCCATGTCTCAACTAATCAGGGACCATGAGATTATGGAAACATGGTTCAAATAAACAATATTTGTACCTATCCACAAATATATATATATACACATGCATATCTGCATTGTGAATAATGTACAGGTTTGTGAATCAGGGGTTCATGGCCACCTCATGATAATCACTGGGTTTGTGACTCCTATCCTGGGTGGACAATCTTGTTTTACATTATGTAATAACCACAAGTTTTTTAATATTTTTAAGTGCACAATAATTTTTTGATTTGATGTTGTGTATGTGTGTATGTAGATATGTACTAATAAATATCTATCAATTATCAGCACATGGACAGTGCCATAATCAGATTTCTTGCACTGTTTGTTTTGTTTTCATTCAGAAGCTTGCATGCTCATTGTTCAAGAAATGAGGAGCCATGCTTCAACCACAACACAAATATGAAAGCTTTTGTTTCCAAAGGGAATTCCTACATGTACAAGAACAACACATGGACTCAACAATGTAGATTTCTACTAGTATGAAGCAATTGTAAACTTGAAACTATATTTAGGATGGACAATCACTCAATGATGATAAATAGAAAAACAAATGAAACCTTTCCTAATGAAAATTGTGGAAGCCTACTACAGAAAAGAATTTCCTTATACTTGATAGTATTATATTCCATATTAGTTATAGTTGTGTTTTCAATATCATAGAAACTGTAGAAAGTTTGATGAGACTTTGTAGGAGAGCATGCATGGATGGAACATAAAATGTTGAATGCACAACAAGTAAACAGATACACACATCAATGATAGACATTAAATGAAAGGGTCTACATTAATAATTTAATTGTGATCAAAGCAAGATAAAAGTTTTTTAGCTTAAAAGTTCCATTGAAGATTACTTTGGACAAATTATCTTTGACAACTAAATGGAAAATGCAAAGGGCATGTTTTTTTTCAGTTCATAATAATTGACCCAAAAATTCCAGGTAATTGTTTTACAACAGATTTTGTGTTCTGAACAACCCATGCCGCTTTTCGTGTAACATGCGAGATGATTGACAAAGAAGAGCAACAACGAAAAGAAATGGAAAAAAAGATGAAGGAAAGAGGGGAAAAGAAATGGGAAAGGAAGAGGAAGAAGAGGGCATCGTCATTGGTCGTCGTCATCGTCATCGTCGTTGTCTTTATTAGTTGTCGCCGCCGTTGTGGTTTACGATTTTGATTCCGGCGTTGACATCGTCGTCATTCGTCGTCGTTATTGGTATGCGACGTGCACACGTGAAGCCGTTATCGTACCCTAAAGACACCAGATCGCGCCGCGTGTAAAGCTAGTTTTGTTGCTGAGGTTGCTGCGGTCACTGCCACTTGTCTTGCTAACGCTGGCATGAATTAACAAAATGCTCCAGGGGATAGGATTAATTATAAAATAAAATGAAAATTGAAAATTAAATAATAAATGAAAAACAGAAAAATTAGAACACAAAAAAAAAAAAAATCAAAATCAAAATCAAAACTTCAAAACAGCTCAGTACTAAATTCAAATATAAATTCAAAAGTGAAAAATTTGAAACGTAAATTGCTAGGTTAAGGTACAAGCATTGCTTAACTCCACCACAAAACTGACCGGCACCACACCAAGAAAGATTGGCCTTTGCAAATTCAGCATCTAATATACACAAATGGTTACTGATCCAGGGAGCAGCCTACATTTGGGCAGCCTACATTTGGGCAGCCTACATTTGGGCAGCCTACATTTGGGCAGCCTACAAGGAGCACCTTGGGTATATTTAGCACCTTGGCATTCATCTGTTGGATGAACTTCTTGATTTTGAGTTGAAGTCTTATCTGTCCAAATCATAATTTTAATATTTTGTGGGTATTAGTGTAGAAAAATAGTGTGGAGATTTTCTTTTAAGGAAATCCGTGTGGATCAATGATTAAAAAGTAAATCCAAGAATTGTTGACATCCCCTATTAGTATTTTTTAAAAATAAAAGTGAGTTTTTTAAAATTTTACTTATTTAAGTTGCAAACACATACTTACCTTTACTATTATTACCTTCTACTTTATCTCCAAGAAATTTTCCTCCTACTAAATCTAGGAGAAGACAACTTAGTAGGACAACATTAAGTTCACCCTTCATGCCCTTATTTAATAATCTTTTAAAATTATGATCTATTTTTCTCTTAACCTACTAGCTTGATATGTTCTCTAATGAGTCCTATATTGGTGCTCTCTTATTAGCTTTTCTATCCTTTGAATATTTTTCTTCAAGTTATTTTCTTTTTGAATGCCCCTTATTGTTTCTTTCAAAATCATATCTTATGTCTTTGAGGAGGTTATGATATCAATTTTTATTTTTATTTTTTGACAATATGAAAAAATAGGTATGTAATATATAATAATCTATATTTTATGTATAGCCTAAAATTTTAATATCATTTTATTTTTGTTCTACTCAAAGCAATAATATATTAATTTTTTTAAAAATAAAATATAACTATTTTTTATTATAAAAATATAAAAGATATTAATTTTAGAAAATTGATATTTTTACTAAATTTTTTATTATTTCCACCCATCACATGAATACCCCCATGATATAGTAGAACCACTAGCCATTGTTCATTGTAATAACTATTTCCAAGCAATGTGGTTGGTTTCCAATAATCTATTATCTCCTATTGAAGTCTCTTTTTAGCAAAGATATGGTGGGACTAAATTATGAGCCACATGGCAACAATAATTTGTCATGCATATGAGGGAGTAGCTGGGCATAGGGCCACATGAAGTGAACAAAGAGGGTAAAGAGGGGATAGAAATCATAGACCTTTGTGAAAGCAATGCAATGTACAGTTTGTAACTCTACATATATAGTGGAACTACTGTATCATAGCAATAGTCACTTGATGGGTGGAAATAATAAAAGTGAAGGTAGAAATATCAATTCTTTAATTTTAATATAATTGATTTCTTTAAAAAAATCTATATTATAATATTTAAAGTATTTTTTTGGAAAAAAAATATTTTAATATTTTTTGATTTATTTTTGGATAATAAAGATATGTCTATGACTTTATTAAACTAAAATTTTATATTAGATGACATGTATATTAGAAATAATCTATTTCAATTTATAACAATCATATATAAATGTATTGTGGAGCAAATTAGAATTTGTTTTGCAATCTATACTAATGTATATTTAATACATATTAGTCCACTTTATCAAATATTAATAAAATTTAATTAATTAATTAATTAATTTTTTAAGATAACTATTATAGTAAAAAAAAACTTTCATTACAAGAAAAATATTTCTTTTATTTGCTCAAAATACAACAAATAATTAATTTTTGTGATTTTTTTGACATGTAATATATTAATTTAGTAAAATATTAAAAAAAATTCTTAAAATAACAATCTATTTTTAAAATATTAAAAAATAAAATAAAAATCTTTAATTATTTCTACAATTAATTATATATTTGTACATATTTTAAAGAGAATATTAAATCAATCTACCTAAATCTCAAATCAACCCATCTTACTTCCATTAATCAATCTATGTGACTGCTTCTCTAATTTGGAAGTAAAAAAAAAACCTATAAATTCAATAGACAATAGTAAAGATTAACCTAAGATCCTCCTAAGAGAGAAGGGATTTAGGGTCTCTTTTATATTGCTTTGTATTGGCTTTGATTCTAAAGCACTCTTGGATATCCAATTATAGCACATATAATATGGAGGCACATCCTCACCTCACACCATCTTCCTCCTTTCTCCCTTTGTTGTGCCATAAAACATAGTCACTACACCTTCAAATATACAAAGAGATCAAGCTGGAATCAAATGAATGAATTTACAAATTTTTCTATTCCCAAATTGGAGAAGCACTAATAGAAATTAAATCATAGGAGTAAGATAAGTTGATTTAAGATTTAGGTGGGTTAATTTAATATTTTTCTACTTTAATTCCTTCTAATTAATAAAACAATTATCTAAATAATTCTTATAAGCTTATAATAAGAAAAAATAGTTTTTTAAAATTTATATTTAGATTATTTTATAAAAAGATTTTTATTTAATCTTATATGGGAACCAAATAATAATATTAAGATAATTTATTTTGTACAAGATAGTCCTTGGTCTATTATATTAATACTTAAAGTTTGTTTATATCACAATAATATTAAAAAGTTTTTACAAAAAACTTGTTTGTATTTCTAAAATTGATAGAGATTATCTAGATTTTATTCTTTACTAATTAGTTTTCCAACTATGTTTTATTTGATAATCAATTGAAATATATCTAATTTTATGTTATTAGATTTTTGTCAAATAATACTAAGTATTTTATAATAAGAAAATTTGAAAATAAAATATAAAATATAATATTATTAACTACTACTTAAAAAATAAAAAAATATATAATATATAAATAAATTTTAATTTTTAAATTACTAATATATGAATATAACGGTTTCTTAATTAATCTAAGATATCTTATAAAGTTTATAATTCTACATATATTAAATTTTTTAAATAAATTATTGATTTAATTTTTTTTTTATTAAAATTATTTTAAAAAATAATTACAAGTTGGCTGGCCTTAGTATTTATAACTTAATTATTTTGATGTTAAATAATTTAGATACTATTTTTTATTTTAATTTTTAATTTTATAATTTTGAGATTAATTTTTATTATTAAATTAATTATAATTGTTTTATTATATTATACTATTTTTTCTATTATATAAATTTTTGATTTTTATACTTAGTACAAGGACTTTTACAAGGTTTACATATTTATTATAAGGACTTTTATAATGTTTATATATATTTTTTAGCTCTTAATTTTATCTTTTTATAATTTTTTTTTTTTTTTTTTTTTTTTAATATTTTATAAGACATTAATCAATATTAAATTTTATAGTAACATCTTTAAACAAACTATATACTAGTCTTATATAATTATAATTTAAATCACATAAGAATAAAATATAAACTAAGTAAAATTTAAAAAATATTTTAAAATATTTTTCCTTGTTTAGTTCGGTTTTCTATCCTTCCATGTATAGTTTTTATAATTTAATCATCTTTCATCTTAAATATAACTATTAAAATATATAAATAGTAATAAAAGGTAACAAGACTAAATTAAAAGTATAAATTTTATATCTATTATATCTTAATATTTCTATAAAAGAAACAGTCTATTTTATCTTATTTTATTTATTTGATTCTTAAATAACATAGTTCTAAAATAAATAAAGATATAAAATCAATTGTATGTAACTTTAATATAGTCTAAAATATTTAAGATGCTGTAGTAATTCTAAAAGATAAATAATTTATATTTTATATTTTATATTTATCAAATCTAAATCTTAAATATTTTTGGTATTGTGTTATTTTTAAATAATTAATTTTAAAAATTATTATACAACCTATAGAAATATTAAGACTAATAAATATAAAAGGTTATATAAAATGAATTTAAACAATGTAGATTATATTGAAGATTTCAATTCTTATTTTTATTTTTAAGTTTTAGTACACAAAATAGAAGAACATGGGTTATAACTATGTTAAATAAAAGATCTCTTATATTTCTCAAATTATCAAAATATGCTTGTTATGATGCTAAGAAGTAGTATAGTATCTTTTATACTATAGATTTATACAATCATCACATGTATTTACACAAACTTGATAATATATTTGATTCAAGTTCCAAAATTCATAGAATTTTATTTCTTTTGAACAACTTTACAAAGCCTTGCATATAAAAATTTATAAAAAAATAAATTTAAAGTTAATAAATTTTTTTGGAGTGGTAATAATAATAATAATAATAATAATAAAACTTATTGTTAATATAAGTGGTTTTATAAGAAAAAAAGACGTTTTTTTTTTATAATATTTTAGAAGTTTTTATCACATCCAAGAGTCAAAATGGTTGATTAGTAAGTTATAACTTATCTTGATGATTATATCAATGTAACATTAAGATAAGTCAAGAATAAACTTATTTATCTATGATATAGACTCCCACAAGCAAATAAAATAAAGGTTTTTAAATAAAAAATTGCCAAAGAGATCAATTAATTTAATATTAGTAGTGAGCAAAGCAAAAAGAAGAAAACTTTATAAGACTGTATATGAGGATAAAAAAGAAAAAAAATAACAAAAAAAGAAAATATTGCACAAAAGACATTTAAGTTCAAAGTTTAGATATGATGATATTCATATATGTAATGGAAGAAATGAATATATCAATTCAAGATCTAAGTTGAAAGTGCAAAAATTATTATTTTTTTGCTAGGTGGATCATACATATTGAAAAATGAATTGCAAGCTGCATGTGAATTAGCTTCAACAAAGGAACATGAAAAGCCTATCCTCCATGTCAAGGTATCTCAATTAAAATATCAAATAAAGCAGACCCAAAACCTACTATCTCAACTCCATGCTTCTTTTCAGCTTGCTAAAGCAAACTTAACACAAACAAGAAACAAGTCTGGCATGAAACGTATGTCTGGCATCAGGTTTCTACCAACATTGATATTAAACTAGAGGCGAAGGGACGGAAGGATCCCTTAACCATGTCAGCTGAGCAATGAAAAGTTGCTAAGCAACAGCTGGAGACCTTTCAAAACAGGTGAAGTCATTGAGTGCAGAAGTGAAGCAATGGCAACAAAAGCTAATTGAAATTCATCAAAGTTGCAAACATCTCTATAGATTACGCGTAAGAAGAACAAACATATAAGCGCAGAGGTAAATGAGTGGATACAGAAGGCATTGGAGGGTAAAAATCTCTATAAAGGATTAAGAATTAGATTGACAAATTTGGAAGCAAACCGCTACAAGTGGCTGTGAACACTATCGATTAGCACTTGTTCTCCCGTCTCCAGAACTATATTATCCAATAGAATTACTACTCATGACCTTCAATTCATCCTAAAATTTTTCTAGGGTATTGAGTAGTTTCATCTTAGCAGACTTGCTATCCTCTTCAGCCCCTTCGCTTTAGTCAGAAACTTACAAAATACAAGTTCCACATCAACTCCTGAAGCAAAGAACACGACGACGAGTGGGATAACATCCAGCAATTGATGGAACAGTAGGCGTTGATATCGAGGGAGCGAGCAGATTTTGCTCTGTCTGGATTATTCTGGTTCAGGGGAGAGATGCGATCTTGGGGCGAGGTTGTCTTCAGTTAGTTTTTTTTTGGAATTGTGTTGCGGACCGAGTATTGTTGTGTGTGTTGGGTCAGACAATAATAAATATAAATAAATAAAAAGCATAAATTAAGAAGAAAAGACCACAACAAAATAAGTCGAGGGAACAGGGGGTGGAAGGAATTTTGTGCCGGCACAGCGACCAGGTCATTGAAAAAACCAAATATGAAGGTCGGTAAAGAGTAGAGTTTGTGTATATATATATTTTGGTGAGCGTGAGAAGGAGGGACAACGAGTGATTTGGGGGCAGAGCGGCAATTAATTTGTGGATTCTCTGTGGGCAGAGCAACACCGGAGCTGCAGCCGCATCTTCATTTTGAAAAGTGTTGAGTTGAATTTGTTAAAAGAACTAACTAGTTTTTAATATTGACCTATATAATAAAGCAAAAGTGCTTTGAATCATAATAGGAACATTACGTGTTTTGTTTTATGTCCAAAAAATTGTATTGTAATCATAGAATTTAACCAAATAATGTTGTTATATTTATATAAAAATTTATAATTAGATTTTTTTTTTCAATTTTCAATATATAATTTCTAATCTGATAAGAAATTAAACTTATATAAAAGTAAGAATAATAAGTAATAACTTATTATGATTTTATATATTTTTAAAATACAATAATGAATATGAAATATTGTTGACACAAAACACTATATAAAATTATGATGTTTTTCAATTACTTATTATAGTTGAATTTATTTTTATTTTAAAATAATATGTATGTTTTTTAATATGATATAGTAAAGTATAATATTAATAAATATATATATATATATATATATATATATATAATTCTAAATCCATCAAAAGCAAAAGATTTACAATCTTACCATAAATTTGAGAGTAATGTTTTAAAAGGTGCCTTTCTATAATTGAGACATCATATTATACAAAGATTATAGCTATAACTTATTTATATATGTAATAGAATGATTATTTTTTCATTTCATAATATATTTTTTAAAATACATTTTTGTTTGATTTCTTTTATAACTTTTGTTTTAAAAATCTGTCCCTAAATAAAATTTTATTACATTTCTGTTTCTAATTTTTTATATAGGTAAGACATGCCAATATACTTATACATTAGATTGTACATGTTAGTATGACAAATATGCAATTAACAAATCAAAACATGTATATGTATCTAAATAACTCAATTTAAAATACATGAGAGTAAATAACATTATTCCTAACATATTGTGTGACAATTAATTCATAATCTTTTGTTTTTAAATTGTATCATTTACAACAAAACATTATAACTTACAAATATAAACATTGTAACTTCTTTATAAATATCTTTGTTAATGCAATAGTTTTTAAAAATAAATGATACCTTATTTAATTACAATATGAAAATCATGTTGGAAATATGTATAATATTGTAGTATATTATTTAATATATAATTCATAAATGATTGTGTCTATATTGAGAGATGTGAGTTTTTGTGAAGAAGCACATACTACAAGTATAAATAAGATAAGGAACTTGTAACTATACTATTCACTTAAAATTTGATATATATTTCTTATCTTTGATAATCTCACATGATAACATAGTAGGTTAGTCATGGACTAGAAGAAGATTATCATAAGAAATCAAAAGGATGATGATAACTTATTCTTGGAATTAGAATCATTAATAGAGAATCTGTTGAAATTCATTTGGCATTATTATGGGATTCAAAAGGTTAAAAAAAATTCTATAAATATATATTAAAAAAATATATGAAAAATTAATCAAAGAAGATGTTAAAGAATCCTACTTATAACAATTAGAATCTTGATATATATATAAAAAAAAAAGTAATAAATAATAAATAGCTTTGATCCTATACAAGAAAAATTATAGTCTAAAGTATTCAAAATTATTCTTTATAAATCATTTCATAGAAAGTAGATATTAGTCGTATTTTAAACTTAATAGAATATACTTTAATATATAGAAACATAGATTAATATTAATTTTTAAAACACAAAAATTATGCTTAATAGTAAGTGGCTTAGATCCTTTCTTGATAGCATCTACTTTAACAAAAATTATTGCTCAATCTTGAGCCTTATTTATCATAGGTGCAAGTAGTGTCAATTATTGGGAAAAAAGAGATGCTTTATCACTTACAATCAAAAATATTTTTTTTAAAAATAATATTTTTTACATATTTAGTGATGTACTAATATATATTGGATGTAACAAGAATTAGGAAGAATTTTTTAGTCTTAAGATATAATAAGCAAGATGCATCTTAAAAATAAATTGCATACTTTGAAGATGAAAGAAAGTAATTGTGTTATTAAACACGTTCACTTATTTAGATCTATTTTAGAAAATTTGGCTATTATATAGTATCTTATTAAAAATGAAGAAGCTATATTAGCTTTAATATGGAAGTTAACATCTAATTAAAAGATCTTCATTAATTCATTAAAAAGACAACTTGGCTTCATTTTATAATCATTGATTATAAATTTAAAATAAAAAGAAATAAAAGACAAGAATTTGACTAATAAAATATAATCAACTTTTTATATAAAAAGATTTTTTTTCAAAAATAGTAAGAAATTTTGTCTAAATAAAAGATTTTAAAAGCATAAAAATTATAAAACTTTTGAAAGAAAAAATAAATTTATTAATAAAAGAAATTAATTTGTATTATAAAAGGTTAGATTATTTCATTTAAGACTACAAAATAAAAATAGTTACAATAAAGAATAATAATAAAAGATAAAATAATATAAGAATTACTTTAATAATAAAAGAAGAATTAAACTTAAATTAGTATGAGGATAGTAGAACCAATCAACATATATTTTATAAATCTAAAACTTTTATCAACCATAAACAATATAAAAATCAATAACTTGTTTACTTAGACAATGACTCTTCAATATTCAAAATTAAAGATTATACTAATGTGAATGGTATAGAAAAACTCATACGTGATATTTTCTATAAACTTGAACTAGCAAAGAACTTATTTTTTGCAGAACAATTGGAAAAAGTTGGTAGTGAAAAAAAAAAAAAAAATTAGACAATAGGTATTAATCAACAAATTTGATAATATAATAGCTAATTGTAAGATAAATCTTGATCAAAAAAGTTAAGTAGCATTATCATATCTAGTAAGAAAATAAATATAATTCTTGTAATTATCTATATATATATATATATATATATATATATATATAAGCTAATATATGGCACTTAAATATGGATCATATTAATAAATACAAATTTAAATAATTTTAAACAATGTCCAAAAAAAATATATTTTTTTTAATGAAAATGATATCATCCTTTATCAATCATATAATATTAATAAATAATATATTTAAAAAATTTCTAAAAGTGGTGAAAATAACTCAATTATTAGAACTTATACATTTAGATAGATCTGGTCCAATATAAGTTAGAACATATTTTTATAATAAATAATTCATAAATTTTATAAATGAATTATTTAGATATTTAGATATTTATTTATTCAAACATAAATGAGAAGAATTTAATAAGTATATATATTATAAGAACTTTATAGAGAATTTTAAAAATTATAAAATCAAAGTATTAAAATTAGATTGTAGAGGTGAATATTTATCTAATAAATTCAAAGATTTATACTTTTATGAAGGTATTAAAAGAAAATATATTATAACCTATATACCTTAAAAAATATATAAAATACCTATAAATAAGAGCAATGTTGTCCATGCTATCATATGCAAAATTATTTAAAGTGTTTTGGGATGAAGCCCTTTTACCAATAAATTACTTGTAAAATAGAAGTCTAATAAAAACTATAAGTATTCATAAAATTCCATTTGAGGTATAATTTAAAAGACAATCTAATTTATCTTACTTAAAAATATTTAATAATAAGATTATTATTCTTATATAAAAAGAATAAAAAAAAAGAAAAGATTTCTATTCAATAGAAGCTATATTTTTAGGCAATTATAAAGAATCAAAAGCCTATTATTTAATGAGCACTCACAATTAAAAAACTATCATATTACAAGATATTATCTTTAATGAAAACTTTTAGACTTACTAAAGCATTGCTAAAGATGAAAAAAAAGAAGATTTGATAGATTTTTATCTATTTACAATCCTTTCTATTATTTCAACCAATCAACAATCAAATAAAAATATAACTTCTTCCTTATAAAATATGTTTTTATAGCCACATATCACAAATAAGTAAAAACAACTTCTACTAATATAATAATTATAAATAAGTTTATCAAATATAACAAGTTAATAAAATCCATCTTCTTAGAATGATATTTTAAAAAAAATTCATAATTATCTCTAGAAGATGATAAAAAATATTTATCTCATTAAGAAGTTGAAATTACTTCCAATTTATAAGCTCTTAATCTTATTTTTAGATCTAAAAATTGACAAAGATAAAGCTCAATTAGTTACAAGAGATTTTTTCAAAGACACAAGAATACAGAAGGAAAGACTTGAACCAGGACAAGGTTTCAAGAAGAAACCAACAAGAACTAAATTAACTAGATGAGTATACAAATAATATCAAGAAAGGTGAGCTACAACTCCAAGAGATGTGTTGTTGAGACTAAAGAACTCTTCAGCCTTGACTTCTATATATATCCTTGTCTAAGATACTTTTTGAGCAGCTTCCATCAAACTAAGAAGCTTCTTGAATAATTTCTATCAATTGGAAAGCTTCTCAAGCTCTTTCCACTAACTTGAAAGCTTCTTGAATTCCTTCCACTAACTAGGAAGCTTCTAGAGCTACTTTCACCAACTAGGGAGCTTCTCAATTGACTTTTACTTATTTAAGAATCTCTAGAATATTTTAGAAGATTTTGTGAACTTTTGAAGTGTAGGTTTCTAATATCACCTCCTTCTTTAGCAATGAGTTCCAAGAGAAGCTCAATCTTATTACATATGTAAAAAATAAGAATATGCTACATTAATGAAGCTATGTATTTTGTTTTCCATTCTTTGGTAATGGATTCTATTGGTCCTCAAAGAAATTGCCTACAGCCTTGAGCTAGTATCTTCATTGTTGAAATATCCCATCTAAGGATTTGATCTTCATTGTAGCTTTCAAAATATCCTTTAAATAAGATCTTAGGACTAAAAAGATTCACCTTTCTAAGCTCAAGCAATATCATTAATACTCGAGCATTAGAATTGAGACTTTCATGGTTGGATCTTGCTTCTAATGGCTCCAACTAAGGTCATACTTGGCGCTAAAATGTATTATCCTCACTTTACTCAATTGAAGGTTGTGAAAACTGCACTGGTTCATTTGAATCTTGCGTAGCAAATGAATCTTCTGAATCTTGTTCTTTCAATACTTGAAGGTTTGATATGATAACTAAATTGTTTCTACCACTCTATTCTATTTTTGAACAAACAACTACATATTGATGAAGGCTTTAATTTAACTCTTCTTTTCTTATGAGTATTTTTTGAATCCAATCTTCACTAAGAAATTATTATCAAATACATTTGGATTTGTAGAGACAGAATTGATGAAATTCATATATCTCTTGAGGCGCATTGCCAAGATTTTTGCTTAGTTTCTATATGAGCTTATAATTATCATAATCCAGCCAATGAATAAAATATTTTAATTTGTCTTATCTTCATTGTGAATCAAGTACCTTTTCAACCACGTATTCTTCATGGTCTTTGATTTTGATACTAGGCAAGAATTGTTGTACTCTTCTCAAAATATGCGACTTACTATAAGGTTTTAAAAGAGAGACATGAAGAATGGGATATATCTTTATAAAAGATGGTAATTCGAAGCAATATGCCATTGAATTAATTTGCTTTTGGATAGAAAATGGTCCTAATCTCTGATAATCTAACTTATTGCATGCTTGCTTGGTTTTGATATTCTATTGAAGAAGCTATACCTTATCTCTAATATGAAAAGCAAGCAATTGATTTTTGAATTTATTTGTAGATATCTTGTTAGTATCTTAAGCTGTTTGTAATTGAAGCTTCAATATTGTTTGGTGTTGCAATAAATGCTTTACAAATCCTTCAATTGTTGGATTGTTGTTCTTTCATGTATTCTATAGATTAAGCTTTGGATGATATTTATAATTGGAATAAAATGGTGTTTGTTGAGTTGAGATATGAATAATAATATTATATACAAACTTTGTTAATAGTAGATACAAGATTCAATTGTCTTATTGATAGTTGATGTTGCATCATAAATACTGATCCAAAATTTGATTAATTCATTTTGTTTGGCCATTAGTTTGAGGATAAAAAGCCAAAAAAAGTTTAATATCTATTTTTAATATTTTAAAAATATATTTTCAAAACTTAGATTAGATATGATATGATCTAATAGACCATGATATTGATATATATTGTTAAGAAAGAGCCTTGTCATTTCTTCACTACACGTAGTCTTCTTACAATGAATAAAATGAGCCATCTTTGTGAATCAATCAACTACCACAAGGATGCTATCCAATAAATTGGATGGAGGTAGATCTATGATAAAATCCATTGAGATGAAAGACTATGACCATTTTGAAACAAGCAAGGGTTGTAAGAGTCCATAAGAGCAATGTTGAGGATTTTTGGACCTTAAACAAATGTTGCAAGAGAACTAATAGTCCTTCACCACCTTCCACATTTGAGACCATTAAAGATCTCAAAAAATAAATTCCAACGTCTTGTTAAATCTAAAGTGATCCATAGCTAGAAAGTCATGGTGAGATTGAAGAACGTGCAATTGTCTAGGTCTTTTTGAGATATACAAATATTCTTCAAAGTATAGAAGGTCTTTTTTAATTTTGAACTTATTAGTATTTTTTTTTCACATGACGCTTGACATCAAGGGCCAAAGCATTATTAGTAGTTGCAACATACACCTCATTGAGAAAACTAGAATCAATAGATGCCGATGTAATAGTAGCACAAAGATAAAATTGCTTCAATTTCAAAAAAGTTGTATATTATTGATCAAACGCTATCTTCCCTATCCTTGATACAAGATATGATCTCTTTGACATTATATTCAAAATGTCTATACCTTATCCAAAATATGGTCTTCCACTCATTTTCCTCTTTAATCCATACCAGATTGTATACTCTACAAAGATCTATTTTAGTATAGATCTTGGTTTGGTCAAGTTGTTCCAAAAGTCTTGAGAGTAATGGTAGTAGATAATGATTCTTCATTGTTATCTTATTTAATCTGAGATAATCAATACACATATCCAAAGAACCATCCTTCTTCTTTACAAAAAATATAGGTGCACTTACTGTAGACTTTGAATACATGATGAAGTTCTTTGTAAGGTTTTCTTCAATATAATCTTTCAATCCCAAAAGATCATTTTGAGAAAGATTATAGATTAGACCAAAAAGTGATTGTGTTCCTTCTTGAAGATCTATAGTATAGTCATATGGTCAATACTTTGGTAATATATTAATATTCTTCTTTTAAAAAATATCTTGAAATTTATTATACTGCTCTAGAACATTTATCAATGAAGTTATATCTTTTTTAATTGGAGTTGCATAGATAACAAACAATATACCTTCTTTGGCCGGTATTATATTGTAATACATTTATGTCATAAAAAATATAAGTAAGAATAATTTTTATTTAATATTCAATTATCTTGATTCAATAGGAACTCAAGATACTTAAGAAAGATTTTATAAAAGCCTCTTAGATGATTTTATTGTCTTAATAGCAAATAGATAAAAGTTAATTATTAATTTTTTCTTCTAGATTATAGAAATTCTTTCACTATCTTTAAAAAGTGATAAATTAATAAAAATAAGATAGAGGAGATAAATAGTTTATATGGTTGATACTAAGATTAAGTTGATAGTAGGATCAAATTTTAAAATCCTTAGAATAGGTTGGATTGATATGTAGGGATCAACCGTGTATGAGATAGGATCAAAATCAAACCTCTAGCTACAAAAATGGCCACCAAAGGCAAGGTATTAATTCATTCAAAGATCAATGACTAAGATTGGAGAACTAGCTTCAAGCTTATCCAAAGGCATTAGACTTATTTTTGTAGGATTTGAAAGGACTTAGCAATTGTTATCTAAAGTCAAGGTTTGTATTGGGAATTAGATTTTTTATGCAATAAAATTAGGCTAGCACTCTTGGCTATTTTGTATAATTGATGTGACATCTATAGTTTAAAATTTGATAGTATGTAGGTGATTAAATGTGCTAAGTTTGAATTAAAATTTATAACCATCTAATAATGGGATTGAGATTTTTTTGATCTTTAGTACAAAGAAGTACTAGAAGTTGGCAATTTAGGGTTGTTTGGGATCTTTGCAATATTTAGAGATCTATTAGTTAAATAAGGTGAATTTTAGCATGGCATTAGAAGGCTTGAAGTTCATGCTATATACCAATTTTAAGTTGAAGTTAATAGTTGGAGAAGGAGAAATTGTTACCGGAGCATCTACATCAACTTTCAAGTTGACGGTTAAGTGACATCAGTGTTATTTTTGGTTGATTTTTGACAATTTATAAGTTAGATTAGGCTGAAAATTTTTAAGCATATAGAAGACTTATATTTGCATTTGTATGCAAAATTTCATGCTAAATTGATATTTAGATTAAGAGTTATAGCTTATTAAAGCTCATTGACTAAGATTAGGATTTGTAAAGAGAAATCTTAGTTGCTTAATTGTAAAAGCAACCAAGCAATTGGATTTTGTGTACAATTGAAATTACTAAGAAGAGTATTTTTAAATATTTTGTATTGACTTAACTACTCTTATATTGAAATTCAAATCATATTTTTTTATATGGATAAAGCCTATTAAGATTTCTTGAGTATTTATAGACCACAATTTTACCTTCCATAGCTAAGTACCTAGCACATTTCCAAATAAGACAATACATAATACAACATTGGTCTTATAAGAGCTTTTATTCTAACAAATAATGGCTTACCAATTTGTGGCTTTTTACAAATTTTTCTTATAAGGATTTCTATGTTATTCTTTGTGACCTCCAATGTATAAATGGATTATGATTTTTCAACCAAGACAGCTCAAGAATAACAAGATTTGAAGGAGTCCTAATGGTATTGAATACAATTTAGCTTCTATGATCTTTGAATAACACTTCTATAGGCGTGGTTTCATGGATGACACTACTAGAGGATAAGAGTTGTCTATCTATTACCTCTACATGAATAGGTTTGGATTTTTGTACTAGAGGAATTTTATAAAGCTTAATAAATATTTTAATTATAAAACAAGTGAATACCACCGAATCTAACAAGATGGTTGGTTGAAGCTTTTGAGGACCAAAATGTAAAAAAATTATAAAACAACAAGCAAGTTGAGCAGAAAGAAAGGAACCTCAATAGTTTTATAATATTGGATTGTTCAGCTGCACTATTCCTATTGCGATTGAACATTGTTATTTTCTTGAACAATTGCACTCCTGATTTTGGTGAAATGTTGATTTTGTTTCTTTGCACAATTGCCAATCTTGTGGCCTTCCTCGCCACAATATAGGTTTAGATCTTCTTCCATCTAAGGCTTCTTTTTTTTATAGACTAAGAGGTTTAAAATATGCTACATCAAGTTGCATGTCTTCTACTTCTGAGTATGAGTTCAAAATATTTGTAATGTAATAGGAGTATATTAGATTCTATGTTATGTTGTTAAAACCCATGAGCATTGATCTTGACGACATTGAAATAATCGATTATCACATTTTATGGCTTGGCTAATGGTTTCATTGAGCGATTGTGGATCCAAAAGCAATAATAACAAATCTTTCATATCATTTCTTAATTTCCAATAGAATTGACTCATTAAGGCTTTTTTGTTTCAATTAATATCGCACATTAATTGCCTAAATTCAGATGCATAGATTGATGCAAAGTATGCCTCTTGATGCAATGCTCGGATCTTAGCTATTGTCTAATGAGTCTTATTATGTTCTCCAAATGCTTCCTCAAATGCTTCTATGAAAACTTTAAAGTTGTTCAAAATTGGTGATCTCTTTTCAAATAAGAAAATAAATCATGAAAATTCTTGTTTGCTTTGTAAACAAGGTGCCAACCAATCCAATCCGTGATTCTTTTGTTGGATAAGTATCAGATTATAGGACCGTTATTAATTGAATTTGGTTGACAAAGCTTTAGAACTTTGAATGTGTACTATCATATTTTTCCAAAAGACTAACTTGAGGCTCCTTATATTGTTGAGCAAGTGGATTTCCTTGGCATAGCATAGGTTGTACTGCATCTTTTAGTATAGAAGTTAGGGGTGGGTACAATCTAGATTGTGGCACTCCGGATGTTGTATCGTTACAAAGTTTTGCAATAACTCCTTTAATTTTTGCAGTCTTAGCAAGTAAAGTAATAAGAGCACTTATAATGACAGTTAACTTGGACTCAAAAGATTTAATTATACTAATGTCTTGATTTCTAGCCATTCTAAGAAAAAAAATGAAATGAATCTATAAGAAGGCAATATCAACTTAGAGGAGGATTATCCACAATCTCTAAAATACTTTAAAACTTTCAAAAAGAGGGGTGATCTATTCTCTTATAAAAAAGACAAAGCTCCAATATTGTGATGAAGAAAATATTAGTTCAAAGGAGGATAATCCGTAATCTTTAAAATACTAATATACCTTCAAATAGAAGAGTAATCTATTCTCTAACAAGAAGGATGCAACTTTGATATTGAAAATGAGGTCAATCTAGGCAAACTATCAAAGATATAAGAATACAGAGTAAGATACTTGAACCAGGATAAGATTTCAAAAAGAAACCAATAAGAATTTGAATTAATTAGATGAATACACGAACAACACCAAGAAAGGTTGAGCTAGAATTCCAACAGATACATTGTCAAGACTAAAGAATTCTTTAGCCTCGACTCCTATATATACCCATATCTAAGATGCTTCTTAAGCAGCTTCCATTTAACTAAGAAGCTTCTTGAGTAGCTTCTACCAACTAAGAAGTTTCTTAAGCTCTTTCTACCAACTTAGAAGCTTCTTGAGCTCCTTCTACCAACTTGGAAGCTTCTTAAGCTCCTTCTATTAACTTGGAAGCTTCTTGAGCTCCTTCTATTAATTTGGAAGCTTCTTGAGCTACTTTTATTAACTAGGAAGTTTCTCAATCAACTTTCACTTATTCAAGAATTTCTAAATTTTTTTAAAAGATTTTGTGAACCTCCAAAGTATATGTCTCTAATAATTTTATACAAATATGAAAAATTATTATTTTAAAACTTATTTTTATATAAAATTTAATCCTATATAAAATATTGTTTACTCTAGTTACAAAAGATGACTTAAAAATATATTAATTAGATATAAAAACTACTTTTATAAATATAGATAGTTTAAAAAGCCATTTATATGTTTAAACATAAAGAATTACTTTCAAATCTAAATGTAATTTATAAATTAATTAAGTCTTGATATGAATTCAAATAATTATCAAGAATTTGGTACATATGTTTTGAAGCTCATTTAATCTTTCAAGCCTATCAAAGAATAAAGATTGATGCTAATATATACATTAAAAGAGAAAGTGATAATAGATTTATTATTATTATAATCTATATAGATAATTGTTTTGTTATCAATAATAAAAAAAATTTATTATTTAGCTTATTAAAGATATTTTTTAAAATAAATTTGAATTGACTATTAAAGGTGATATATATTACATCTTTAGAAATTTTAATATCAAAAATAAAATAAAATAAAATAAAATAAAATAAGATAATTCTACATCAAAAAAATATCCAACTTCTAAACTTAAATAATATAATATGCTAAATTGTAATCCCATGTCATTAGGAAAAATATGAACTAAAACAAATTCACCTCTTATTAAAGCAAAACATAATCTTATTGATAATTCTAATCTTAGATTGCCATCTACTTAAATTTTTAAGAGAAGAATTCAATACATTAAAGATGTATTTAACTTTGATATTAAAAATCAAATAACATCTCAAAGAGCTATTATTTATGCCTTTTTGAATATTGATTAGATTAAAAATAAAGATATTTAATATTTAATATCTAACTATGATTATTTTAAGATTAAAATTAAAAAAAATATTATTTTATCCTCAATAGAATCTATAGACATGGCCTTAGCAAAAGTAACAATTAAAGTTATTTGATTACAAAAATTATTAAACGAATTGAGATTTTTCTAATGTAATTCTATCATAATTTATTGTAAAAATTAAATTATAATTTTTAAAGTAAAAATTCTAAATATAATTCTTATAATAAATATGTTAACACTTATTAATCTTAAAATTATACTTTTATATTCTTTAGAAAGAATAAGTTTAGTAAAATCTCAGATATATTATTATAAAAATAAAAATAAAAGAAAATATTAAAAAAATATTTAATATAAAAATAAATAAAATAATAATAATAATAATAATAAAAATCTTCATATAAAAAAAAGACAAGAAGAAAAGATTTGGTGTAAAAAGAGTTTAAAAAAAAGTTAATATAAATAAAATAAAGAAAAGAGAAGTTATTGTAAAAAGACAAAGTAATTGGCCACCCATATATTAAAAGCAAAGGTGGTTAAAACCACCTTTGATAATTAAGGTAGTTAAAAAATAAAGTAGTTTTATTATATTTTAAATACTATTAAAAGAAACTTATTATAAAAAATTATAAATAGTTATAAAGTTATATTTTATAAGATTAAAAAAACTATAATAAAGAAATTACAACTTATATTCTAATGTGTCACTATAAACTTTTGATCTATTAAGTTATAAGTATAACTTATAAAATTTTGATCTATTAAGTTATAAGTATTATAAAAAAGATATATGAAGATCTTTTGCATTCTCAATATAAAGAAGAAAAATCTTAAAAGAGAAGACAAGGGTCATCAAGAGAAAGCCTTATTCTACTTCAAAGAAAATGATATCAACATTAACAAAGTAATGTAGGAATATAAAAAAAAACATGGAAGAACAAAGATATCAAAGATAGATTTAGAATTTAAATGATTGATCTCCACTTCAATATTAATTTCAATTCGAATGAACATACATGAAGACCACTACTTTTGAAAAACAAAGAATGATCTTTACCAAAGGTTAACGCAAATACAATGATAGCTTCTATGTAAAAATATAAAAAAGACATCTTACAATTCTTAAGATGAAAATTGAGGTGATTAATATTTAGCATCATTTCATTAAAAAATAATTCTTATTTAAAAAATTTAATTAAGCTATATTCCAACAAATAATATGATTATTGACATATTGACTAAATTTTTATTTAAATTTAAAAATATTCATTGTATATTTAATTTAAATATATATTTACTTTCTAAACCTAAAATTCATGCCTTAATGATATACATCCAACTAAGAATTGTTCCAAGACACCTTTGTCATTTATATAAGAATAGTTTTAAATAATATATCTATAGATATAATTTTGATCTATCTTTAAGTGGAATATATATTTAATATATAAATTGTCAAGAATCCAAGACCTTTAAAAGTTTGAAAGAATTTTTCTTATATATTAGTATAAAAAATTAGTTGAAAAATATTTGATTTCAAATATTAAAATTAGAATTTAGATTAGTTGGAAATTCAACTCAAACACACCGTAAAATTGGTCAGTGTTGTAATCATTAATACAAATAATTATTTTATCAAATAAAGAATTCTTAGAATACATCTTTGAAATAATATCATTATTTATATATATATCAAAAATAATATTATATCAAACATGCATATTAAAAAGAATATTTTAAAATTTTCCAATATATGTATAAGCTTATTACAAATAGAGAGTTGAAAGTTAGACAAAGAAATAAAAGTACAAAGTACAAGATGCTAAATTATTGTAAAATGAACATGCATAAGCATTTTTCTTAGAGATGTCATCTCTTATATTTTTGCTTTAGACAATGTTCCATTCCAAAACTCAAGTTGCCACTTTTGCTAAGTTAATGTTATTGTATTAAAGAAATATTTAAAATAAAAGATACAAGAGTTAATCAATTGATTAAGACTATCAACTATGAACTTGATTAAATTGTTTATAAAATAAGCATATTAATAATCTACCTAAATTACAAAAAAAACAAAGCTTTTGTATCAAATTTTAAATTTTAGTATCTTAGCCATTAAAATAAATTATATTATTATAAAAAAAAATTGGAATGAATGGTAAAAATTAATATTAGATAAATAATTATTATTATATTAGTATGAATATTAATTATATAAATAATAATATTATATATTATTTAATATATAATTTATAAATAATTATTTTTATATTAAGAGATATGACTCTTTATAAATAAATATATACTATAAGTATAAAGAAGGCAAATAATTTAAAACTATATTATTAATAAAAATATTATTTATTTAAAATTTGATGTAGATATTTTATTTTTAATAATCTCACATATTAGATTTTAATAGGAATGGTTCTATTGGCCAAGGCATCAACTATTGGCAATTTTATTTGCTCATTTAGAAAAAAATATAATAAAATTTTAGACGTGATATAAATTCTATTTTTTAAATAGCAAAATATTTCTATATACTTTATAAAAATTTAATCAAATAAAACTTTTTCAAGGATTTTGTCACGGACATATTTTAAGTCACCACATTCTAAAACCTTCCATAGTCTTTTAGAATCATCCATAGTTTTCTAAAATCTTCCAAAATCTTCTAGAATCTTCTTTAGTCTTCTAAAAATCTTCTATAGTCTTTTAAAATCTTCTAGAATCTTTTTCAATCTTCTAGAACCTCCCGTAGTCTTCTAGAATCTTTTAAAATCTTTTTTAGTCTTCTTGAACTTGCCTTAGTCTTCTAGAATCTTCCTTAGTTTTCTAAAATCTTCTAAGATACTCTAAAAAGGTTCAATAGGATATAGGCCTTATAATATAAATAAGAAGCAAGACCAAAGTGTATCTCAGTCTTGCCAATACAAATCTTGGAGCAATCCAAAATATTATCTTATTCTTGATATCAATTTAGGATCTTGTTCTTGTTAATAATCTAGTTCTTTGTTCTTGAAGTTATTTTAATGTTGTAATTTTGTAATTTTGTAATTTTGTAATTTTTTTTTTTTTTTTTTTTTTTTTTGTGCTAATCTATTATCTTGCATCCTTGATAGTTTGGTAAGACTATCTAAGTAATCATATTAGAGCTTTAATCTCTTGATAGAGAGTGGATTATCCCTATTTTTGAAGATATTATTGCATTCTAGAGGAGTACAAATTACTTCCTTTTAAATTGATATGCTTACTTGTTGCAGTTTGATCTTTCTTTGGAGAGAGTAGATTATATCTTTTTTAGGATATATCATTACATTTTAGAAGTTATAAATTATTCTCTTCTAAATTAATATTATTTAAAAATATTCATTTTTAGTATAGAAAATATTACACTAACGGCTTGTTGATTTTTTCTTTATCAATATGAAAGTAGATCAAGTCATAGAAGGTGCATCCTTACAAATAGAGGATAGAATGGCAATTCTTACAAATATTTGAGCTCTTTTGGATACTATATAAAAAGAAATGGCATTCTTTTGCAACAAAAAAAAAAAAAATAAAAAATAAATAAAAATAAAGCAAGTAATTGAAGAAACTAAGCAAAAAATTTATAATTTGCAACAATAGATCATAAGATTAAGGAAAGTAGGTAAAAGACAAGCTATGTAGGTTGTTATGTTGTAACATGTTTATATAGTGAAAAGTATGAATAAGGATAAATTCCACTTAATATTTAATTATCTTGATTTATTAAAAACTTAAGGTACTTAAAAAAAGATTTATAAAAGCCTCTTAGATTAATTCTTGTTATAATAGCTAAAAGATAACGATTAGTCATTAAAATTTTCTTCTAGGTTGTAGAAACCAATTCACGGCTTTTAAAAAAGCCACAAGTTAATAAAAATGGAATAAGAGAAATAAAAAGTTAGTATGGTAGATACCAAGGTTGAATTGATGATAGGGTTAAGTTTAAATATCTTTAAAATAAGTTAGATCAATACCCAAGGGATGATCGGGTATGAGATAGGGTCTAAAACAGACCTCTAGCCACAAAAATGACCATCAAAGGTAGGGGTTGAGAACATTTGGAGATCGGCAAGTAGGATTTGGGACAAGGTTTTGAGTTCATTCCAAAGGCAAAAAATTTGCTTTTATAGGATTTGTGAGGACAGAGCAATAGTTATTCAAAGTTAGGGTTTGTATTGACGATTTGGATTTTATGTAAGAAAATTAAGGCTAGCACTTTTCATTGCTTTGTGAAATTGGTACAACATCTATAGTTGGAAATTGGATAGTGTTTGGTTGATTGGGTGAGCTAAGAGTACAAGAAATCTTGTAACAATCTAATGATGCAACTAGGAGATATTTACTCATTAGTACGACAAGATACCAGAAGTTGGCAGTTTGAAGTTATTTAAGAATTTTACAATATCTAAAGATCTATTAGTCAAAACAAGGTGAAAATTGGCACAGTGTTAAAAGATACAAAGATCAAGTTCTATGCTAAGTTTGAGCTAGAGTTAATAATTAAAGAAGGAGAAGTTGTTATTGGCATATCTACATCAAACTTTGAGTAAGAGGCCTAGAGACACTAGTGCAGAATTTTGGCATTATCTTACAATCTGTAAGTTGGATTGGGCTGAATTTTTTTGAACATATAGATAATTTATAGTGGTATTTGTATCAAAATTTTTGTATCAAGTAGACGGTCAGATTAGGAGTTATAGCTTTCTAAAACTCATTGATTAGGATTAAGACTTAGGAAGAAAATGTAAGTTGCTTTATTGTGAAGGTAACAGAGCAATTAGAGTTATGTGTGGTTGAGATTACTAATAAGAGTGTTTTTGAACACTTTATATCACATTCAAACACTTTTGCATTGAAATTTGGATTTTTTTCTTCTTATATGGAGTAAAACCTATTAGGGTTTCTTAGATTTTTATAAACACAACCTTATATTCCACAGCCAAGTGCCTGATGCATTCCAAAATCAAACAATACATAATACAATAATGTAACCTCTCTAGAAGCTCCAAGGGTTGTTATAAAAGAGCTAAAGGCTAGCATACCTAATAAATTTGATAGAATAAGATCCAACTTTTGAAGGTTTGTGTAACAAGTAGAACTTTACTTATGATTATATCCTTCTCATTATCTAAATGGATTCAGTCAAGTTGTTTTTATAGGCACCTTTTTATTAGGAAGTGCTCAATCATAATTTACTCCATTGTTGGAAAATAATTCTCCAATCTTATACAATTTGGAGGCTTTTATGAAAAGATTTACTATTACATTTGGAGATAGTGATTGGGAGAGGTTGGCAGAAAGGAAGATTTAAAACCTATAATAAGAACAATATTCAGCTGCAATTTATACCACAAAATTTTAATAACTAACTTATGATCTTGATTAAAATGATAAGACTTTTATGACTCAATTCTATTATGGCGTAAAAAATGTGAAGAATTTATTGATGATAATGTCAAAAGTTGAAAGTTTAGAAGAATTCATATCTCAAGCTATTATTTGTGAGAATTGCCTATTTAAATTACAACAAGAGAGGCAATCAATTTTCAACAATACCTATTAAAGTACATTTGCTACATGCTCAAGAATATTGGAAAAGCCATTAACATATCCTAAATCCATGCAAATTGATACAACTCAATTCAAGCTATTAACACTATAAAAAAAGACTAGATATTGGCAAAAGAATCTATGTCTATACTGTGGAAGACCTAATCATAAGGCATCAAATTATTCAAACAAGTCTAAAGAATTTAAGGCACAAGATATAACATCTAAATTAGAGAGATTAAAAAACAAAGATGTCTAGCTATAATAAGGACCTTGCGGTTGGACACCCTCAAATCTAAAGTACTAGAAAAATTCTCTTCTTACCTTTAGACCCAACATCCTATTTTATACTTCTTGTACATATAAGAATCCTAAAACAAGAGATTTTTGCTAAAGTCCTTTTAAATATTGAAGCCTCAACATGCTTTATGAATAAAGATTTTGCAACTAAACACAACTTAGTACTTATAAAGAAGATCTATCCTACACCTATTGAAGTCATTAATGGATAAAACCTTGCATCAAAAGATGTTATTGAAGAAACCTAACTTTTGGAAGTGATGCTAGGAGATTAAGTATCACGCATTGTTTTCAACATCATTCAATGTTTAATAAATCTTATTGTAATTGGACTCTCTTGGTTTAAAATACATAATCCTAATATTGATTGGAATTTATAAAAAATTTCTTTAAGATCCAAACATCAAAAGAAGAAACTAGATATTATTTTATTTCTTGGAGCTAAAGCATTTATACAAGTAGCAAAAAAAGAAGATGTATTTGAATTGTATGCTATTTCAATGAAAGATCCAATGGAACAACTGAAGTAAGATATTCCTAGTCAATACCATGATCTTAAAGACATATTTCAAAAGAAAAAAGCAGACATGTTACTAGAACACTGTCCTTATGATTGTGCAATCGAATTACAAGATGGAGCTCAACCTCCATTTGGTCTAATTTATAATCTCTCACAAACGGAGCTTATAGCCTTTCAAGAATATATTGATGAAATCTACCTAAGAATTTTATTAGACATTCAAAATCACCTATGGGAGCTCCTATCTTATTTATGAAGAAGATAGATAGTTCTTTACGCATGTATATTGATTATTGAGGCCTGAATAAGATAACTATAAAAAACCGCTATCCATCACTGTTAATCTCAAGATTATTGGAATAATTAGGATAAGCAAAGATCTTTACATAGATTAATTTGAGAAGCGCCTACAACCTAGTCAAGATTAAAAAAGAAGATCAATGGAAGATAGCAATTTTGTACAAGGTATGGACATTTCAAGTACAATGTTATGCCTTTTGGACTTACAAATATACATGCAGTCTTTCAATATATGATGAATGATATCTTAAAAGAATACTTAGATGACTTTGTAGTCATTTACCTGTATGAAATTTTGATCTTTTCTAAGAATAAACAAGAACATGAACATCATTTATATATGATATTAGAGAAATTAGGAAAAATAGATTGCATGGCAAATTAAAAAAGTATTCTTTCCATTAACCATCAATCAAGTTTTTGGAATATATTACTTTTAAAAATAGAATTTTTATGGATCCAAAGAAGATACAAACTGTTATAGTAGAAACAATTGTCATCAATCAGAAATATATAATATTTTTTGGAATTTATAAATTTTTATAAAATCTTTATTAAGGATTATTTCAAGATTGTAGCTCCATTGATACAACTTATAGGCAAGGAAAAATTTATTTAAAACAACAAGGCTAAAGAATCATTCAAAAAGCTAAAAAAATCTTTCACTTTGGCCCCTATACTTATGCACACAAATCCAATAAAATGATTTATTTTGAAAATAGATGCTTCATATTTTGCACTTGAATTTATACTCTCTCAAATTGGTGATGATGGTCAAATACATGTAGTAGCATTTTGCTTTAAAAAATTTTTAGTTGTAGAGATTAATTATGAAATTGACAATAAAGAACTATTGGCAATTATTGATGCTTTTGAAGAGTGGTGCCATTCGTTAGAAGGGGCTCAGTACAAGATCATGGTATATACTGACCACAAAAACTCAGAGTATTATATGAATGCTTGAATTTTGAATCATCAATAAGCACAATAAAGCATGTCATTATCTTGGTTTGATTTTATGATTACATATTATCCAAGAAAACTTCAAGAGAAATTAGATGCCCTTTCTTGATGATCATATCTTGTACCAAGAATAGCAGATATTGAATTGAATCTATAAAAAATAGTCATGTTAAAGCTGTCCAATTTGCAGTTGAAGACATTGATAATATCTACTTATATAGATACAGCTCTCAAGACGGAAATCCAAAGAGCAATGAAGATATATCTATTTATAAAAAATATTCAACAACATCTAAAAAATACATATGTAAAAGAAAACAATAATTTCAAATTTGAGGACGGATTGTTATGTATTAAGGATTTCTTGTATATTCCTCTAGGCCCTACAAGACTTCAAATTCTTCAAGCATGATATGATCTTCTAGCAACTGGATATTTTACCTTTAATAAGACTTTAGAATTAATATCAAGAGACTATTGGTGGCCTCAAATGTGGAAATTGGTGAAAGAATTCATCCAATCATGCAAAATTTGTGCCTAAGCAAAGGTCCTAAGACACCTCCATGTGGACTTCTCCAACCACTTCTAGTTCCTAAAGACCCATGGCAATCTTTATCCATGGACTTCATTACAGACCTTTCGATTTTGAATGGAAAAGACTCAATTTTTGTGGTGGTATGCCATCTTGCTAAGATGATTTACCACCACAAAAGATGACTCAATTTTTGTGGTGGCTTCTAAATGACGCTTTTCTACCAATGATAGAAGACTAATATAAAAGAGAGAAAGCCATGCTATGACCTTCACTTGTATATAGTCATTTGATTTAAAAATAGAATAGATCCTACTAGAATCTTATTAATTACCATATCAATTTTTTGTATCTTAAGAACATTATATGAATAAGAGTCAAAAGATTCTTCTGCCATACAAGTAGTTAAAGAACCATTGGAACTTTCACAATTTGCTGGATTTAAAGAACATGAATAAGACAAAGAAGAAGTATTCTAATGTCAAGTAAAGTCATGTTTGGAATCTTTAGAAATATGACTTCATTATAAAAATCTTGATTCAAATACCTGAGCTTTGATAATACTCCTTGAAATTGGAAGGATGACTCTACGTGGACCAAAAATTATGTTTAGAGGATGTTTTGAAGGTCGCAACAAAGAACAAATTCTTAGATGGGACGTTGGTACAATAGAGATTATATCTGAAGGTCATTGATGCTATCTCAAGGATCCTGTTGAATTGATAATCAACAAACTAAAAATGGAATATGTTACTTCTCTATTTTGATGAATTGTATATTTCTTGTGTATATGATTTGATCATCAAATCACTTCGGCTCCTTGTAGAACTCATCACTAAAAGAAGAAGTGATGTCACAGACATACTTTAAATTACCACATTCTAGAACCTTTTTTAGTCTTCTAAAACCTTCCGTAGTCTTTTAGAATCATCTATAGTTTTTTATAATCTTCCAAAACCTTCTAGAATCTTCTTTAGTCTTTTAAAAATCTTTTATAGTCTTTTAGTATCTTTTAGAATATTTTTTAATCTTCTAGAACCTCCCATAATTTTTTAGAATCTTCTTTAATCTTCTTAAACTTACTTTAGTCTTTTAAAATCTTCTTCACTCTTCTAAAATCTTCTAAGATATTCCTAGAAGGTTCAATAGGATATAGGCTTTGTAATATAAATAAGAGGCAAGATCGAGATATATTTCAGTTTTGCCAACACAAGTCTTGGAGCAATCCAAAATATTGCCTTGTTGTTGATATCAATCTAGGGTCTTATTCTTATTAATAATCTAATTTTCTATTCTTGTCCATTTAATTCTTTATTCTTAAAATTATTCTACTTCTATAATCTTTTCTTTGTTTCTATACTAACTTACTATCTTATATCTCTAATAAATTTAATAACTAAGATTGTAATTATCTTAGACATGATTTAATTTTTTAATTACTATAATAAGTACCAAAATAATTCTTTATGGTTATAAGAATTACATGTTAGATTTGCTAATAATAACAAATCAAACCAAACTTGACTATTACATAGATTGTTTGAAATATGTATCAAAGACACAAAAATATATAACAAGAGGCTTATATTATAATAAAGGTTTGAAGAAGAAACCAATAAGAACTTAAATTAATCAGATGAATATCTAAACAATATTAAAAAAGATAAGCTAGAACTCCAAGAGATACATTTTTAAGACTGAAGAATTCTTCAGCCTTGACTTCTATATATATCCTTGTCTAGGATACTTTTTAAGTGGCTTCTATCAAATTAAGAAACTTTTTGAATAGCTTCTACCAATTGGAAAGCTTCTTGAGCTCCTTCTATCAATTTAAAAGCTTTTCAAACTCTTTCTACTAACTACAAAGCTTCTCAAGCTATTTTCATCAACTAGAAAGTTTATCAATTACCTTTCACTAATTCAAGAACCTCTAGAATGTTCTAAAAGGTTCTATAAACCTCTGAAGTATATGTTCCCAATATCACCCCTTTCTCTAGCAATAAGTTCTAAGAGGAGCTCATATATTTGAAAAAAAATTTACATATATAAAAAATTAAAAATATACTGCACTAATGAAGCTATATATTTTGTTCTTTGTTCTTGGCCAATAGGTTCTACCGGTCCTTGAAAAAATTGCTTGTGGTCTTGAGCTAATACCTCCATTGTTGAAACATCCCATTCAAAGATCTAATATTCATTGTGGCCTTCAAAACATCCTCCAAACAAGATCTCAGGCTTAAAAGAATTTATCTTTCCAAGCTCAAGCAATATCACTAAAGCTCAAGCATTAGAATCGAGACTTATATAATTAGATCTTGTTCTTAATGGCTCTAATTATAATCATATTTGGCATTGAAATATATTGTCCTTACATTATTCAATTGAAGGCTGTAAAAATTGCACTAGTTTGTTCAAAACTTGAGTAGCAAGTGAATCTTTTGAATCTTGTTCTCTCCACACTTGAAGATTTGATATAGTGATTGACTTGCTTCTACCACTTTATTCTATCTTAGAACAAATGACTCTATATTAATGAAGGCTTTAATTTAATTCTCTCCTTCTCATGAATATTCTTCAAATCCAATCTTCACCAAAAAATTATCATTGAACACGTTTGGATTTGTGAGGATAGAGTTGATAAAATTCTTATACCTTTTGAGGCACATTGGCAAGATTTTTGGCCAGTTCCTATATACACTCATTAATATTATAGTCTTGCTAATAAACAAGATATTTTAATTTGCTCCACCTTCATCGTGAATCAAGTACCTTTTCAACTTTGTATTTTTTATGGTCTTTCATTTTGATACTAGCCAGTGATTGTTGTACTCTTTCCAATGTTGTATGTCGTGAAGTCTTACTTAAGAATACTCTAGATATCTAGCTATAGAAGATAAAAGAAAATAAT
This sequence comes from Physcomitrellopsis africana, assembly GCA_036785485.1. Taxonomy (NCBI): domain Eukaryota; kingdom Viridiplantae; phylum Streptophyta; class Bryopsida; order Funariales; family Funariaceae; genus Physcomitrellopsis; species Physcomitrellopsis africana. The sequence goes on from JAWRVF010000027.1 coordinate 1,018,392, forward strand.
AATAATTACTCCTAATCTCTCTAATCAATTTCTAAATAATCTTTAATCAAATCTTAATTAAATCTTAATCAAATTCTAAAAAATTTTAAAATAAATCCTAAAACAAATCTTAATTAAATCTTAATCAACCCTGAACAAATCTTAATAAATCCTAAAATAAATCCAAATTAATCCTAATTAACCTTGGTCAAATCCTAATAAATCTTAAAATAAATTCTAACTAATTCTAATCAACCTTGATCAAATCTTAACAAATTTTAGAACAAATCCTAACTTAAATCCTAACCAAATCCTAGCTGAATCTTAAATTGAATCCTAATTAAATTCTAGTCAATCTTGATCAAATTCTAACAAATCCTAACTAATCCTAATCAACCTTGATCAAATCCTAATAAATCCTAAAATAAATTCTAACTAAATCCTAATCAATCCTGGTCAAACGTTAACAAATCCTAGAACAAATCCTAACTTAAATCCTAACCAAATCCTAGCCAAATCCTAAACTAAATCCTAACTAAATCCTAGTCAATCCTCATCAAATCTTAACAAATCCTAACTAAATCCTAGTCAATCCTCATCAAATCCTAACAAATCCTAACTAAATCCTAGTCAATCCTCATTAAATCCTAACAAATCCTAAAATAAATCCTAATTAAATCCTAACTAATTTTTTTTAATCTTAGGACAGTTTAAAATCTCAAAATCTATTGATTAAACCATTGATTTTGCTTAAAACTTTATACACCTCTTAAAAACTAAATTGGCAGTAAGCACATGAAATTTAAAGAGGATCAAACTTACCAATAAGAAATTCAATCCAAAAATTCAATCAAGTGTTGGCTGGCCTCCTTTTCCAACCTTAATACTGATTGTCTAGTGCCAATATCTCCTTTTTACACCATTCAATTGCTTTCAAATTTCACATACATATAGGAAATTAATTCTTCTATACATAAATATAAATTTCACTCCAATCCAAATTGTAGATTGCCAAAAACCTTAAAAAACCTAAATGACCCTCAATTCTCAATTTTCGAGATTCCAATCCACATAAACTTCAATAATCTTTGATTGAACTATTAGATCAATTTCAAATTTACAAGCACAATTGTATACACCAACCTATAGAATTTCATCCATAGATCTATAAAAAATCTCACAAAATGCTAAAAAATGTAAATCCTTATATATTTCACAAAAATCAGAGTCACCAAAATCAACTCTAACTTTGCAAAGCCTTTACAAAATTGTTATAAACTCAAATCATTCTAAATCAATACTTAAAGAAAGATCTTCTAGTTTGTTCTCTAATTCCACCTTTTAATCTGCCAAAGAACTCCTGACCCGCTCTAGGCATGCAATTTTGTGCCTTGGAATCTGATTTCAACCCCGACTCATAACCGGTCCTCTTCAAGTATCTATTTTGAGATTTTTGAGATAAATTTTTTTCAAATTTATTCTTAATTCTTTTCTAATGGTTTTTATATTATTTATTTTTTTAATATATTTTATTTTGTCTTATTTATGGCCATACAAAGTAAGTAAAAACCACTCCTATAAAAAAGAAATATTAGCCTTTTAACTTTTTTTTATTTTCTTTTCTATTATCTATAATTTTAAGATAAATTTGCTCAAATATTTCTATTTGAGCTCTTATATATTATAATTATTCCCTCTTTCTTTCACCTAATAGCCGTATCACTACACAACATCCACCTCCCTTGAACTTGTGCATCCTCCGGTATGCGCCGAATTTTCTTCAATATACCAATATGTGATATTCACTACCCTGGTCTAATTCTTGATCCTCAATTTGTACCTCCTCTTCTGTTTCAATATCCTTCAACAGATTTTGTTCTTCATCAAAAAATATATATATTCCTCTTTGTCTAAATAACTTGACTTGCTTACTTACTATAGGTGTCTTTAATTTTGTTCCATCAAGCTTTTATAAAGAGTATGTTCCATTGTCATAGATCTTTATCATGACATATGGTCCAAACCAATACTTAGAAAATTTTCGTAATGTACTATGTTGATTATCTAAACTATTATCATAGACTAATACCCAATCACCTTCTTTTATTTTTTTAGGCCGTAATCAATGCATTTTATCAAATATTTTCTTATTCTTTTCCCTTGCTTCCTTCAATCTTCCAATTGCTACTTCAATATTCTCAAGTCTTCTTTCTAATTGCTAAATCCGTAATGCTAAAAGATCCTCTCTATTAAGATCATCCTTCCAAGATAATATTTCCTATGTTGGCACTATTTCTTCTATTGGCATAATTGGCTTTTGTCCATACATTAACTCAGAAGGCATATAATTAGTTACCGTACTATGAGTTGTATGATTTGCTCATAATGCAAATGGTAGTAGCCTTAGCCACTGATATACTTTGCCATTGCATGTTTTTATTAATGCCTTAACAATAGGTGAATGTCTATGCTCGCTCTTCCCATTATCTTTTGAATTATATGCTGTTATCAATATAATACAACCATAGCTTGTACTGACTCAAATGAAATATTTAATACTGACACATGAAGATTTATCAAATATGGTTGAAGGACGAGCATTAAGAATAAAGAACATTGAAAGTGTATGTCGATTCTTCTTAGAAGACATTATTTGTTGCTATGGTTGTACTAAATATTTAATACAAATATTCATTGCCACTAAATCCACTATCCACTTATAATATAATGCTAGACAATAAGTTGGATGTAATTCATCTCAATGTTGAATATTAGAATAAACTTGATAAGTCTCACATGATCCTATAAAATCTGTTTCATCTTTGTATATGCCTTTCGACCAGTATCTTTCTTTTATTTTAGTAAAAGTTGCCCAAATTCCTCTATGCCCTGTCCACAAATTCTCATGGAACTCTTCAATAATCTTTTGTTAAGCTTCTAAACCACATATCACCTATTGTAATACTTCTCTTCTTCTCTTTGAATGCTTCTATAAATATCTATCATGTAGAAAATATCTATAGATTTTTTTATAGATTTTCTTAAATTTTTTATTTGTCCAATCTTCTTGTTGCTTTAATGTACTTAGATACTTTCCAACAACTTTCCATTCACCTTCATATAAATTTCTTGAAAAAAATTCCAATGGTATATTTAAACATATATCTTCTTCCTTTGATAATACATTAGTATAAAACTTTGTGCCCACATCATCTTCCAAATCAATCATATCTTCTTCATCATAATACCTCGCCCTTGATAACATATCTATAATTGAATTATCTTATCTTGAAATGTGCTTAAATTCTAGATTTATAGATTTAATATATACTATTCATCTCAACATAGCAATATCAAGAGTTGAACAATTTATAATCATGCCTAATAAAGATAGATAATTTATTTCTATAACTACTGAAGCTCCTATCAAATACTCTTTTTTATTTTTCATAGCTATTACTACATCCCATAACTCTCTTTTAATTTATGCATATATTGTTTGTCTAATATTTAAAACCTATGCTTCAAATCTTACTACATATCTATTCCCTTGTTCATCATCTTGTCTAATTATCCAACCTATTCCAATTGGACTTGCATCAACTGTCAATATCACCAATCTTCTACATTCATAATCAAATTTCTTCAAAGTTGGAGGTAAAGTAAGAAGTATCTATAATTCTTCCATAGCTTTTCTTTGTTTTTCTTTTCATTGAAATTTTTTATTCTTTCTTAACAACTCATATAATGGATCTACTACATGTGTAAAATGAGGTATCCATATATGATAGAAAATACATGCTCCTAAAAATCTTCTAACTTTTATTATATTAATACATTCTTTCATCTTTTTAATAATATCAATTTTTTAAATACTTGATTTAAGTCTATAAGATCTACACATGTGTCCAATAACAAGTATCTCATTTATCCCAAATATAGATTTAGTACTTGATAAGGTCAAATGTACCTCTTCCAACTGTGATAAAATCTTTTTACAATCCATAATATGATTTGCAATAAATATTTTACAACCCATTTGATCCAATGTTTCATCTTTTTCCTCTTTTGCACATCCTTTAATTAGAACATCATGTAAGAATGGCATAATCTTTTCTGGTATAAAATCCCTCAATACTTTGTTGATTGCATTCATCATATGAGCTACTAAATTAGTAGCCCCTTGAGATAATGTACACATTTTTAGTAAATCCAATAGAGTCTTCATAGTAGTTAAATCTCTACTTTGTAATACCAATTGGAATTGATCATATCTTCAATAAAAATCGCCCATTGAATAGATTACTCTTCCAGCAAATGATTTTGCAAATTCATCTACAATTGGACTTGAATCCATATTTCTAATAGTTACTTTATTCGTAGGTTGTAATCTTGTATAAACCTCATTGTTTTATTTTTCTTTGGTATTATAAACCATCGATTAGAACAAGGTACAATAGATGGTTCTAAAATCCCTATTTTAATCTTTTCATTGAATAAACTTATTAATTTGGATAAATATGCTTTTGGCATTGGAATTAGCCGCAAATTCCATGATTCATGAGGAATAGTAAAAATAACCATAGGTACCACAATACTTAGATCAACACATCCAATTTCATGTATTTCAAATATAAAAGCCTTTCTATGTTGTGAAAGTATTTTTTTAAAATATTCTTCTTCATATTTTATCAAAAATCCATCACATCAAACTTTTAATCCACCTAATGTAGTATTTGTAAATTCATGCCCTATTTTCTTAGGATTCCTTAAATTTGGTTGTGTAGATGCTCCCTTCATCCTTTCTTCACAATTCAATGATAATGGCAAAGCCACTAGTTTAACCTTTTTTTCCACAAATTTATATTTAATCTCGACATGTACCTCTTGGTGATTTAAGATTTCTATAAAATGTTGAATTTCATCATAATATTTTTTTGAACATACATTAATAATTCTATTCTCTCATTGTAATCCATATTACAATAAATAATTTAATTCTCTCATAGTATCCACAAATCAAATTTCTTCAAATGCTCCTGAAATAAATTTGTCTTCAATCAATTCTTTATTTTCTTTTAACATTTGTTCCATATTTTTAATATAACATCTATCTATCATTTTCATCTTATCAATAGACTTAAAAGACAATACACAATCTTGTCTCAATCCAATAAGCCTTATAGATAATACCTTCTCTTTTAAACTGAGCAAGAGCATTTCTTTTGCTAATCCATTGCAATCCCACTTTATAAAGGTATTTAGTAAAAAACCCTCAAGGTCTTTAAGATTTTCATTTGATAATGGCTTCTCTCTCAATATATCACGATTTTTTCCATAATTGGGACAAACAATCAAAAATTGAACTGCTCTCATTCCATCTTGGATTCTTATCCTTATATAGATTGAACCATCATCCATTATCTTTGTTTCCATTCATGTTGTGGTAATATATGGTTGTCCTAATATAATAGGATATATAGACATCTCTCATATAAAAAAATATTGTTCATGCATAACGTCTCCTATTATCACCTTGATATTTGGACAAGCTCCATATAAATCTCTTTTTGAATTATTTGCTAATCTTATCATCTACCTATGTTCAGTATCAATAGGCCATTTTTTCTTTTTATATAGCTCTTTTGATATCAAATTGATCTTAGAATCATGATCAATTAATACTACAATTGGTTCCTCCAAATCTCCCAATTTTAATAAAGTTTTTGTAGTAGCTTTTGTCCAATGGTTTTGAGAATAATGACTAAATGGTTGAATCTTATTTTCTTCTCTTGTAAGTCCAACTTGTGAAACATCTCCTAAAATTTGTATTTCATTTTCTTCATCTACACTATTTTTCATTGTCTTTGTTCCTTGTATATTTGGTGTCATAATATCTAATATAGATTGTCATTTCTTCTTTATTGTATCAATAATAACTTCATAAAATTCATGCTTTACAATTCTCAAAATTTCACTAATTGTAAATTTGACATTCTTCCATAAAATTTGTTCTTCTAATATCTTCTTCAAATCTGTAGCAGCCTCAATATGTGATTGTAATTTATAAGCAGGAATTTTTCCTCTTTTCTTTTAGAATTTTTTTTTTCTTTTATAGAAACATTCTCCACTTCCTCCTCATGCATAGGATTTTTTTGTTGCCTTGCTTTATCTCTTTTTGAGGTCCTTTTTGATGGCCCTTCATTATTTTCATCTTTTCTTCATTTTTCTTCTATTAATGCTTCATGTTGACTCCTTACAATATGAGCATGCACTGATAATCCATCTACTAGATCATTCCATCCAATAATTTGTCAAATATTATTACCAACACATTTTAATTCATTTGCAATAATTTTTTTTTTTTTTTGGCATAATTCATTGCATTTGTCCACAAAGCGTAAGATTCTTCTAGAAGTTCAAGATTTATACTTAAATATTTGCTTTGATTTTCTTTTGCCTTATATGTTGATGCTTCCTTACTTGAGATTGTATGCACTTTAAAAGCATCTCTTGCAAATATCTTCATTCCTCCTTTATCAAAATTTGTTTCTAATTTTTCTCCACTTTCTTTTAAGTATATCATACCATCTTTAAAAAAAAACAACTCCTTTATGTAGTGCCTCTATAAAATCTTCACACTCCTTTCTTGAATGTTCTATGCTATCACATTACATGCACCTATATATTATATCTTCCATTGGTCCTGAATTTTGTCTTGTTGATACCCTTGATGATTGACCCTTTTTTTCAAGTTTTACAAATTTTATTTGTAAATCTCTCATCTCGCATATGATCTCATCCATACTCATTTTTTCTTTCTTTGATGTAAATATTAAAGGTTGAATCATAGATGTAAGATAATTGATAGGCAATTTTACCTTAGATGCTTCCAATGGTCTTTGAATACCCACCCTATCCTTTCTCCCTTTTTTTTTTGCAAGTAATCCTATTGCTTCTTCTACTTCTTTCTAATTTGATGTCAATCCTTCTTCCTCTTCTTTATCTTCAAGCAATATTTCTAATTTTTTATACAACTCTCCATCAATTGCTTGAAGAAAGAATTCTATTTTATTTAGATCCAATAATTGCCTCTCTTTCTTTGATAAATGAGAATATTGTCTTTCAATTTTTTTTAATAATTTTGTTGCTTGAAGATCCTTCTTAGGCCTTTCAATCCATTCAAAAAACAACTTCTTTATAATTTGATCTTTGTCTTCTAGAAAGTACTCATCTCTCATTGTTCGAGAAAATTTCTCCCATGAACCTCCAGTATATTCTATGATGGACTTCACATGATTTCTTATCTCTGGTATAGTAGCCAATTTAAATAACTAAACCATCTCTTTTTCAAAAACACGCTTCAATTCTATTTCCTTTACATAATACCTTAGATATCTTATGATATGCTTCTCTTCAAATTGATCGAATTTGTCCATAACTACCTATAATGCTTTGTTTGCCATATCTTCTTTTTGGTCTTTAATTTGTTGATATTGCATGAATAAAGCAAATGCTTCATACATGCTTGTAGAGTTAGAATCAAAAACTATATCTTGTACTCTACTAATACTTCCACTTGAAGCTCCACTTAAAATATCATCCATAGTTTTTCCTTCCAATCTCTTGTCTTCCTTCTTCATAGTTTAATTAAATTAAAAAATATCCAATTATCTTCTACCTCAAGCTTTTCATGTCGGATTCACCAAATAATGTTGTATGTCATAAAGTCTTGCTCAAAAATGCTCCAAGTACCTAATTGTAGAAGATATAAAGAAATAACAATAACTACTTCTAATCTCTTTAATCAATCTCTAAACAATCTTTAATCAAATCTTAATTAAATCTTAGTCAAAGCCCAACAAATCCTAAAACAAATCCTAATTAAATCCTAGTCAATCTTGATTAAATCCTAATAAATCTTAAAATAAATCCTAACTAATTCTAGTCAACCTTGGTCAAATCCTAACAAATCCTAAAACAAATCCAAACTAATCCTAGTCAATCCTAGTCAAATCCTAACAAATTCTAAAACAAATCCTAACTAATCCTAGTCAACCTTGATCAAATCCTAATAAATCTTAAAATAAATTCTAACTAAATTTTACTTAACCCTAGTCAAATCTTAACAAATCCTAAAATAAATTCTAACTAAATCAATCCTAATCAAATCCTAACAAATCCTAAAATAAATTCTAAAATAAATCCTAACTAATCCTAGTCAACCTTGATCAAATTCTAGCAAATCTTAGAACATATCCTAACTTAAATCCTAACCAAATCCTAAACTAAATCCTAACTAAATCCTAATTGATCTTGATCAAATCTTAACAAATCCTAAAATAAATCCTAACTAATTTTTTTCAACCTTAGGATAATTTAGAATCTCTATATCTATTGACTAAATCATTGATCTTGCTTAAAAATTTACACACCTTTAAAAACTAAATTGGCAACAAGCACACGAAATTTGAAGAGGATCAAACTTACTAGCAAGAAATTCAACCCAAAAATTCAATCAAGTGTCGGCTGGCCTCCTTTTCCAACCTTAATGCTGATTGTTTAGTGCCAATATCTCCTTTTTACACCATTCAATTGCTTTCAAATTTCACATACATATAGGAAATTAAGTCTTCTATACACAAACACAAATTTCACTCCAATCCAAATAATAGATTGCCAAAAATCTTAGAAAACCTAAATGACCCTCAATTCTCAATTTTTAAAATCCCAATCCACATAAACTTTAATAATCTTTGATTGAACTATTAGATCAATCTCAAATTTACAAGCACAATTGTATGCACCAACCTATAGAATCTCATCTATAGATCTATAACAAATCTCACAAAATGCTAAAAAATATAAATCCTAATATATTTCACAAAAATCAGAGTCACCAAAATCAACTCTAACTTTGCAAAGCCTTTACAAAATTGTTACATATTCAAATCACTCCAAATCAATACTTAAAGAAAGATCTTCTAGTTTGCTCTCTAATCCCATCTTTTGATCTGCCAAAGAACTCCTGACCCGCTCTAGGCATGCAGTTTTCTGCCTTGAGGTCTGATTCCAACCCCAACTCATAACTGGTCCTCTCTGGATATTTATTTTGAGATTTTTGAAATAAATTTTTTTCAAATCTATTCTTAATTTTTTTCTAATGGTTTTTATATTATTTATTTTTTTAATATATTTTATTTTGTCTTATTTATAGCCATACAAAGTAAGTAGAAATCACTCCTATAAAAAAGTAATATTAATATTTTAACTTTTTTTTTATTTTCTTTTCTATTATCTATAATTTTAAGATAAATTTGCTAAAATATTTCTATTGGAGCTTCTATATATTATAGTTATTCTCTCTTTTTTTTATCTAATGGCTGTATTATTACATGACATCAAAATATGCAACTTTCTATAAGATTCTAAAAGAGAAATATGAAAAATTAGATGTACATTCATAAAAGATGGTAATTCTAAGTACTATGCCACTAAATTAATTTTCTTCTAGATAGAAAATGGTCATAATCTCTGATAGTCCAATTTATCATATGGCCACTTAGTCTTGATGTTTTGTCAAAGAAGCCATATCTTATTTCTAATATGAAAAGTAGGCGGTTGATTTTTAAATTTTTCTGCAAATGCCTTGTAAGCATCTTGAGCTACTTGCAATTGAAGCTTTGAGATTTTTTAGTATTACAATAGATACTTTACAAATCTTTCAGGTGTTGGATTGTTGTTCTTTGGGATACTCCATAGATTAAGATTTGAATGATATCTATAATTGGAATAAAATAATATTTACTAAGATGAGACATAAGCACTATTATCATATAAATTTAATTAATAGTAGATACAAGATTCAATTGTCTTATTGATAGTTAATGTTGTATTGTAAATATTATTCTAAAACTTGATTAACTTGTTCTATTTGGCAGCTAGTTTGAATATAGAAAGTTGAAGAAAGTTTAATATCCACTTTCAATATTTCAAAAAAACATCTCCAAAACTTAAATATAAATTAAGGTCCTCAATTGGATACAATATCATTTGATAAGCCATAATATGAATATATATTATTAAAAAAAAATCTTGTCGTTTCTTTACAAGATGGAATCTTTTTGTAAAAAATAAAATGATCCATCTTTGTGAATCGATCAATCACCACAAGGATATTGTCTAATGAATTGGATGGTAGTAGATCCATAATAAAATCCATCGAGATAGAAGACCATGACCATTTTAGAATATACAAGGATTGTAAGAGCCTATAAAAACAATGTCAAGGATATTTAGACCTTGAACAAATGTCAAAAGAGAGCACAAAGTCTTTCACCACCTTTCACATTTGAGGCCACAAAAAATCCTAAAAAAAAAATTCCAATGTCTTATTAAATCCAAAGTGATCCGTCTTTGGAAAGTTATGGTGAGATAGAAAAATACACAATTATATTGGTCCTTCTAGGATATATAAACATTGTTGTATTATAAGTTATCTTATTTAGGAATGCACTGGATACCTGGATGTAAAAAGTGAGGTTATATTTTACAAGTATGCAAGAAATCCTAATAGATTTTATCCATATAAAAAGAATGCAATTTTAATTTCAATTCAAAAGTACTTAAAGCCAATATAAAGTATTCAAAAATATTCTTCTTAATAACTTCAACCATACACAAGCTCCAATTGTCTTGTTACCTTCACAATTAGGCAATTTTGATTTTTCTTTGCAAGCCCTAATCATAGTCAGTGAGCTTCAGCAAGCTATAATTATTAATTTGATTATTCACTTAATATAAAATTTTGCACACAAATACCACTATAAATCTCTTATATGCTTAAAAATTTTTAGCCCAATCCAACTTACAAATTGTAGAAAATCATCCAAAAACTATACTGATATCACTTAGCTACCAACTTGAAAGTTGATGCAAATGCTCCAACAGTAATTTTTCTTTCTTTAATTATTAATTTTAGTTCAAAATTAGTATAGAACTTGATCTCTAAGTCTTTTAATATCATGCCAAATTTCACCTTGATTCAACTAATAGATCTTTAGATATTATAAAAATTCTAAATGATTCTAAACTACCAACTTTTAATACCTCTTTGTACTAAAGATTAAACACCTCCCAATTGTACTATTATATTATCACAAATTTTTATATTATCTTAGTATATTTAATTATCTACACATTGTCAAGCTTTCAATTATAGATGTAATATCAATTGCACTAAATAGCTAGGAGTACTAGCCCTAATTTTATTGTATAAAACTCAAATCACCAATACAAATTCTAGCTTTAGACAACTATTGTTAAGTTCTTTTAAATCCTACAGAAATATATCTTATGCCTTTGAAATAAGCTTGAACCTAGTTTTCAAATTCTAGTCGCTAATCTCTAAATGACTTGATATCTTGCTATTGGTGGCTATATTTGTAGCTAGAGGTCTGATTTTGATCCTGTCCTGTAAACAATTGACCCTCGGATATCAATCTAACCTATCCTAAGGATTTTTAAGCTTGATCCTATCTAAAACTTAACTCTAGTATCAACTATATCAATTATTTATCTCTTCTATTCTATTTTTATCAACTTATGGTTTTTTAAAAGTAATAAAAGAATTTCTATATTTTAAAAGAAAAAATTAATAATTAACTTTTATCTACTAGCTATTAAAACAAGAAAAAAATCTAAGAGGCTTTCATAAAACTTTTTTTAAATATTTTAAGTTCTTATTGAAATAAGATAATTGAATATTTAAATAAAAAATCATTCTTGTTTATATTTTCACCACATATATGTATTATAATACAATAATGTTCAAAGTATAGAAAATCTTCTTCAAACTTGAACTTGTCAATATTTTTTTTCAACTGACGCTGTTGTGTTGTAAATTAAAATATAGTGTAAAAGACACAAAAGAATGTATTAAGATAAAAAGATTAAGATTAGAAGAAGAAAGGATGAAAAAGTGTAGGATGTAGCTTTTTTTTTTTTTTATCTCTAATCTAATCTAAGTTGTTTCTTTTTACTTGTTAGGTTATCTTCTATTTATCTTAGATCTACTTTATCTTTATTTTCTTCTCTCTTAGATCTAAACTTATATGTTTTGGACTAAAATTAGAAGAAAGATTGATAGAAAATTAATAGAAAGAAGATAGAATAGAAATTTACTTTGAAAAGTGAAATTTCTTCAAGTTAGTCCAAAAGAAAAGGTTGAGGAAGTGGAAAAGACATGAGCTAAGAGGTCTTTTTGACCAAGAGGATAAGGAAGACTAGGAGGGAGATGACAAGGAAGGGTCATGAGAGAGAAGGGAGAGAGTTTTTTTGGAAGGCATAGGATTTGTTTTGATAGACAGTATATATTTTTATGTGTAGAGGAAGCTCGAAAAGAATTTTAAGTGCAATTTTTTGTAGGTTTGAAGTAGATAAGATAAGGAACTCATAGAAATAATTCTCATGTCTTTTAATTAAATATCAAGGGAGATATGAGTCATCAAAGTTACAAGTGTCTAAGATTAGGGCAGTAAGGATTACTAAATTTCGGGCCTTGGTTCTTGGAAACCACTTGGACTCTAGAGGTGAAATTTTTTGAGTTTTTTTTTCTTATAAAGTTAACTACTTTGTATCAAAATCTCAAGTCAATATGATCTTTGAGCAAAGAGTTATGAGTAAAATTGTAATCGGGTTTAGATGAAAAGAGAAATAGAGTGAAGGTAGGATTGGGGTTTGTATGGGCAATGTGTGTGTGTGGGTTTTTTTGTGTATAGAGAGAGTTAGAAGATGAATTTGAGAGTAAAGTTTAATAGACATAATCTATGTAAGTTAAAGAAGAGATGAGCATAAGTTTGACACTCATTTGTTTTACAAATAAAAAATTATGCTCTTTCAAAGTGACAAGGGTCTATTTCCAAATCTGCAAAGTTCGAAGGAGCATATCATTGTGATTAGAGTAGCGTTTTGAGCAAAATTTATTGAGGTTTTTAGACATATAAGTCTATTAGGTTGTGTAAAAAACTGATTGCCATTGGAGTTATATTCGAGGAGTTATGAGGAAAATTGTGGTCGGATCTAGAGTTGTTAGAAGGCAAAATTAAAGAAGAAGGATGGAACCTATAACTCAAGTTTAGAGAGGACTTTTGGAGCAATATTTGGAGGGTATTTACAACATGAGACAAGCTATAAGCCTACCATATTTCAACACTTAGATCTTCTTTAATAAAGGGCAATGAAGGTGAGAAGCAAACGGGGTCTAGAATTGAAGGCTGCAAGGAGGGATAACTTTGACAACGTGGTTCTCTCCAACCACAATAGCTATGATCAAAATATTTTTGGAATTTGCTTCCTTACTCCCTTAAGTACCTTGTGTTCAAATTTTGCTTCAATAAATGTGATATCCTAGGATTTATGATTGAAATTGAGGGCAGGTCTATAAAGGCAGAATATGTTAGGATTAATAAAGTATGTTTTTTATGAAAATTCTTCAATTTTATGAACTTTTATGAATCTCATCTTGCACTTGAGAAACTAAAGGCACAAAAGACCTAATATTTCTTAGGACTAAGACTCTCACCATAACAACACTTGATCTCAAGGATCAAAGCATCATTAGTAGTTGCAGCACCGATCTCATTAAAGAAACTAAAATCAATAAGTACCGATGTAATAGTGGCGCAAAGGTGAAATTGCTCTGGATTCAACAAAGTTGTATATTGTTGATCAAACGCTACATCTCTTACTTTTGGTATAAGATATGATCTCTTTGATAAAGCATTGGACAATCCTTATTACTTTTTAGATTGATAAGTGATAATAAAGTTAGATTAAGAATACAACATATTCTATCAAACTTGACAGTGATTAAGAACACAAGTTGTCAAAAAATATTTTAGATTCTTGTGATTTTTTTATATAGTCACAAGATATATTACTCATTTGAAAAAATGGAGCCATTCTTGAAAAAAATCTATAATAGTAAGAAATTCTTTATTGTAGATTTCATAATTTATTTTATTAGTAAAAAAATTTTGAAAATAAAATACAATGGGATGGATTTATTGTCTATACTTATTTATAAAAGTATGGCCTCTAGTGCAAAATCTTAAGCATCAATTTCCATGTAGAATTCTTTTGTAAAGTTTGGATGCATCAAGATTGGGACTGTGATAAATGATGTCTTGAGGTTTTTAAATGCCTTTTCCACTTGAGATCTCCATTCTAATTTATCTTAGCATATCAATCAAGTAAGAAGAGCGGCAACTTGAAAATAATTTTTGATAAAGATCTAATAGATATTTTTTAAAATTGTAACAAATCTAAAAAAATGTTATATATCTTTCACAATCTTTGAAATGGTTCACTACATAATTGCCTCTACCTTCTTGAGATCCATCATCAAACTCTTAGTAGATATGATGTATCCCAAAAATTCTATCTTAAGTTGATGAAATACACATCTCTCTAGCTTGTTATACAAACTTATGTTTTGTAGTTTTTGTAATACCAACTTTACATGCCCCTTAAGTTCCTCTAGATCTTTTGAGTAGATCAAGATGTCATCAAGATAAATTACCACGAATTTGTCTAGATACTCTTGAAAGATGTCATTCATTAAATATTGAAAGATGGTAGGTATATTTGTAAATTCAAAGGATATGACATTATATTCAAAATATCTATATCTTATTTAAAATGTAATCTTCCATTTATTTCCTTTCTTAATTAGTACCAAGTTATATACTCCACAAAGAGCTATCTTAATATAGATCTTTGCATGAGCAAGTTGTTCCAAAAATCTTAAGATAAACAATAGTGGATAATAATTCTTCACCGTTATCTTATTCAATCCTTAATAATCAATGCACATATGTAAGAAATTATCTTTTTTCTTCACAAAGAGTATAAGTGCATTTGTTGGAGACTTTGAATGCCTGATGAAGTTCTTTACAAGGTTTTTATCAATATAATCTTTCAACGTTGAAAGCTCGTTTTGAAAAAGATTATAAATTGGGCCAAAAGGTCATTGTATTCCTTCTTGAAGATCTATAATACAATCATATGATTGGTGCTCTGGTAGTATATCAATATTTTTCTTCTAAAAAATATCTTGAAATTTGCTATACTGCTTTAGAATACTTGTCGATGAAGTTATATATTCTTTAGTTGGAGACATATAAATAACAAATAATATACCTTCTTTGGCCAATATTATAAAAGCCCTTATTCCAACAAATAAAGAATTTCCAATTTATAACTTTTTTTGAAGTTTTCTTGTAGGAATTTCTATCAAAAATGTTATTCTTTGCGACTTCCAATCTATAGATGGATTATGCTTTTTCAACCAAGAAAGTCCAAGAATAACATGATTTGAAGGAGTCCTAATAATATTAAATATAATTTGGTTGCTATAATCTTTAAACTACACTTTTATAGAGAAGGTTTTATGAATGACACTATTAGAAGATAAGTGTTTTTTATCTATTATCTCTATATGAACACATTTGGATTTTTGTACTAAAAGAATTTTATGAAGCTTAGTGAATGCTTCATCTATAAAACAAGCAAATGCTTCCAAATCCAACAAGACAGTCATCTAAAGCTTTTGAGGGCCAAAATACAAAAGAATTGTAAAACAATGAGTAGATTGAGTAGAAAGAACGGAACTTGAATAATTTTGGAATGTTAAATTGTCCAATCTTATGGTCCTTGCTATGATTGAACATCTTTGTTTTTCTAAATGATTGCATTCTTAATTTTGATAATGTATTAATTTTGTTTCTTTGGATAATTGCCAACTTTATGGCCTTTCTTGCCACAATATAAGTATAGATCTTCTTCTATCCAATGCTTCTTTTTTTGTGGATTAAGAGATTTAAAATGTACTACATTAAGTATCATAGATAAAATATTTACTTTAATAATTATTTAATTAATGTAGATAAATAGAAATAGATAGAAATAGATTAATTTGATAATATCTTAAAAAGAAGCTTCTTAGAAGCTTCATAGATACAAATTCACCTTTATACATGTCTATAGATGATTGATAGGTTAAAAACTTGGCCAACAAGCTAGCCACATATTGCACATATTGGTAGCTTGTGGAACGAGCTTAATATATGGCGCACATGTAGGAAACTTATTTTGCAAGTTTAACACGTGTCTTGTAAATTAGACACGTATTGGAGGTCTTATAGAATGCCATTACTATGTAGTAATATAATCATTAGGTAAAAGAAGAAAAGAGTGGTTATATTATAGAAAAATTTAAATGAGAATATTTGAAAAAATTATCTCAAAAAAATAAATAATAGAGGAGGTAGAAAAAAATCAAAAGGTATTAATGTTGCCTTTTATAGAAGTAATTTCTAATTACTTTGTATGGCTATAAAAAATAAAAAAAAAATAGATTAGAAAAAAAAAAAATATAGGCATCTTTAGAAAAGAGTTGAAAATAGGTTTCAAAAAAACTTACCACAAATTTCTAAGATTTGATACCTGGAGAGGGCCAATTATGAACCTAGATCAAAATCAGACCTCAAGGCAAAAAATAGTGTGCCTACGGCAGATAAAGAGCTTTTTGATAGATCAAAGAATAAGATTAGAAAGTAGACTTGAGAGGTTTTACATAGGATTTGATTTGGAGTGATTTGGATCAAAACTGACTTTATAAGAGCTTTGCAAAGTTAGGGTTGTTTTGGACAACTTTGGATTTTGTAAAATAAAATAGGATTTATGCTTTGGACAATGACAAAAGTTTTATAGCATACCTATAGCTAAAATTTTGTAAGTTGGTTGGTATTGTTGTTGTAAAGTTGTGCTATAATTTAATTATAAGTAATTGAGGTCTAAGTGGGTTAAGATCTTGAAAATTGGATTTTGACGGTTAGTTAGAGTTTCACAAATTTTGAGCAATTTGCTTGTTGGATTTGAGTGAAATTTGTATTAGTAGTGTTGTGAAGTAAATATATCTATATATAGAAATCTAACTTAACTATCTTTTCTTTAAAATTTTATTAAATTCTTTCTTTCTTCTTACCAATCTAAGTTTTTATATAGTTTAGGAAAAATTTCTCACTTTCTTTCTTTTTCTTTGGCTAAAATTTTACTTTATCTTTAATCTTAACTTTAACTTTGATTTAGCCTTGAAAACTTCTTTTATTTCTTTTATCTTTTTTTCAATCTTAGGTTTTAATAGATTCGGGATTATATTTGTAGATATAAGGAGTTTTGACTTTGAGGTTGAATTTAGGATTTTACCAAGGATAAATAGTAGATTTGGATGTAAATAGACTGCTACCATTAATAGTGCTGACTTGGAGGATTAGATTTGGGGTTTTTATAACTTTAAACTATTAATTGTTGACTTGGACTTTGAAGACCTAGGCTGCGACTTCTTTGACGAGCTTGGAGGAGAAGAAGATGGAGTTTTTTGGCAAATCTAGAGAGGTATTGAGAGAGAGCTTCTTCTTGGCATGAGTTTAGGTGGTAGAAACGCATGATTCAGAGCTTAGATGAGAGAGATATGCTTGTTTGAACTTAGACTACTAATATGACACCTACTGTCACTTTTTAGGGTATATTAGAAGTTTTAGGATACTAACAAGAAATCAAGAAGTTGGGTTAGAAACTAGACTTCAAGCTATACATTTAACATCCAAGAATTGATAGAAATGAGTTCAGAATGAGTGAGTTATGGCTAATTAAACCCAGCAAACTAAACTGGGATTTTGAAGAAGTTAGATAAATAGAAGGGTTTGCTTTAAGCTAGAACTTGAGATTCAAGAAGAATTTGAAGCTCATTTTTTGTGTACACATTATTTATACTATAAAGAGTCTATATCTAAAATCTCATATCATATGAGACTTTGATTAGGGAGTAATGGCAAATTTGTTCTCAGGTATCTAGGGTTTTGACTTTTAAAAATACCTGCCAAGGATTTGGTGATATCTAACAATCAACAATAGATTCATAGCTCAAAATTTATGTGATGAAGATCAAAGGTATGACTTATGCTTTCCAAAATTTTGAGCTTATTTGAATAGCTGGATCTTAAATTATGTATTTTCAAGTTTCGGGTTGAGATTTGACTTCTAAAAGTATCTGCCAAGGATTTGGTGTTATGTAACGATCAGCAATGAATTCACAACTCAAAATTTATGTGACAAAGATCAAAGGTATGAATTATGTTTTTCAAAATTTTGAGCTTATTTGAATGGTTGGATCTTAAATTATGAATTTTCAAGTTTCTGATTTGGTTTTTACTTATATAATTACTTGCTAATAATTTGATGATATCTAGTGATCGGTAATGAATTCACGGTTGAGAATTTTTGTGAAGATGACTAAAGAAGTGAACTCTATGCTTCCAAAATTTGAACTTATATAAACGGCTGGATTTTGATTTATAAATTTTCAAGCTTCTAGTTTGTTGATTTATTATATGCATGGTTTTGTGACTATAAAAGAAAAATTTTAGAAAGTTTGTGCATATTGGATCCAACTTGATTGTTAAGAGGGACCTTGCGTCTACCTAAAGCGGACTTTTGCCACGACAACAGATAGAAGACTTAATTTCCTATGCATAAATAAAATTTGAAAGCAATTGAATGGTGAGAACAAAAGGTTTAGGCATTGGAATATTGGTGTTAAGATAGGAGAAGAAGGCCGGCTAACACCTAAGCAGATTTTTAGGTTTTTCTTTTTTTTGTAAATTTGATCTTTTTCAAACTTGATGTGTTTGTTGTTAACTTAGTTATTAAGGCATGTATAAATTTTCAATCAAGATCAATAGTTTATTTGGTAGTTATTGAGGTTCGAAAACTCCCTTAGGAATTGCTTAGGGCTTGGTTAGGGTTTAGTTAGAATTTAAGATTTGGATTTAGGATTTAATGTTTGATTAGGATTTCATTAGGATTAGGATTTGGAATTAGGATTTAGTATTTGATTAGGATTTAATTAAGATTTTATCAGGGTTAAGATTTGACTAAAATTTAATTAAGATTTGGATTTAGGATTTAGTATTTGATTATGATTTATTAAAATTTGGTTAGGATTTCATTAGAATTTGATTACGATTAGGATTTGATTTACGTTTTGACTTAGGATTTGACCAAGGTTTAGTTTAGGATTTGATTAGGATTTGATTATGATTTGATTATGATTTGATTTAGAATTTGATCAAGATTTGATTCAGAATTTCATTAGGATTTGATTAGGATTTGATTTAGAATTTGACCAAGATTTGAGTTAGGATTAAAGTAAGATTTGATTTAGCATTTGACTAGGATTTGACTTAGAGTTTGATCAAGGCTTAACTTAGGATTTGATCAAGGTTTGATTTAGGATTTGATCAAGGTTTGACTTAGGATTTGACTAAGATTTGATTTAGGATTTGATCAAGGTTTGACTTAGGATTTGACTAGGATTTGATTTAGGATTTGACCAAGGTTTGACTTAGGATTTGACCAAGCTTTGATTAAGATTTGATTAAGATTTTAATATTTTTTAAAATTATTATTTTTTATATATTTTTTTTATGATTAACGTATGATTCATTTATTTTATTTTTTATAATTTTTTTAAGATTGGGTCAAAGTTTGATTGATATTGTTAAGATTTAATAGAAGTTATTTAGGATTCTATTAGAGTTGTTATGATCTTATTGTTATGTATTTTTTTTTTATCTTCCACAGCCAAGTGCCCAAAGCATTTTCAAGTAAGACTTCACGTATTACGACATTGCCATATAACTTTTAAGTAGATAGTTGTCAAGGACATATTTATCAGAACCTTCTAGAATATTTTAGAAGGTTCTTAGAACTCTCTAGACCTTTCAAAGCCTTCTAACATCTTTCTAGTTGGTAGAAGTTGCTTGAGAAGCTTCTTTGTTGGTGGAAGTTGCTTGAAAAGCTTCTTAGGTAGGAGTATATATTGGAATCAAGGCTGAAGAGTTCTTCAGCCTTGACAATACATCTCTTAGAGCTCTAGCTCACCTCTGCGGTGTTATTTTTGTACTCATCTGATTAATCTAGTTCTTGCTAGTTCTTCTTGAACTTCTTGTTTAGACTTTCAGTCTATATTCTGCGTCCGTGATAATTTATCAAGACTATTCTCATCTTAGATATCAAAGCTAATTCTTTCTTGTTGGAGTGTAGATTATCCCTCTTCTTGAAGGTACACCAGTGTTTTAGAGATTACATATTACCCTCCTCTAAATTGATATCTTTTTTGTTTTAATATTGGAGTCTTATTCTTCTTAGAGAGAGTGGATTATCCATCTTCTTGAAGGTCTTAAGGCATTTTAGAGATTGCAAAGTATCCTTTTTTAAACCAATATTTCTTCCTTGTAGAAATAATTACTTCGTTTTTCTTAGAATAGCCAGAGGTCAAGACATAGGCTTGATGGACTACAACAAAAATTCAGTCGCTACGACAAGGGACTCGCTTTGCATTAGTCTATACATGAGATTTCAGGCAATTAGCATGCGACATCAATTGGAACTAAGAAGCATTGATGAGTCAATTCTATTGGAGTCTAAAGGACGACATGAAGGATTTATTGTTATCTCTTCCTGATCCAAAAATGCTCAAGGAAGCCATTAGCCAAGCTAAGAAGTGCGATAACCGCCTATTTCAACATCGCTAAGACCAATGCTCCAGACAATATACAAGTCGTCATGGTGCAAATATATCGGCAAATAGAAGACAAATGGAAGACAACTTTTCATACGAGGTATGGCCATTTTGAGTATAATGTCATGCCATTTGGTCTTACCAATACCCCGGCAGTCTTTCAACACATGATGAATGACATTTTTTGACAACATCTAGATGATTTTGTTGTCATCTATCTAGATGATACCTTGATATTTTCCAAGAACAAAAAAGAACATGAGAAGTACGTTTATTTGGTACTCAAAAAATTATGCGAGCGAGGACTCTATGCCAACTTAGAAAAGTGCTAATTTTACCAAATTGAGATGGAGTTTTTAGGATTCATTGCGACTACAGAAGGCTTGAAGATGGAACTCAAGAAGGTGGAAGCAATTGTGTCCTAAAAAGTTCCAAAGACAATTAGAGATGTACAATTTTTTCTTAGCTTTGTTAACTTCTATTGGATCTTCATCAAGAATTATTCTCAAGTTGCTGCTCCACTCACTTGATTGATATGTAAGAATAAGCTCGAATAGAAATCTCTAGCGGAAAAAGCATTTCAAAATCTTAAGACGGCAATTATTACAGCTCCAATCTTGGTACACCCAAACTTTACAAAGGCTTTCTATTTGGAAACCGATGCTTTGGATTTTGCTTTAGGAGCCGTACTTTTGTAGATGGACATTGACAATAAGCTTCATCCAGTTGCATTCTATTCGCAGAAATTTTTTGCGGTTGAAATTAACTATGAGATCTATGATAAGGAATTCCTTGCTATAGTGGATTCTTTCCAAGAGTGGCATCACTTCCTCAAAAGAGGTGCACATTCAGTGACCGTATACACGGATCACAAGAATCTGAAGTACTTCATGTCGGCTCGGGTTCTAAATCATCGTTAAGCTCTATAGAATATGTTACTATCTAGGTTTGATTTTGTTATTACTTATTGGCCTGGAAAGCAGCAAGGGCTATCCGATGCATTATCAAGAAGATCATATCTTGCCTCAAAGGTTGGAGAAGCAACGCTTGATCAATAATGTACGACATTATTAAAGCCAGAGCAATTCAAGATTTGTGTTGCTGTTGTGCCAATTGATGCCGACTTCCTCAATTAGGTATGTGTTGCGACCATTGAAGATTCAATAGTCCTTGATATCAAGCAACGTATCAATGATGACAAGTTCAAGGTTGAAGGAGATCTTTTATACTTTGAGGAACGGCTGTATATCCCAAAAAGGCCAGCACGACTCCAAGTCCTTCAATCTTGTCATGACTTTCCAACTGCGAGACATTTTGGGTTCAACAAGACCTTGGAATTCATTTCCCAAGATTTTTGGTGGCTTCAAATGTAGAAGGATGTGAAAGATTTTTTCTTCTCTTGTAACATTTGTTCAAGATCCAAAAACCCTCGGCATCATCCTTATGGACTTCTATAGCCAATATCTATTCTGTGTCGTCCATGGTCTTCAGTTTCCATGGACTTTATTACGAACCTGTCACCATCAAATTCATTCAACAACATCTTTGTTGTGATGGATCGATTAAAAAGATGGTACATTTTATCCCTTGTAAGAAGACATCATCAAGTGAAGATATAGCAAGGCTCTTCCTTGATAATATGTATCGATATCATGGTCTACCAGATGATATCGTGTCAGATCGAGGAACCCAATTCGTATCAAAGTTTTGAAGATCTTTTTTTTAAGATATTGAAGGTAGACATCAAGCTTTCTTCAGCATTCCATCCTCAAACTGACGGCCAAACAAAATGGGTGAATCAAATTTTGGAACAATATTTATGATATAGCATCAACTATCAGCAAGATGATTGGACTATATATCTACTACTAGCCGAGTTTTCATATAACAACACCCTTCATGGATCAACTCAAAAAACATCATTCTTTTCCAACTATGGATACCATCCGAAGCTTGATCTATTGAATCCATCAACAAATAACAATCTAACAGCTGAAAGATTTGTGAAGCAGCTATCAGAGCTTCAAACCACATTAAAGCTTCAATTGCACATTGTCCAAGAGTCTTACAAAACATCCGCGGATAAATTTCAGAATCAGGCACCTAATTTCAAAATTGGAGATATAATATGGCTGCTTCGACAGAATATCAAGACCAAGCGGCCATGTGATAAGTTGGACTACCGGAGATTGGGACCATTTGTTATCCAGAAGCAGATCAATCTTGTAGCGTACCACCTAGAGTTACCAGCTACTATGAAGGTACACCTTGTCTTTCATGTTTCTCTGTTAGAGCCTTATTGGAACATGTCTTTTCTCGGAAGAGTGCAATGTCCGCCACCTAGTATCAAAATTGAAAACCATGAAGAATACGAGGTAGAAAAGATACTAGATTCATGGCGAAGATGGAATAAATTAGAATACTTGGTACATTGGAGCGGCTATGATATTAATGAACAAACATGGGAATCGGTCAAAAATCTCACCAATACGTCGCAAAAAGTACAAGAATTCCATCGATGATATCCTAATAAATCAAAAACTGGCCATTGACAAAGCATGAAGATGAAGCCTTCTCTGGACAAATGAATAGAAAAGAGATCCAGATCTTATCAAAACATAACTTGTTATATTTTATAATGTCAAGATATCTAATCTGAGGGTGTACTTAGATATGGCTAGTGGGAATGAAGATATTGCACTAATGATGCCATCGCAACCGAGTAACTCACGATGTTGACCTCAAGATGTTGAAGAATATTAAGTAGCAAATCACTCGTGATTGTCTTTGAAGCTGAATCAATTCATGGAGGTAGTGGCGAAACGATATTTTCAGGCCGCTTCTACAATGAAGATACAAAAATTCAGGTATGGTCTCAAGTGGAAGGTGTTGGTCATTACTCGTGGCTACAAGGATCCATAGATTATTTGCCTTGTGAACAACAACTGGAGTATATTGCAGAGACTATGCGCCAAATCTTTGATTTTTTACGTTTGTGAGTATACATCTCAAATGGCTTTTTAAAGACCTCAAAGCTAGAGGAGGACGTGATGTCAAGGACATACTTATTAGAACCTTCTAGAACATTCTAGAAGATTTGTAGAACTCTCTAGAACCTTTCAGAGCCTTCTAACATCTTTCTAATTGGTAGAAGTTGCTTGAGAAGCTTCCTAGTTGATAGAAGTTGCTTGAAAAGCTTCCTAGTTGGTAGAAGTTGCTTGAGAAGCTTCCTAGTTGGTAGAAGTTGCTTCAGAAGCTTCCTAGATAGGAGTATATATTGGAGTCGAGGTTGAAGAGTTCTTTAGTCTCGACAACACATCTCTTGGAGCTCTAGCTCACCTCTCTGGTATTATTTTTGTACTCATCTGATTAATCTAGTTCTTGCCAATTCTTCTTAAACTTCTTGTTTAGACTTTTAGTCTATATTCTGCGTCCGTCACAATAGTATATATAGAGACAAGAATAAAGCCTTCTTTATTCTTGTCAATACCTTTCTTGTTTCTAGTCTTGTTTCAAGAGTCTCTAGTCTTCTTGTCTTTGAGAGTAGCCATTTTAGTTTTAATATTATTCCATCTTCAAGTGATTTTGAGTAACACAAGAATGTATTTTGTTCTTTTCTGATTTATGTCCTTATTCTTGGTAATTTGACAAGAGTAAAGATTTATTATTTTTGTTTTGTATTTAAGAAGTGAGTGGATTATCCCACTTGTATTACTGCATTTGAAGGTTGCAAATTATCCATCTTTAACTAACATTCTTTGCTTTTTAACCTTAATTTTTTCTTTAAAAGATAATAGATTACCTCTCTATGTAGAGATTTTTATTTGATATTAGAGGTTGCAGATTATCTTCTTCTAATTTGAATTGTGGAATTATTAAGATGAAAGGAAAGATCATAGATGTTATACTTAGGGGAAGTGAGAATAGATTTATAACTATTACAGAATTCTAAGAGCTTGTCAACACTCTTAAGGTGGAAATTACACAAATCACTAATACTAATCATTGAGATATTATTCCTACATCTATGAAAGAAGTCTAAAGCTTGTATTAAGAAATTAAACAATTGAAGAAAGCAAGTAATTTGGCCTTATAAGAAAATCCAGGAAGTCTTGTTTTTATAAGTGTGAAGGAGGCAAAGATTAATATGCTTGAGAAGTTTGATCGAACAAGATGAAAATTTTGAGGATTTTTGTAATAAATCAAGCTATATCTAAGATTGCATCCTTTTCAATATCTTAATGGATTTACTCAAGTTAGATTTATAGATGCACTTTTATTTGAAAGTACTCTTTTTTTATTTGTATTTTTGATAAAAAAATATTCATGGTTTTTTTATAATTTAAATTCATTCTTCAAAGTATTTACGGCTACATTTAAAAAAAGTGATTAAGAGAAGGTAGTAGAAACCAAACTCTTATCTTTAAGTCAAGAATCATAGTCAATCACAACATATGCTATAAAATTCTAAAACCTTACTTGCAATATGGAGTAGAACGACAAAGCCCTTATCAATCAATTTTGTTATGGGTTGAAGAATAACGTCAAAGATTTATTATTAATAATACCAAAAATAGATTCTTTGAAATAATTTATTGCTCAAGCCATTGCATGTGATAATCGCTTATTTGAAAAGCATCAAAAACAGAGATTCGATTGGAGAAGAATGAGTCAATTAATGATAGCAACTCCTAAGTTTTTAAAAACATATTTGACTAAGCTAATACAAATTGATGCGATATGTTTTAAACCTCTCACTAAAAAAGAAAAGATTTGATATTGTCAAGAAGGTTTGTGCTTATATTATGGACAAGGGAAGCATACTACTTAACATTGTCCAAAGAAGCAACGCAATCATAAAATGAGGAGTATGGTTGCTAAAAAAGATAACGTATTGGAAAATAAATTTTTCCAGCTATAATAGGGACTATGCGGCTGGAATCATGTGAAATACCTTGTAAAGGTCATATTCTTTCCTAAGATCCTTCACCTTGTTTTATAATAGATATGTTTTTAGGACCTAAAAATTACAAAGTCTTTATCTTATTAGATTCAAGAACCTCAGCTTGTTTTATAGACAAAGATTTTGTCAAAAATCAAAAAATATCTCTAGTCAAGAAAACTAAATCCGTACACGTAGAAGTCATAGATAGTCATCCACTATCTTTTGGAGATATTATCCATGAGACTATTCCTTTAGATGTAATAATTAAGGGACATAATAGAATAATAATATTTAATGTGATTACATCTCCTTTCAATCCAATTATTTTAGGATTATTATAGTTAAAAAAATATAATCCTCAAATAGATTGGACTTCATATAATCTTGATTCTTCTCATAGTTTAATCCATAAATCCATTAGTCAAATAGATATACATAATTTTAGTACATCCAAATTCTTTTTGATAGGTGCAAAAGCTTTTATATATGCAGCAAAAGAAGGATCACTTTTTGTTATATATGCCATATTTATTTTTTATGCTGAAAAAAATATAAGTAGTATTCTTAATCAATATCAAGACTTTCAAGATATTTTTTAAAAAAAACACAAATGTTCTCCTAGAGCATCAAACTTATGATTGTTCAATTGATCTTCAAGAGGAAACTCAACCACCATTTGGACCAATCTATAGTTTATCACAGAATAAATTAACTACTTTGAAGGAATATATTGAAAAGAACTTGTTTGAAAACTTCATATGCCATTCAAAGTCTCCAACATGAGCTCCTATCTTATTTGTGAAGAAAAAAGATAGATTCTTGCGAATATGCATAGATTATTGAGCACTTAATAAGATTATTATTAAGAATAGGTATCTTTTATCTTTGATTTCAAGACTTCTTGATCAACTCAGCCAAGCAAAGATCTACACAAAAATAAATCTACAATGAGCATATAACTTGATTTACATCAAAGAAGGTGATGAATGAAAGATTATATTTTGAACTAGATATGGATATTTTGAATATAATGTCATGCCGTTTGGACTTATAAATACACCAGCTACTTTTCAATATCTTATGAATGATATTTTTTATGAATTTCTTAATGATTTTGTTATCTATTATTTAAACGATATTTTGATCTATTTTAAAAATACAGAAAAATATGAACTTTATGTTTGTCATGTACTACAAAAACTTAGAGATAGAAGAATATATGCCAAGATAAAAAAGTGTGTATTTCACACTACTCAAGTTGATTTCTTAAGATACATCATTTCAAATAATGGTCTCAACATGGATCCTAAAAAAGTTCAAACAATCATGGACTGGAAGATCCCAAAAACAATAAAAGATGTACAATGTTTTTTAAAATTTGCCAATTATTATAAAATCTTCATCAAGAATTTTTTTCAACTTGTAGCTCTACTTACACACTTAACTTATAAGGATAAACTCAAATAAAATAAAGAAACAGAAGCATTGTTTGAAGCTTTGAAGACAACTTTTATTTTTGTATCAATCTTATATTGCATTGACTTTTCTAAGGCATTTTTTATAGAAATAGATATATTAGACTTTGCTTTAGATGAGATATTGTCACAAATGGGAGCAAATGACAAACTCCACCCAGTACCTTTTCATTCCAAGAAATTTTCAAGAATAGAGATCAATTATGAAATCTATAATAAAAAACTTCTTAAAATTATAGATTCTTTTCAAGAATGGTGTCATTATCTTTGCATATAATTACTCTTTGTTGCAAAATATCAGCAAAATCTCTACATTCCTTGCAAGGATGCTCTATACTATTGCACCAAATACATCGCTGTATATATCCTTGCTTTGATGTAGGTTTGATCTCACATGTTCCTCTTTTTTCCTCTAGCTTTGCTAATTTGATTTGTAAGTCTTTCATTCCTTTCACTAACTCCTCAATTGCATCTTTTTGTGGTACAACTGTGGATATAGGAATTGGAATAGTACTTACTGGTATAGCATGTTCTGATACTTGCCTACGAGATATCATAATTGGAGGAGGCCTAGTTTCTTGTCTTACCACTACCTTGCCTCTTCGGTATTCTCTCTTAGCAAGTATACCTACTGTCAAGGATGCAAGTTAGCAGGTTAACAAAGAATTAAGGAGAAGAAATTAGAACCAGAATAACTTCAAGAACAAAGAATTAGATGGACAAGAACAAGAACTAGATCAAAAATAAGGAACTGGATTAATATCAAGAACAAGGTAACACTCTGGATTACTCCAAGACTTATGTTGGCAAGACTGAGGTGCTCCTTAGTCTTGCCTCTTATTTATACTATGAGGCCTTATGTCCTATTGGACCTTCTAAGAGTATCTTAGAATATTCTAAAAGCTTGAGGAAGATTTTGGAAGACTCTAAAAGATCTACGAGGGATTTTGGAAGGTTGAAGAAGATTCTAGAAGATCCTAAAAATATCTTAGAATATTCTAGAAATTTGAAGAAGATTCTGAAAGACTCTAAAAAATCTATGGGAGGTCTTGGAAGGTTGAGGAAGATTTTAGAAGGTTTTAGAAGATTCGAAAAGATTTTCAAAAATTATAGAAGATTCTAAAAGACTACCAAAAGTTCTAGTAGTAGCTTAAGTATGTCCGTGACATCATCTTCCCTTCTAGCGACGAGTTTCACGAGGAGCTGAAGCAATTTGATAATCAAATCATATGCGTAAAAATTCTAGAATTCGTCGGAATAGAGAAGCAATATATTTCATCTTTTGTGCGTTGGTTATCGATTCAATAGGGCCCTTGACATGGCATCGATGACCTCAAAATATAACCTCTGTTAGACCAACATCCCATCCAAGAATTTGTTCTTTGTTGCGACCTTCAAAACATCCTCCAAATATAATTTCTAGTCCACTTGGAATCACCCTTCCAACTTCCAGGAGTATTACCAAAGCTCGGGCATTTGAATCAAGATTTTTGTGATGAGTTTGTATCTCCAAAGACTCCAAGCGTGGCCTTACTTGACGTTGGAATACTCCTTCTTCATCTTATTCATGTTCTTCAAACCTAGCAGATTGTGAAAGTTGCAATGATTCTCCAGTCGTTTGTATGTCAAAAAAATCTTCTAATTCTTGTTCCTGCAATTCCCTTGAAACGCGAAGATTTGATATAATAACTAATAAGCTTCTAGCAAGATCTATTCTATCTTAGGAAAATACAAGTGCAGGTCTTGGCGTGGCTCTCCTCTTTTTATATTGGTCTTTTGTTGTTGATAGGAAGTGTCATTTAGAAGCCAAGAGATGTTATTGTCCACGAAATCTTCAATGACCATTGAATCTAGGTTTTTTAGGATATTGTTGATGGAATTAGCAAACCTTTTTAGTTGCATTCTTAAGGTTATCTAAGGATTCCCATGTTCTTTTGCTAATTCCATAGCCCTTCCAATGGATGAAGTATTTCAATCGTCCATGTCTTATACGTGAATCCAATATTTCATCCACCTCGTATTCAATCTCTTGATTGACTTCAACTAGAGTTGGTGGTGGAATAGTTCTTCCAGCAATATTTGATTTATAATAGGTTTCTAAAAGTGAGACATGAAAGACTGGATGAATGTGCATGCTACTTGGTAGTTCGAGACGAAAACTTACTGGATTTATTTGGTGTAGAATTGTAAAAGGTCCAAGTCTTTGATAGTCTAATTTTTGTGATGGTCGATTTGTTTGTATATTTTGTCGAAGTAACCAGACACGATCTCTTACTTTGAAATTTGGTTGATTCTTGCGATGAATGTCTGCATAGTTTTTATATCAACCTTGGACTATTTGTAATTGGAATTTTAGTTCTTCATGGATGATTTTTAAATAAGTAGCTTCATTCTCTGCAGCAGGGCTTCTCACATCTTCAATTTGGAATGGATCTGCTCGAAGGTGGTATCCATAGTTTGAGAAGAATGGAGTTTGCTTTCTTGAAGAATGTTCGGAGTTATTGTATGCAACCTCAGCCAATGGTAGAAAGTCCGTCCAATCATCTTGTTAGTAATTTATACTACAACAAAGATATTATTCCAAGATTTGATTCACTTGTTCTCTTTGACCGTCAGTTTGAGGATGATAAGCGGATGAGAGGTTGATCTTGACTTTTAAAAGCCGAAATAATCCTCTCCAAAAATTTGATACAAATTGTGGTCTTCAATCTGAAATAATATTAATTAGAAGGCCATGTATTTGGTAAATATTATCAATAAAAAGCTTGGTTGTTTCCTCTCCAGAAATAGTCTTGTTGCACGGGATAAAGTGTGCCATCTTGATAAGACGATCTACCACTACAAAAATTGAATCTTTTCCATTCAAAATTGGGAGGTCTGTAATGAAGTCCATAGATAACGATTGCCATGGGCCTTTAGGAACTGGAAGGGATTGCAGAAGTCCATATGGTTGGTGTCTTGGAATCTTTGTTTGCACACATATTTCATATGAATGGATTGACCTCTTTCACCAATTTCCACATTTGAGGCCACCAATAGTCTCTTAATATCAATTTCAAGGTCTTATTGAAGCCAAAGTGTTCAGCTGTTGGAAGGTCATGTCGAGCTTGAAGGATTTGAAATCTTGTAGGTCCTGGAAGAACATATAGGAGATTCTTGAAGTATAACAATCCATCTTCCAATTTGAAATTATTATCTTCTTCCACATGTGTATTTTTTAAACGTTGTTGGATGTTCTTTATAAATGGATCTGTCTTCATTGCTTTTTGGGTTTCCATCTTGAGAGTTGTATCTGTATAGGTAGATATCGTCAATGTCTTTAACTACAAATTAGACGGCTTTAACATGATTGATTTTTGTTGATCCAATATAATGTCTCCTATTCTTGGTGCAAGATATGATCGTCAAGAAAAGACATCTGATTTTCTTTGAAGTTTTTTTAGACGATATGTAATTACAATATCAAATTGAGATAATGACATACTCCATTATGATTATTGACAATTTAGAACTCGAGCACTTATAAAATATTCCAAGTTTTTGTGGTCGGTATATATCATGATCTTGTGTTGAGCTCCTTCCAACAAATGGTGCCATTCTTCAAAGGCATCAACAATTGCCAATAATTCTTTATTATGGATCTTGTAATTAATCTCTGCAGCTGAAAATTTTCAAGAGCAGATTGCTATTGGATGTAATTGACCATCATCACTAGTTTGAAAGAGTATAGATCCCAATGCAAAATCTGAGGCATCCGTTTCTAGAATAAATGGTTTTGTTGGATCTGCGTGGACAAGTATAGGAGTAGAGGTAAAAGATTCTTTTAGCTTCTTAAATGCTTCTTCACCCTTATCATCCCAAATAAATTTATCTTTGCCTGTAAGTTGCGTTAATGGAGTTGCAATCTTGGAATAATCTTTAATGAAGATTTTGTAGAAATTTATAAATCTCAAGAAATATTATACATGTGTAATTGATGACGGTTGTTTCCACTCCATAACAGTTTGTATCTTCTTTGGATCCATGGAAATCCCATTTTTTGAAGTAATATATTCCAAAAATTTGACTAATGGTTGGTGGAAAGAGCATTTCTCCAATTTGGCTTATAATCCACTTTCTCGTAGTTTCTTTAATACCTTCCATACATGATATTCATGTTCTTTTTCCTTCTTAGAAAAGATCAAGATATCATCCAAGTAGATGACTACAAAGTCATCTAAGTATTTTTGTAAGATATCATTCATCATATGTTGGAAGATTGCAAGTGCATTTGTAAGTCCAAAAGACATAACATTGTACTCGAAATGTCCATACCTTCTGCAGAATGTTGTCTTCCATTGATCTCCTTCCTTAATCCTGACTAGGTTGTAGGCACCTCTTAAATCAATCTTTGTAAAAATCTTTGCTTGTCCTAATTGTTCCAATAATCCTGAGATTAATGGTAATGGATAGCGATTTTTTATAGTTACCTTGTTTAGACCTTGATAGTCAACACACATACGTAAGGAACCATCCTTCTTTTTCACAAATAATATAGGAGCTCCAATATGTGATTTTGAATGTCGAATAAAATTCTTGGCTAAATTTTCATCAATATATTCTCATAAGGCTATAAGCTCCGTTTGTGATAGATTATAAATGAGACCAAATGGAGGTTGAACTCCATCTTGTAATTCGATTGTACAATCATAAGAACAATGTTCGGATAATATGTCTGATTTTTTTTTTCAAATACGTCTTCCAGGTCGCAATATTGATTAGGAATTTCCTGCTTTACTTGTTCCATTTGATCCTTCATTGAGATAGTATACAATGCAAATGCATCTTTTTTTTTTTGCTGCTTGTATAAATGCTTTAATTTTAAAGAATAAAGTAGTACCTCGTTTCTTCTTTTGATGTGTGGATCTTGAGAAAATCTTCCGTGTACTCCAATCAATATCAGAATTATATAACTCAAACCAAGGAAGTCCAATGATAATAGGATTTGTCGGACATCTAATGATGTTGAAAACAATTTGTGATACTTGATCTCCTATTATCACTTCCAACGATTGAATTTCTTCGACAACATCTACTGATGCAAGGTTTCGTCCATCAATAATTTCAACTGGTGCAGGATGGATCTTCTTTACAAGTAGTAGATTATGCTTGGTTGCAAAATCCTTATCCATGAAGCATGCTGAGGCTCCAGTATCTAAAAAGACTTTAGCAGAAATTTCTTGTTTTAAGGTTCTTATATATACATGAAGTATAAAACAAGATGTTGGATCCAGAGGTAAAAAGAGACCTTTTTCTGGTACTTTAGATTTGGAAGTGTCCAACCGCAAGGTCTCTACTGTGGCTGGACGTCTTTGTTTTCTGACCTTTTTAATTCGGATATTATACATCGTGCCTTGAATTCTCTAGACTTATTTGGACAATTTACTACCTTATGATTGGGTCTTCCACAATATAGGCATAAATTCTCTTGCCGATGTCTAGTCTTTTCCGCTGGTGTTAATGGCTTGAATTGAGTCGTATCAATCTGCATAGGTTCAAGATATATTAATGGCTTTTCCAATATTCTTGAAGATGTAGCAGTCGTATCTTGATAGGTATTGCTGAAAATTGATCGCCTTTCTTGTCGTAATTCAAATAAGCGATTGTCACAAGTAATAGCTTGAGCTATGAGTTCCTCTAAGCTTTCAACTCTTGGCATCGTGATCAATAAATTCTTTACATTATCTTTTAGGCCATAACAAAATCGAGTCATAAAAGCCTTATCATTCCAATCAAGATCACAAGTAAGTTGTTGAAATTTTGCGGTATAAATTGCAGCTGAACGTTGCCCTTGTCATAGATTTTGGATCTTCCTCTCTACCACTCTTTCTCGATCACTGTCTCCAAATGCAGCAGTAAATATTTCTATAAAAGCTTCTAAATTATACAAGATTGGAGAATTCTTTTCCAATAGTGGCGCAAACCATGATCAAGCACTTCCTGATAAAAAAGTGCCTACAAAAGCGACTTGAGTGAATCCATCTGGATAACGAGATGGATATAGTCGTAAGTAAAGTCGCACTTGTTGTACAAACCCTCAAAAGTTGGATCTTGTTCCATCAAACTTGTCAGGCATACTAGTTTTTGGCTCTTTTATGACAATCCTAGGAACTTCTAGAGAAGTTGTGTGCATAGCTTGTTTATTGCTTGCTTCTCTTAATCAAATAATCTCTTGTTGTAAGTTATAAATCTCTCGCTTAGTTTCTTCAGATACTTGCTCTATTTGCAATTCTTTTCTTGGATTGCAGAAGAATGTCATTTCTTCTCGTACTGTGTCCAATAGGGCTCAACGATGTGCAAGTGTTGCTATTCTATTCTCTGTTTGTGAGGATGCACCTCCATTAACCTGATCTATTTCCATCTTAAAAAAGAAAAAATTGATAAGCCATTAGTATTTTCTATACTAAAAGGAATACTTGGAGACAGTTAGTTTAGAGGAGGGTAATCCGCAACCTCTAAAATATAGTGATATAACTTAAAAAAGAGATAATCTACTCTTTCCAAAGAAAAATCAACTACAACAAGTAAACATATCAATCTAGAGGGGGATAGTCTGCACTCCTCTAGAACGCAATAGTATCTTGAAGAGGGATAATCCACTCTTTATCAAGAGATCTAAGCTCTGATATGATTAAGTAAGTCAGTCTTGCCAAGCTGTCAAGGATGCAAGTTAGCAAGTTAGCAAGTTAGCAAAGAATTAGGGAAAATAAACCAAAATCAAAATAAATTCAAGAACAAAGAACAAGATGGACAAGAACAAGAACTAGATCAAGAATAAGAAACTGAATTAATATCAAGATCAAAGCAACACTCTGAATTACTCCAAGACTTGTGTTAGCAAGACTAAGGTGTTCCTTAGTCTTGCCTCTTATTTATACTATGAGGCCTTATGTCCTATTAGACCTTTTAAGAATATCTTAGAATATTTTAGAAGTTTAAGGAAGATTCTCTAAGATTTTAAAAAATCTATGGAAGGTCTTGGAAGATTGAAGAAGATTCTAGAAGATTTTAGAAGATTCTAAAAGATTTTCAAAAGCTAGAGAAGGTTCTAAAAGACTACCAAAAGTTCTAGTAGTAGCTTAAGTATGTCCTTGATACCTATTGCTTCCGAAACCTTCTTCTAGTTAATTATAAGTCCATTGTCTTCTGTGTTATCCTCCAATAATAATTCCAACTCCCTTTGTAATTCACTATCAGCCGACTGGAGGAATAGCTCTACCTTGTCATTTTCAAGTGTTAGTTTTTCCACCTGAGACAATTGAAGAAATTTCCTTTCAAACTCCCAAAATAATTCTGTTGCAACCAATTCCTTGTTGGATTTATTAACCCATTCTATAAGTGATTTTTTTGTCCTTTCACTATCCTCTTATCTTAGCTGAAGAATAAAATCTTCCCATTTTGCTCCATGAGTTTGAATAATCTCCTTAATATGCTCACGGAGTTCAAGTACAACTGCTCGCTCAAATGTTAAGATCATCTCCTTCTCCGGTACTTTATTAAGCTCCATCTCTCGCGAATAATACTTCAAATACTTGGAAATATTTTTTCCATCAAACTGATCCAATATGCCAACAATAGATTGTAAGGCTTTGATAGCCATAGCCTCCTTACGCTCCACTGCTTGTTGTTGTTGCATATAAAGAGAAAATACTTGAAACATTTGAGCTGTAGCAGGATCAAGCTGCATTGGTGATGCTCCATTGCAGTTTCCACTACTATCTCTTTGTTCCCATGCCATAATAAAGGCCAAAGTATTTCTTCAAAACTCCCCACCCCAGATGTTTCACATCGGATTCACCAATATGTCGTATGACGTGGCCTTCTATCTGGGAATACACTATGTACCTGGCTGTGGAGATTTATTTGAAATTTGATGGCAAAATCCAACAAGTGATTTGTTCTCAATAAAAGGACAAATAATACAAAAATCTCACAAAAGAGAAGTTATATGTATAAACCTTCTTGTATTCAAGTAAGTTTGTACAAAAAGAGTTCAAATTTCCACAAAAACCCTTCAAAACTTTATTCATCCGCAAGGACTTATTTCTTATAGAACTTTAGAGTCCAATAACTCTTGATCCAACTATTCAATTTCTATAAAATTTAGATCAAAGTGTAGATAATGGTCTTAAGTTTTATTACAAGAAAAAATCAACCGTAAATTCATTTCCAATCGTCTGATATCTCAAAATCCCTAGCAGGTGCTTAAAACCCTAGCTCAAAGACACTTGAGCACTATTTTCCTTATATCTCACAAATCCAAAACTCTAATGCCACAAAAATTTTATACATGGTCTTGTGACATAAACATATATACTTCTGAAAATTTTGAGCCAAAAATCTATCAAATTTCATTAGATATAGCTCAAAATGTAACCACTATGTAAGTAGGTCACTTACTGCCCTTAAGTTTGTAAGCATTGACTTCAACTCCCAATATCTCCTTCATCCTAGCTTGGATTTTATCAAGCTGTATGTAAAAAATGTAATGGTGAAAGTGCTCTCTCCAATCCTAGTTGCTGATCCTCAATTACTCTCTATATGCACAAGTTATATCCAATAGAGTGACAGTAGGTCCAAAATCAACACCTTAACTTTGGGCGCCTATAACTTCTTCATAAAAAGTGAAAATCACACAAAATTTGCATCTAAATCTTATGATCCTAGCCTCTGATGTTCGACTCTTCTCCAAAAACAAACCCTAACTGCTAATAAATCCTCAGGCAGCCTCTTTGAAGCCCATTGGGCATGATTTTTGGCCAATTAGAATAGAGATTTCTATCATCCACCTCTATTCATCTACATGGATGGCCAAACTACCCTTTTTACACTAAAAACCCTTTTCTAATCCTTCTTCTTATAAGATTTATATACTTGGTGCTTTAAGCACCAAATAAAAGAAATAAATAAGATCTTAAGAATCACCAATGTCTAACATAGGTGACTTAAGATATATACAAGTTACTATCAATATAAAATTAACTTCAACTAAAAAGAAAATAAGATTGTATAAACCTTAATAATAATCTTTTTAATAGATCCTTTTTAAACTAGCAACCTAACCACATTCTATAACCAATAAAATCTATTGATATAATTTTCATTTAATTGTGTAGTAAATTATACATTAAATATACTTGTACAATTTTTTTACATGATAGCCGAACCACAATACGACAGCGTGTTGAATTGTTGTCATGCTTGATGGAATATGTCTTTTTCAAGATTTAAGTTTATTATCACTTATTGGCCAAAAAAACAATAAGATCTGTGTTATACTCTTTCTAGACGTTCTTATCTTGTATCAAAAGAAGAAGATTTAGCTTTTGATCAACAAAGAACAATCCTCTTGAAACCAAAGCAATTTTATTTTCAAGCAATAAAATGAGTATTGATTGTTGATTCAATTTTTGTTCAACAAATCTAGTCAAGTGTATCTTCAAATCCTCTTGTTTATTAGATTTAGAATAATTCATCTAAGTCTTGTGATATTTCCAAATTTGAGTTCAAAAATAATCTACTCTATTTCAAAAGATGCCTATATACTTCAAAAAGTGAAGCATGACTACGTGCTCTTGAAACCCATTACAACTTCTTTGCAGCAGGACATTTTGGATATAACAAGACTTTGGAGTTAATATCAAAAGATTTTTGGTGGCTTCAAATGTGAAAGGCTATTAAAAAATTTATACAATCATGTAATATTTGTTCAAAATCAAATCTTATAGACTTCTCCAACCATCAATCTTATAGACTTCTCCAACCATTATCTATACTAAAATAACTTTGGTCTTTTGTTTCTATAGATTTTATAACAGATCTTTTAAATTCAAGTTTATATGACTCTATATTTGTGATTGTAGATTGTTTCACCAAGATGGTTCATTTTGTATCATATAAAAAATCTATTATAGGTGAAGAAACAACTAAATTCTTTCTTGATAATATTTATCACTATCATGGATTATCAAAGGATATTATATCAGTTAGAAGGACATAATTTGTATCAAGATTTTGAAGAATCATTTTCAAAATATCAAAGGTGGACATAAAACTATCATCAATTTTCCACCCTTATATTAATAGACAAATGGAATGGATAAATTAAATTTTGGAGCAATATTTGAGATGTACCATCAATTATCATTAAAATGATTGGATAATTCTTTTGTCATTGGCAGAGTTTGCTTATAATAATTCGATAAATTCTTCTACTTAATAAATTCCATTCTTTACCAATTATGATTATCATCCATGATTTGATATTTTTTATTTTTTAAAAACTAATAATTATATAACACAAGATTTGACAAATTGATTGTCAAAGCTACATGCAATAATGAAGGTACAATTAAAAGATGCTCAAGAATGACAAAAGATCAATGCAGATGTCTATCATAAGAAACAGCCTCAATTCCACGTGGGCAATAAGGTATGGTTACTTCATCATAATATTAAAATTAGTCATCTTTGTGATAAATTGGATTATTATAGGATTGGACCATTTCTGATTTGTAAACAAATTAATCCAATTTTCTATTAATTATACCTACCAAAATTTATGAAGATTCATTATGTATTCCACGTGTCATTGCTTAAGCCATATAAAAGAATGGATATATAAGGAAGAAGACAAATGCCACTGCCTCCTATAGAAGTAGACAATAATAAAAAATTTGAAATAAAAGATATTTTAGATTCAAGAGGATATCAAAATCCATTGGAATATCTTGTACATTGATGCAAATATGATATTAATAAACGCACATAGGAGCCATCTACGAATCTAGTAAATGCATCAGCAAAAATCAATATATTTCATTGACGACATCTATCAAAATCAAGATGAAGAGTCAAGAAAATCTTTCAAAGATCAAAATATATTGTAAGCACAATTTGGTATATCTTCAATTTCCTTAATATATAATCACGGCTCCTTATAGAACTCATCCCTAGAAAGGAGGATAATATTACAAATATAAGATTTATCTCAATAGTTATCTAATTAATGTAAATAAATAGAAATAGATAGAAGTAGATTAATTTGATAATATCTTAGAGAAAAGCTTTCTAAAAGCTTTATAGATGTAGATTCACTTTTATACATATCTATAGATGATTGATAGATTAGAAACTTAGCCAACAAGCTAGCCATGTATTGCACATGTTGGTAGCTTGTAGAACAAGCTTAATATATGGCGCACATGTAGGAAACTTGTCTTGCAAGTTTAATACATATCTTGCAAATTGGACACATATTGAAGGTCCTATAGAATGTCGCCACATAATTCTTAGATAGATAATATATATATAGAAACAAGAATAAATCCTTCTTTATTCTTATCAATGTCTTTTCTATTCCTAATCTTGTTTCCAGAGTCTCTAGTCTTCTTGTCTTTGGCAATAGCTATTCTAATTTTAATACTATTCCATCTTTGAATGATTTTGAATAACATGAGAGTGTATTTTATTCCTTTTATGATTCATATCTTTATTCTTAACATTAAATTTTATCTTCTATTTTTGAATATAAATTTAGAATGCTTATCGATATAGCATGAATATATTGGATTATGCATTGCCTTGTTGAAGCCTATGAACGTTGATCTTAGCAATGTTGAAATAATCAATCATCACATTTCACAACTTGATTAGTGGCTTTATTGAATTATTATGAATCTGGAAGCAACAATAACAAATCCTTCACATCATCTTTTAATCTCCAATAGAATTGATTTATTAAGGCTTTTTTGTCCCAATTGATGTTGCATACTAATTACCTAAGTTTGGATGCATAGATTGATACAAAGCATATCTTTTAATACAATGTTCAAA
Source organism: Physcomitrellopsis africana (assembly GCA_036785485.1). Classification (NCBI taxonomy): domain Eukaryota; kingdom Viridiplantae; phylum Streptophyta; class Bryopsida; order Funariales; family Funariaceae; genus Physcomitrellopsis; species Physcomitrellopsis africana. The sequence continues at coordinate 1,057,309 of JAWRVF010000027.1, forward strand.
TCTTAGCTATTACTCAATGAGCCTTGTCATGTTTTTCAAATGCTTTTGCAAATGATTCTATGAAAATTTCAAAGTTGTTCAAAATTGATAATTTCTTTTCAAACAAGGGAGCAAATTAAAATAATATTTGCCTCGTAAGCAATGTGCCAACTAATTCAACCTGTGATTCTTCTATCAGATAAGTATTAAGTTGTAAGATCATTATTAATTGAATTTGATTGATAAATCTTTGAAATTTTAAACACGTATCATCATATTTTTTTAAAAGATTAACTTCAGGCTCCTTACATTGTTAAAAAAATAGATTTCTTTGGTATAGTTTAGATAGTACTGTATCTTCAAGCACAAAAGTTAGAAGTGGATATAGTCTAGATTGTGGTACTTCAAATGTTGCGCCATTATGAAGTTTTGCAACAATTCCTTCAATCTCTGCAGTTTTAGCAGATAAAGTAATAAGAGCATTTATAATGGCATCTAATTTGGATTTGGAAGATTTGATCATATTAATATCTTGATCTCTAGCCATTTTAAAAAAATTAAAAAATAAATCTATAAGAAGATAATATCAGTTTAAAGGACGGTAATGTGCAACCTCTAAAATGCTTTAATATCTTCAAAGAGAGGGGTGATCCACTCTTTCACAAGAAGGATAAAGCTCTAATATTGTGATAAAGAAAATATCAATTTAGAGGAGGGTAATCCACAACTTTTAAAGCGTTGGTATGCCTTTGAGTAGAGGAATAATCCACTCTCTAATAAGAAGGATCTAACTTTGATATTGAAAATGAAGTCAATCTTGACAAATTGTCAAAGACACAAGAATACAAAGCAAGAGACTTAGATTAGAACAAGGATTTGAAAAAGAACTCAATAAGAATTTGAATTAATTGGATGATACACAAACAACACCAAGAAAGGTAAGCTAGAACTCTAAGAGATGTGTTGTCAAGACTAACAAATTCTTTAGTCTCAACTCCCATATATATATATATATATATATATATTCTTACATAGGATGCTTCTTGAGCTCCTTCTACCAACTTGGAAGCTTCTTGAGCTCGTTCTATTAACTATGAAGCTTCTCCAACTACTTTCATCAATTAGAAAGCTTTTCAATCAACTTTCACTAATTCAAGAATCTCTAGAATATTCTAAAAGATTCTATAAATCTCTAAAGTATATGTTTTTAAAAATATATTTAAACCATGATAGAGAAAAAATTGATTTTATTTTTTTTATATAACCTTGAGTAATATGCATAAAAAGAAGAATTTTGGTCTACCATGTTATTAAATTTTAAGCACTTCATTTGCTAGCTGTCATGGACATATAATAGAAGAAAGTTTTAGAAGATTTGAAAAGATTCTATTTAATCTTAGAAGATTTTAAAAGATTTTATTTGATCTTAGAAGATTTTAGAAGATTTTTAATAATTTTGAAAATGCCCTAGTAGATCTTAATAGGTTCTAAAAAGATTTTAGAAGGTCCTAGAAGGTTCTAAAGGATCTTAGATGGTCATAGTAGAATCTTGGGCTTACTTTACCTTCAAACATCAAAGAAATTGCTCAAGGAATTTTTTTATGCCTAGTCAATATATGAATTGAGGTTGAAGGGATTCTCAGTCTTTATAATGCAATCCCAGTGGCTCAACTTGGGCCTTATGGTCTTGTTCTTGTACCTTGTTGTAGCTCCTTGCTTGTGTTATAAAGTGAATTTCTTCTATTTTAGTTCTTTAAACTTTTAAAATCTTATTCTACTTGAGTAGTGTATCTATAATATTAGTGAAGTACCTTGGATTTCTTTTGATTTTTGAAAGGATATTAAAAGATAATTGTTTTACTAAATCTAAAATAATTTGCTTTTAGAAGCTTTAGAAGAAAGAAATTAGCAATGAATGGATAGAAGTAGTGATTATATTATTGCCACTTTTGAAAGATTATTATTAAGAGTGCATATATCTAACATATTTCTAATGTTGAGAATTGGGAAGCTTTATTATTTTATATTTTTAAGAATATTCATATATGACTTGTTCAAGAAAGTTTTGTAATAGCTATCTATTGGCCTTGAGTATCATTACAATTGTATATTATTGTTTGAGCCAAGACTTGATATGATTTTTTGACGAGCCTCTTATATACCTATTATTATGAGTAATTCAAATACTTTTCACTCTTTTCTTTATAAAGACTCTTAGTTGATTTTAGCTTTACATTAATCAAATACAATGATATTGGCAAATAATTATAATATTTTTTAATCAAGAAATTTATACTTATTTTAGATGTTAAGGCTTTATTTTAATTATAATTCTTTTATTATTATTATTACTATTATTATTACTACTACTACAAAGATATGTTAGCAATATTAATTTTTAATCTTGTATTCTTTAAATATATAGTGATAATTATACATCATTTTTTTTTTTATTATTATACATATTTAATGTTAATATTCTATAACATTAGAATTAATCTTTTATTACCTCTATTCATCTTTATACAAGCGATTATTATCATCATTATTATTATTATTATTATTTCTTATCATTGTTATAAAATAGGAGATATTATTTTTATTTTATTTTATATGAAAGACCATTTAAAACCAATTATAATAAATAATCTTATATAATTAAATAAAAGATTATCCAAAACTTTAGCTCAAATTATGGACATTCTACAATAGAAACAAAATTACAAAATTATAAGAAATAAATGAATCAAATAAGATTATTAAAACTTTGTTAAATTTTGAAGCATGCAACAAATCATCTGCAAAAAAAACCATTATGCAAAAATTTCTGGCCATGGCATGAAGTTTTATTATAAAAAATCCAAATAATTAGTAACCTTTTTTATACATTCATCCAAACATGGATGAGGTCGTCTTCCCCCGTGATGCAGAAGACGTAAAGAGAGGTCAGACCTTGCTGTTGGACCTCGTTCTAGTGTGAAAAAGGCCTATTATTCATACAACTGCGGTAACGCTTCGACTACCCAGTTTCGATGTATGGTAAAATTGGAGGGAGAGAGATTTTTATGGAGTTAGGGTTTGGCACTCTCGTCTCGCACCTTTGCTCGCTTTCCCGTCTACCCTTTGCTTTTGGACCCCACACTCACTTGCATTGCTCTTCGGAAGCTATCTGCTCTCTGACTCAATCTCTCGCGTTTGCCGTCGGGCTCTTGTCTCGGATCCGGCCATTCTACCGAGCCCGTCTTGTTCTTCTCTTCCTTCCTCCCTCCCCGTTCTTGGAGTTTTTGTAGTCTGGTTTAAGCGTCGAGCAGGGCCATTCCTGTTGGCCGATTCGCGCATCATGTCGCGTGTTTATGTCGGCAACCTGGATCCCCGGGCAACCGAGAGGGAGTTAGAGGACGAATTTCGTGTCTACGGCGTGCTCCGCAGGTTTGTTGTGGTGTTTCTTTGGCAATGAAGTGGTCTCTAGCTGTTTTTTTAGTGACGAGGGTTTGGCTGGAAGGAGGTGATGCGCTTTCTTCTTTTCTTTTTTCCTTTTCGTTATTATCGGGTATAAGAATTTTACTGCAAGTTGAGTTGTGGAGCTTTTGTGTGTTCGTTTGTAGTGTTTGACAGCACACGTTTATGTAGTTCTATGAGTTTCTTATACTCAGGGTATGGGAGGGGAGGGGGGAGGGGGGAGGGTGTAAGTTGTCCTGATATTTTCAACCTGCAATGAAAGTTAACACCAGAGAAAGGTCTATCGAGATAATTTTTACTTAATTCAACGAAGCGCGCAATTAAGGTCTGCGTCACAAAAATTGATGCGGATGAGTTGAATGTCAGGAGTATTGCTTAACTTGTAAGTAATGGAGTTTATATGAGATCTTCGATGGTTGTGAGTTCAACTCACAGACAGGATGGAGTATTCATTTTGTATGTTAAGAATTTGCTGCTGAAAGCTACTCGTGTCTGACTTATGGATTTCAGTGTATGGGTCGGCCGCAAACCACCGGGCTTTGCTTTTATCGAATTTGAAGATCGAAGAGATGCAGATGATGCCATTCGTGCCTTGAATGGTATGTTCACGTTTTGCCTTGTCATGGTTTTGATGCATTGTATGTATCTGGTGACACAGTGTATGGGTAGCCCGGAAGCCGGCCGGGTTTGCTTTTGTGGAGTTCGATGACATACGAGATGCTCGGGATGCAATTCGGGCTCTTGACGGTAAGCGTGCAGCCAGGTAGAGGTTCTGAAGAGATATAGGGATCCTGGCAGGCACAGGACATTGATCCTTCTAGGTGGATTTGGAGCAATAAAGCGATTACAAGATATGGTGATGGATTTCCTTCATGCAGATCGTGATGTTTATGTGTGAATTTTTCCTCATAGGTAAGAATGGTTGGCGAGTTGAGCTTTCTCGGAGTTCAGGCGGAGGCGGTGGGCCTCGTAGTCGTGGAGGGGAAGACATGAAATGCTATGAATGTGGGGAGCCTGGCCATTTTGCACGAGAATGTCGTCTTCGTATCGGGGCCGGAGGTCTGGGTAGTGGAGGCCGTGGTAAAAGCCCTCGCGCCAGTCCAAGATATCGTCGCAGCCCAAGCTATGGTGCCCGAAGGTATCTCCAGTCTGCTTGACAAATAGATCAGAAGGAATGGAAGATCATTTTCTGTACCTCTGTTCTAATTTTGCTTCCTTTCTTCTTTTTTTCTTTTTCCTCCTTATTTCTGTTAAATCCGAATCTGACGGTGAACAATGGTTCCACATCCTCTTCTAGCCCACGGTATCGTCGCAGTCCAAGCTATGGCTATGGTGGCCGGAGGTACGTTGAGCCGATGATTTAAGTAAATCGATGACTTGTTTTACCTCGATGTGATACAAGTATCGAATCACTGTATATGAGTTATTGTTGCTCCAATCTTTTGACCATGCTTTAGTAGTGTCCAGTCATTGTTAGTTGTCCGCAGGTGTCCTGCCTGCTATTCCAGTAGCGTGTTTTGGATTCTTAATGCTTATTTCCATTACTGTAAGATGGGCGTCTGAATATATTGTTGCTTTTCTGTTTTTAGCAGTCCGCAAGCTCGAGGAAGGAGCAAATCCTCACCACGCCTAAGAAGTGTCTCGCCGGTTCGCCGCGGTAGAAGCCCCAGTCGATCGCCACCACCTAGACGTGATCGCCGCGGTTCCCCGGTTGCCAATGGGTATGTGTAACTTGGTTTTGTCTTCTTGTGGTTTCATCATTTCATAAATTGAACATTTTTATTGTATTATTTAATACGATTTAGCATAAAACATGCTTTTTATATTTAAAGTTCTGTAATTAAACGCATGTACAGGAGTCCGGTAGCAGCCCGTGACCGCCGCAGGAGCAGGAGCAGAAGTCCTTAAAGATATTTTTTCTGAAGGTTTATGTTGCAATTTATGCCTCCCTGAAGTCGAGGAGTTGTTCTGTCAGGAAACAGTCTTTTCTGCATCTGGTGTCTGCACTTCCACGCCCTCGCAGGTCCTAGTGCGTGTGTTGAGGTGGGCTTGATACTAATTTTTGAGTTGCCATGAGCTCACGATATTAGGCATGTGAAAGCTTTGGACCTCCCTTTGATTTTGCTGGCTTCTTCAATAGAACTATCTTGTGTCAAAGCTTCAGCTGCCTCCAATCTTGGATGCCTTCTGTGGTTTTCATTGTTTTATTGGTTTTGTCCATGGATCGAACATGTGTCGGTTCAACTTGTGGTAACTCATTGAGTGTTTGAAATCCTTCTTTGTCTAGACATAAGGATGATCAACTTACCGAGGCTGCCATTTGTTGGTGTTTTGTGAGGTGTGGTTGCCTGAAACGGCATGGCACGACATTATTCTGCTCTGCTCTGATCTGCTCTTCCTCCTGGCTCCTGCGATATACTTCAAAACTTCCCTCAGTCCTTTGGGTGTCATTTGCCTGCATCGTTTTCATCACATGTCTGCTCGGCTCATCCGGCAATGTTGGTGCTTCTGGAAAGATTTTTGAAATCTGCATAGCTTGTGGCTTCTTGTTATCACCAGCTCGCTTCTCAGTCCAAGTAAGTTGTTTTGTTTCACGTATATGTAACAATAAGGCTTTTCGTATCATGGCTATAAGCTATGGCAAAAACCATCTCATCTTTCTCATAGATTTCTGGGCTTCTCACCTTCACCATTGCTTCAACCCTCACTAAATTAGCTGACATTCTTATGTTATACAATAATGTACTAAAACTGAATTAATAGGGCTGGACGAAGATTTCATTCTTCTCAAAGCTCTTACGTGGACTAAACACGGCAGGAGATGTTTTTATGAAGGATACTCCAAGTCTCTCATCACGAACTGTTCTGCATCCTCTACGCTTAGCTACTTCTTTGCCAGTCTATTTGGAGATCTGCTCTTCTTCTTGAAGGACTGGCTTCAAACCTTCCCGTTTCTTTAAGCTCTATACAACCGGTTATGTTTCTGCTGTGTCTAGAGTACATTCCTTAGAGTTGAAGTTATTTACTTGGGTGTGCCTCAGGTTGCACTACTTTGTCGTGATAAACTATGAAGTTAATTGACTATATATATATGTATATATACGTATTACTCAAACTGCTCACTATTATGTCTGCTATCATAATTTAAAGTTGCATGAGTATCTATTGGAACAACTCTACCATTATTTTGAACGAGCATGCCAATTAATCAGATTTAATGTGTCAAAAAAAGAAAGACATATCTACATTATCTTTAAATGGCTACATTACTGAATGATTGCATTTTTATCGTTCTGTAAAAAGGGACCTTACTTCCTACCAGGGTAGTTGTGTGTGTCGAAAATCTTAGTGTTGTCCAGGAAGTTGGGAAATTTTCTACCCCACGAGAGGAAACATTTGGGTTTGTGCAGCTCCCTTCAGTCGCAATGTTTTATTAGGAACAAATTTCTGTATTGACAAAATGAGAATAAGAAATAGATTCTATTTGTGTTTCCTATTACTTGCTATTTTAAGAAAAACAATTCACTCATCATAATCTCTAATCTCAGCAATATAATTTATCACAATTAGGTGGCACCATTTTTTTCATCATTACAATTTGCTAATGAAACATCAATTATAGCTTAGATGAATTCTTTTATTTCTGTGCAAACCCATCTATGCACCATAACGATGTGAAAGCAAATATCTTGATGCAATCAAAGTACATGATTTCTGTCTTTTAAGGAAGAAGTGATTTAAATTGTGTTAAAGTCCATCAACAATAAGAGAGACTTTCAAATGTAAAGACCTTCAAAAACCCTATCTTCTAGAAATCTTGTTTATCTCAATTTGCTCTTTAAGAAGACTAATAATTATATGCAGTAGCTCCTATCACCCCAATTAACATCCTTTTTGGGTTTTTTTTAGGGGAATATTAAATCAACCTAGATAAATCTTAAATCGATTTATGTTTGCTCTTATTGTCATGTACCATATCCTGAACACCCTATCCATTCACTCCACTCCAATATTTCACTCTCCTTGATCGGGTTACAAAAAAAGTAAAAATCTCAATCAATCCAGCGACTCATTGCACATACATTAGGCATACACAATACAATTGTGAATAAGGAAAAGAATTCTAGAGATGCAAAATTGAGGGATCAATGAGGGGAGATGACCTTTTTTGAATCAATGAGGATTATATGACATGGTATAAGAGTAAGAGCAAAGACTTATCTAGGTTGATTTGATATTCTCCTTCTTTTAAGGGCTCTTCTTGTATAAGATCTTGGCTTTCTCTTGCAAAATAATGACTTATCATTGTATATATACTTTGAACTTTATGATGATAATAAGAATAATAGTTCCACTTCTAATAGTTTTTAAAAACTCACACTAATATAGCTAAAACTACTCCAACTTATTCCAAAGGGATTTAGCTTTTATTTATATCTAGCAAAGACATATTATTTCTAAAAATAATTGACTTCTCCATAGCCACGTCCAATATTATTTAATGTTTAATGTTTATTGATATCAATTTGCATTACTAATACAAGAGCAATATTATTACAACCATGAGAAGCTACAATTAAGAAAAAGAAGAAGTAGGTGTAGAGTACTAATAATAATTGTCAATACCATAGAACTTCAACTTTGAGAAATCCAACCATAATATTCATCCTTGGAAGGCAAATGCTAAAAAGTAAAAATAATATAAAAGAAAAAATCAATCTAAAATACTATCAATCTCAATTAACATGCTAGATTTTAAATTTATCTTGTGAGAGATGAAAGTCACCACAAAAATTAAATTGACATAAAAATCAATCTTGTAGCTTTGTTGCAATGGTTAAATTTAAACATAAAGATTAATCTACTAACTTTGGTGTTAATAAACCTTATGAAATCATGAACAAAATAACAATCTTCAAAAAAATAAAAACTAAAGCAACTAGTTTGAATTATATTAAATTTGCAATGCAACTTTTTTTAGATATAACATTTGTTATTTGTATTGACAAAAGCTTGCAAGCTTGAAATTGCAACCAAGATAGATTATGAACCATTGCTCATCTACTATATTTAGAATCTTTAATAGAATATTATTTATCACATGTAGATCACATTATCCAATAATTTTTTAGCATCAAAATTACATGAATCCACTATTCCTTCATTAGCTCATAGATGTTTTTTTTTTTTTTTTTTTTTTTTTTTTTCAAATACTTTTCATACCATTCTCATGTTTTAATATCCACAAGTGATTCTTCTATCTTTCAAAAAGAATTCTACTAAACATTGTGTTGTTTTAATGCCTTCTATTAGAAGGTGTTTTAATATAAAGATACATGAATAAAAGCTTAACAAAAAATACAAAAACAAATGAAAAGGAGCCCACATAGAAACCATCAAAGGATTTAACTTCCTATAAAGATAGGAAAAAGATGGAGCAACTTTTTAAAGAATATTAATTAAAGACATGAAGGATGAGTCTTTAAGGCATGGACATCACGTAAAGTTAGCCTCTTTGGGTGTCTTTCCCTAGTTTAAATAAGAGAGTTTTTTTGTATACAAAATAAATACATATATATATATATATATATACATGTTGCCATTGATGGGTGTTTCATTTCAAAGGACTAGTAGGAGACATCATCACCACTATATCTCATTATTTAACTATTTTTCCACTACTGACTTTTATCAAAACATTTTGTTATACATTCTCCTTTTCCAACGTCCCCTATTCCCTTGTTATAAGCCATTTCATGTGATACAAACTCAATCAGAAAGACCCGATTACTGAGTAAATACTAGGTAACTCCACCAGGGAAGTGCGTCCAGTGACAAAACATCTGTAGACAATCACAGGGAAGGGTACACGGGAAATTGCCGAAGACAAGTCTCCACAAGAGGGGACTGGTAGTATGAGAGGTACAGGGAGGTTCGAAGACGCTATGCAAAAGCTGGGACAGTTACACAAAAATCCGGATCATAACCAGGTTTTCGTTTATCTCTGATGCATCGTCAGGCACTTATCTATAGAAGACAGACAACGTCCATTACGGAGGTATACTTTGATTCGGCGGCTTCAGATGAAAGAAAATAAAGAGAAGATTGGAAGATAATGAGTTATATTTCAGAAAGTATCTAAGAAAAAACCATAATGCAAGATCAGAACATTCTTGACTCATTGCTCTGCATTCTACTATAACGAATCAAGAGAGCAACGGTTCCAGAGATCCCAGTCAAGTGCCCAGCGTTCTCAGTTAAGAAACAATTCCATTCTAGAGCCTCCATCACAGGCACTTGAATGAGACACGGTCAGTAGCAAATCCCATCAGCTGCCTTCCTTGGTTTGCCTGCCCGATGCAGCCATGTGTTTAAGTGCACATGAAGTCATTAAGGTAACAAAAGACAAGCCAATATGCTCACCATTACATGCCTTAGGCCGACTGGGATGTCAATAATTCTCGCTCTCACTATCTGCCAAGATAATGGACTTGAAGCTGGCCAGCGTCGTCCTTCGCATCTTCCGAGATATGAATGAACCAGATACTCAAAAAGACCGTTTCATTTCATAGTTGCATACTGAGATATTGTTCGGGAATTGAAATCAACACTCTGTTGATTTACAGTACTACATGGCATACGCTTGCCGATTCTTTCATGTTGGATGATGAAGGCTCATAATCTTAGGGGACGATCGATAGAAATCGCAATAACAGTTTCAAATCTCTAACTAAAAGCATACTTCCAGAACAAAATTTCCGAGGGTGAAGAAACAAAACTATAACTCAACAGTGGCTAAGACAACTTCAGAGGGAGTGACGCTTCGTTCCTGCTCCCAAGCTATTTGCGCCATAATTGTAAGAGATGATCTTGCATCTCTCTCATCAGTAACCTCACGTGTAAATGGGATCCGGATTTCTAGAATATTCTGCGGTGATTTAGTGAGTACCCGTAAATCGAATCCAAGCCTGTCCACCCATGTCATGCTTGCCTCCTCAAGCTGTAACATTATTTGCAAAAAAAATTCAGAATCTTGGATGTGTACCATCTACATTTCTCAAGTAATTGACATCACTCGATAGCCTTCGTCTATAACATCTAAGTATGACAAAACGTAATATACAAACGTCCATAAAAAAAACGCCTACAACCACCCAACAAAATTCTAATCGAAAGTCAGAAGATAGATTAAATACCAAATCAAACACTCTGGGAAACTGTGCTTCTTCAAAGGCAGAACAGGAACTTAAGACTCGAACCACCTCCAAACTATGAAACAATTATTTTTAATTCTCTGGTGCGATTAGATGGTTACGACTTCATCCGGATACAAGCAAAAAAACATATACCTCGGCATCTAGCTTTGCGTATACGTTGCAAAACCGACGAATGTCTTCCCAATGATTCCTGTTCATGTCTTCCACAATGCGCTTTGCGCACTCCCTCAATGGATCAGCTGAAGCAGCCCAGTAATCTGGCCCGGAAACCCAAATCTCCTCCTGAAAACCGTAATTCACAAAGCCGCATGGGCTTCAGTTGCTAGAGCGTGTGACATGTTCCTTCAGCGAACTGACAAAAGTTACTCTCAATTATGTCAGTCAAAGATAAGTTGGCCATTACCTCACCCATGTCCGGAGATTGTAGTACTTGCTCAACATTCATAATGAATAAGTCGTCACCCGCTGTATGCTCTGAGGCAAACCGTCTCTCCCAAGCAATTTCAAGCCTCTACAGTACAGGCAGATGCGAAATCATCAACAAGTGCTTCACACCCGGCCTCGAGAACAATAAGTGGCACAATACTCCAATCAGTGATTAGAAAGGACAGAATACCTAATCCACTCCAATATATTGGATACACAGATTCTTGGCACTAAATCTTGAGCACCACTCAGTGGCAGATTAAAATTCAATACAAGCAATAACCCAAACTATGACTTTAAAAGAAGAGTTGAATTTGATTCCCGAAAATGTCAATGTTTGCACACAACATAAGCCAGCTTACCTCTTTCAGCTTAATGTCTTCAATCTTGCGAATGAAACCTTGCAATGTGCACTGGGGCTTTCGACGGCCTGGTTGTTCCAACTGTCCATCCCAACAAACAAATCCCACGAGCTTGAGGGCAAAATTCAATCACTTCCCTAAGATTCCACACAAGAAAATCAAGATAACAGTACCAAGGTTTATCATCTGGTACCAAGACCTGATTAACTGCTAGATATCCAACAAAGCTGAGATAAGGGCACCAAAAGTAATTCTGTCAACATCCTCACAGGAGGTAGATTGATGAGTAGTCACAGTTTGTTTCCGTAACCTCAAGGACTTAAACCTTCCTCTATAGTCACATTGAATGAATTCTGGCCTCGGAGATACTCGAATTGCAAATGATACGAGCAGGAAAGTTCAAAACCCAGCGGTGCGCAGTTTAGGTCACAACAGGGGCGAACGATAAATACTAAGAACATAAACCACTATTGCATATAAACTCGACGCAGCATTTGGAGCCACACTAAAATTCTTCAGCTTAGCCACGAAAATAATTCACGACAGTCGAATATAGCTCATGAGTCGTAGCATCGTACCAATCGTCATTACCATACAATACTATTCTACCGAAGGCAATTCAACAAAACTCTAAATATTCGGCAACATCTCGCCTTGCTCATTTCCTCGGTTATAACTCACGTAATTTAATTTCACGGGCACTGCCCAACTACTTACCTGCACATGCAAACTGCACCGGCTATCCTTCAAGATGTGCTTGGTATGCGTCGCGCCAGGTTGCAAGCGCAGAACGGGGTTTCCATCCGTGTCCACAGCAAACCTCACTTCCGTTCCCAAAGGCCATCCATCCTTGGACAACGTCGACAACGTCCCTTCTTTACAAGTCTCCATGACGGTCCTGGCACCCTCGGCCGGGGTAGGCCGCAAGAGCTTCTTCACCTCCTCTTCCTCCCTCGTCTTCTCCTCCTCCACGACGCCCTCCGCGACTGCTACAGCCACGGCCAGTGGCGTGCTCTTCCCTCCGCTCTCTGTCTCCCAAGAACCTACCCATTGCTCCCGCAGCGGCCTAGAAATCAAGGAACTCACCGGCAGCAATCTCCTCCACGCCACTCTCGTCGTTGAGGAGCGACCCAACTGCTTGGACCCAGCGACGGCAGCGACCCCACGAGGCAGCCATGCTCGCAGCTTGGCGGGATTGGCCACCACCTCCATGACCACCGCTCCAACTGCAAATTGTGCGTCGCAGCGCACTGTTATCTCTCTCTCCCGAATGCTATCTACCGTAATAGCTTCAATCGCGACACGCCCGTGCCCCCTATCAATCTCGCGCGACCAGGATTTGGACCCGAGGAATTGGGTGCGAGGTGCGCGGACTGCCCTCATCGACTGGACCACGCCTCATCTCATCATCCTTCAATCCCTGGGCCCCTCTCCCCGCACTTGGACGGATGAATTCTCCAGTAACGGAAAATTCCTTCGATTTTCATTCATCCGTTTGTCTGCCCAGTGGGATCGCGTTGCTAGATTCTCCCTAGCTCCACGTCATCGCCTGTGAGGTCAACTACCAAACATATTCTCCGTTTGGTTCCTTGGAAAATCGCTTGGTTTGTTTATAATGGGCTTTTTAATGTTCTCAAGTATTTTATGATATATTTTATTTAACTAAATTTTGGGGTTTGGAATGTTATTGATGTTGCTCAATGAATATGATTTATGTATTTAAAGTGTTTCAATGATTTTGTAGGATGTTTACTATTAAATATGATCTAGTCTATTGTGCTACACCTATCAAATCTTTTATTTATTCTTTCTTTTGCATCATTAAAATTTGCATGTCTTCTAATACAACCATTGTAAGATTATCAAAAGATTAAAGTTACAGTATACAATTAAATGAATATCATACTTGATTAAAGTCATACTTGATTTAAGAATAAAATATACAAAATAAAAATATTTAATATATTAGCACAATTGTAATATCAATGCATAGATATAAAATCAATACCAAAGTTTATAAATGCATTATAAAAGGTGCAAAAATTATCATAAAATACATAACTAGATAAATATATAACAAGTATTTTTAATTCAATCTTTCATGATAAGTATTATTTTTATAAATGACATTTTATTTATTAATTCTTACTTATTAATATTTATAAAATTAATATATTTAATTTTTAAGAAAATAAAAAATATATTATGTTTGTAATATTACTTCTTCTACAAATTTTCTATCAAACTTGTTGTGGAAGAAGTAATATTACAAACATAAACTTCTAATTTCTGAAGAATGAAAAAATTTAGTTTAACTAAATTTAATGCTCAAGTTAAATTTTAAACCATGCAAGTAGTATATACAAGAGTTATACTAAGTTTAACTTTTGTCTTATTAATTATTCTCTTTAGTTATATTTATCTTAATTATTAACCTTCTTTTATATTTGCATAATCATAATAGTTAAGAAACTACTAAATATCAACAATATTAAAGATTTAGAGATATAAATTTATTATTTTAATTATTCAAAATTTATAGTTTTGAAATAGAAATTAAAATTAAAGACAACAACAACAACATTGTGGCATTAATCAAGGTTTATTTAATATCAAAAGTTTATTTTCTAAAAAATAATAATAAATAAATAAAATTTATGAGCATGTTGATTTTTTTTGGTAGAATTGAGTATTATACACCTTTTATTAAGATGAATTTGTGATACCAAATAAACAATATAGATTTAAAAATAACACTTGGGATTTCTTAAACTTCAATCAATTAAAGTGCAAAAAAATATCAAATATACTTTATAAATTACTTAGAACTAACTCAATTGGACATCTAAAAAAATAAAAATAAAATCACAAAAGAAGAAATATCTTGGAACAACAAAGTTTTTTATTTTATCTAATTTTTTTAGAGAAATATAAGTTCCTTAGACCATGTTGGAATAAAACAAGTAAGTAGTTTATTAACAATGGTATAAAAAGTAGATATGTGTAGAGCCTTCATTTGCTACAAAATTATAGTAATGAAGTGATGGCTTGAAAAATTTCTAAAAGTACCGCTAACAATAGATTAATTATTTTATTTAAAAAAAAAAACATAATGTATATCTAAATTTCTTAGATGTGTTTGAATATACGAGTCTTTTAAATAAAAGTATTGTGAGAAGAAATAGTTCTAATTTCTATTATTGTGGGATGTTGTATAGTTATCAAAGAAAATCATGTAACATTGTTTTTTAATAGATCATTTTTAACCAAGTTCCAAAAGAACTAGGACATGGCAAGATTGTTGTGTTCTATTAGTAGTTTGGATTGGTCCTAACTTAGTGACATGTCAATTTTTTATTCAACAATATTTGTTCATCCAATTTAGAAATAGGATCCAACCAAAATTTAATATATTTCAATAAATCCTATCATATCTCTTGAAAAGTCTTGTTTATTATTGAATAATAAATAAGACTTCCAATGCACTAATCTGATTCTAATATCATTGTGAAGTAGAAGTCTTTATATTTTGGATGTTGAACCATAGCTAAAAATAAGCATTACTAAATAAGATAGAAAATTCACCTACAAGAAATGTTATGAAAAAGAGATACTATCAAGAGCAATTAAGCCCATAATAAAGTAGTATAATTGTGGAGCTTAGTCCAAACTAACCAAAACATGTGAAATATAATTCTTAGATGTTGTAATATAAAGTTGGAAGTGAAGCTTATTAAGTACTAAATATACAAGTTTATTGAATATATTAGTTATTATTGAATGATTGTCACTAAGAATTTAAATGTATTGTGTATGGATTGTGATTTGTATTGCATGTTGGTATTATCTAATTATTGTTAAGTTTTACTAGTGCCAATAATACATGTTGCAACAATAAATAATGTTGATACTATAAAATGTTGTAGAAAAAATAAAACTAGAAAAAATAGACTGTACTAATGTGATAAAAGACAATTAATAAAAACAGGATATTAGTTTAATATTAGTTTCAGAATTGATGAAGCATAACAGCTATTACGATCATTGATAAAAACTCCAAGGATTGTGACGCGCACCCTGTGTGTTTCACCTCCTATTATTAGGTGGAGCTATGCAGATTGCGTGGATCTAAAGGAAACCTAAGGATATACAGGTGCTTTAGCATTGAGATGATTGGGGAATTGCACTGAGATAAAAGAGGTACAAATCAACCCACGTGAACCAACAAATCAATGGCATGTTCACAGTGATTTCAGAGGACATTCCAATCCCATGAACCAAAACAAGGAATGCAAACAAATTCTGCAAGGGATTCATGGACGCCAGCTGCCAGGATGCAATCTATGCTCGAAAAACATTCCTCAAGTCGAAGACAAACTATTTTGTCTAGAACTCCGATTCCTTTCGGGTCTACGCGGTTATGCCAGTCAGTATACAAAAATACTGGGGATACGCACAAGTTTGGGATCTCATTGGCTACCTTTGAGATCGCAAATCACAAACCTCAGTCCTAGTGTAAAGCTAGCAATGCATAAGAGTTAGTTGCCAGTAGTCAAAAGGTAGTGTACTGCCGATTTAATTTATTGGGATACTTAACAGCTGCAGCTTTCAGTGGCAACTACAAGTATTGCTACCCACCGTTCATAACTGCAATTCTATTAATAATATTTACACCCACAAACAATGCACTGGTTCCAAATATTATTCTAAACAGCAGGTTGATTTTTTCGATATGAAATAATCTGCTCCGCACTTGGTCGGTTCAAAGGATCCGGATTCAACATTGCTCGCACCAATTTGCAAAGAGCTTCAGACCGCCAGGATGGCATCCTAGTGATATCTTCCCAAGCAGGTCTAGATCGAGGTAACTGTACACCTGTAACCCACTCGTAAACCATGGCACCAAAGCTGTAAATGTCAGCCATCGGAGTGGGCTCTTCCTCTTGAAGTAGTTCAGGTGCTAAGTATCCCCCATCGCCTTCTTCCCAATCCCACATATTGCATGGTACTGCTAAGCCAAAATCTCCTAGTTTCAAGTTTCCTACATGCAATAAAGGAAGGTCGTCAGTCCAGCGGTATTCTGTGCATTTACATGTCAAAATATGTCAGAGCGACCTTAACTAGCAACCAATGGGTCGACCTTCATAACCAAAATGAACGTCCTAATGCTAAAGTTTGCTTTGTAACTAAATGAAAATCGAACCCGAACGATTCTGACAGCAAAACTATCACACAGATGCATGCAATTGTATCCTGGTTTTGTCAACTACAACTAACTCATCACAGACAGCATTACATACGGAGTCACACACGACCTCCAATTTACATTATCTGTCAGCTGCTGCTACAGTAATCCTGGTTAAGACATATCTCCTTTAGACCTTGTTGCAGACTACGATATGCAAGGAAATCTGCTTGAGCTTACGATATTCTACAGCAGTAGAAACTAACTGTGAAGACGAATTAGAAGACGCTAAAATCCACAGGACTGACAATACTCTGTACCAGTAAGGCAATTTGTACCTTGGCCATCTATGAAAATATTCTCTGGCTTAATATCAAGATGAAGTACTCCATGCTTATGTATGTGACTCAAAGCTGAAGCCAATTGACCTATGTACTCCCAAACCTGCATGGAAAATTTCCATCCATCAGTACAATTCGACTTACTACACAACTCATGGAAGCCTCGACTGTACAAATTGCTACTGATACACCTGCATATAATTTTGACCCAACGAATTGCTGAAGTGAAGAACCCTAAACAAATACTCCACATCGGGAACAGCCATACCTGATGTTCATCCAAAGGCTCTTTCAACGCGTCAAGGAGCATGCGAAGACTGCCTGCCTCACAAAGCTCCATCTGTATATAGAAGTGGGAATCCTGCTGCCAACCTCTGAAATAATTCACTACATTCGGATGTTCAGGGAGGCACGCCACACTCTGAATCTCTCGCATATATCGATCTCGATCCACACGACTAAAAAATTCCCGTTTACTCATTTTTACTGCACACAGTGCGCCACCTTTCCTATCTCGAGCTTCATAAACCTGAAATCCACACACCAATCAAGCCCAATGGCCTCCAATGATGATCTAAATAACGTGCTTAGTGACTCGGTGGTTTAGTCACACATACCAGACATTGTAGATATAAGCATACAGGATGACTATGGAAATTGCAATAAATGGCAACAGCAGGATTCCCACTTGTCTACAAGCGGCGTCAGAGCTGAACGCTACGTCCGGCGTACTACAGAGCAGTACGTCATATCAATATCAAGTTAAATACCTCCGGATACAAATTCCTACCCAGTTTCGATCCCTTTCGATCAAAAGATCAAAATTTGAGGGCATACAATCTGACATATTCTTGTACGATACGTCAACATATCCCTACGCCCATGTGGTTGAAATCAAATGAAATAGAGGATATCAAAAAAAATCACCAACCGTGCTGTATGACCCGCGTCCAATTTCCCGAAGGTATTCAAAGTGCTTGTCAAACATAAATATGCTGGCCGTTCTCTTTAGATGTGTAGTCAGAAGCAACTTGGTATCCCTTAGACTCTGCTGCCTTGACAGCTGTTTTCTCCTGTACATTTTGTATTACGGCACGTATAGCAGAAGAAACCATGAGTAGCTGTATTATACAACTTGAATAAGAGTATATGCTTGGGGACGATATCAAACATCCTCGCTCTGAATTTCAAAAGGAATCGCACTAAATGCTATAATTCCAGAAAACCCGAATTTTGAGAAAACAAGGCGTAATAACTCAACTTGTGCAAATTGAAAAAACTTACTTGAGAAGAGGAGTACTTGGACACTCCAAAAAAGGACTACAACTGGTAGTTGACCTCGGTGTTGTGGGAGGAGACTCAAAATCACAATCTTCGACTGGCGGAGTTTCAGCGCCTACTTTTACTTCCACTTCTTCTCCGCACTCCCCTCTATCCAGATCGAGATCACCGCTTCTGGTCTTTGATTCGCCTTGACAATTCATCAACTTATGAGTCCCATCAAAAATTACTTGCGGTCGTAACTTATACGACGAACTTTTGGAACAAGATTACTGTATCACAGCGACACGACTACCAATACACAAGGAGATACGACGATGAAGGCTAACCTCTTCACGCCAAGGTCGTGATCGTATGCCGAACCCCTCTATCGCTCGTGCAGAACTTACACTAAACGGTTGGAGACCAGTGCGAAGAAGCTTTGTGCCATCTCTACTAGGAGAAATGGCTTCAGGACTGCCAAACTCTTCATTTGCAAGTCCCTCGGAATTTGCACCAGCGAGCCCTCCTGATACCACGTAGCCGGAAGAAAAGCTCTCCCGTATCGAGGATGACATTTGAGACCCAGTTCCTGACAATATCCTACCGAATGTCAGCTAAAAACGTACGAAGAGGATATACACTGAAATAATATACTTTTCATTTACTCAATAAATCAATAGGGTTCAACGGCTTCTAAGTTGAACGTTCCAGAATCACCTAACTGTTGAAGATTTCACAGCTCGTTGCATTTAATTGTAAACAGGACATTACTTAACCAATTAATATTTCGAGAGGAAAAACAAAAGTAATTCAAAAAAAAATCTTGAGAAGAATATCCCGATCATATTGCTAGGATAGAACCTCCTGTGTTCTGTAAACCTGAGTTATGAGCACAAAGGATTACCACAAAAGGCAATACGTGCTAAACCGTCTTATGAATCTCCTCTAGAAAGCAAAAATTCAAAAATGACATTGAACAACATTCTGACAAGCAAGAAAATGCGCTACTTTTAAACTGCATTACGAACTGCACCTGCCTTGGAAATAATGTCTTACATCAGCTCGCTGAACAGATAATCAACCCCTACAACTTGCACCTCAGTGTCTTGAGAAAGGCTCCAGTGAAAGAACGCTCGCTAGAATGATATTATTCAGACATTGCATCAGAACTTCTTGCACTGTGAGAAGCACTGAAAATTAAACATTGAGCTGCAAGTACAAGGAACAGTTATAAGGGTTTTAGGAATCATCATTCACGAGATCAATAGACCTACAGAACAACTACGAGCACTTTTTATTTCATTCCAGACCTGTTGGCTGCTGGTCCAAGAATTGTCAGAAAACAGAAATACGGAAGCTAGAATTGTGCCATGAGAAGTGACTGATACAAGACGGCTATCGATAGAAGAACAACAACCATCTCGATGCCAAATTCCAGACATGACGCCTCCAATTTTCCTTTCGCACATAAAATGAGTGCTGTTGACGATTGAAAAATAAAATCAAAATCAAAATAAATAAAAAGGGAATAGTGAATGTGACCTCCCTGCCAAACAGTTTCTAAACACGACCAACGGAATGATTACCACACAGCTGAATGACCTAAGAAAAAGAAATATACAACAGAAACTCCTGCCATTTCAGACACCCGCTAAAATGAACCGATGTCGCCCCACCCCGTCCCCGCAACTCGTCCAAGCCAAAGCTAGTGCCATAACCTAGACTAAAAAAGTGAGCAGAGGAAAAATCACCTTCTCGCAATTCCATCACGCGCCTCCGGCCTCATGGGCTCGTGGAGGAAGCAGAGCCGTCTTCTAAAAAGAAAAAATGAATCTGACAGCTAAACGCACCATTACCGATGAAATTTGCATAGGGAAAGGACCTGCTTACAAGCAGACTTGTAACTAGTTCAGAAAAAAAAAAACGGGACAAAATGCGGGAGAACTAAGTGTGGTGTGTGATAGGCAGGATACGCAAGAGATGGGGACGAGAACGAGAACGAGGACGAAGACGATGAACAAGACTGATGAACGAAGACGAGGAACCCTAACTTGGAAAGGCCAAGTGTTAAGACCTACTTCCTGGGGACCTCGGACCAGGTCCCAAAAATGTCCTCGTTCACACCGCCTGTGCAACAGGTGGCGGGCGTGCATCGATTGTAAAGGGTCACGTGCAGTTCTGGCTTAAGATCTAAGAACCACTGCCTTAGGTGAGCTGGAATTGTTTTAATTAAATATAATATTCAGAAAAAAATCCATCTCTTACAATGTATTATATTTTTTGAGGTTTTCATCTAATTACAATGATTGAATTACATTTATTATTTATATTATTTATATATTTATAATCGTGCATATATCTCTATATATGAACGATTTCTTTTTGTCTTTTTTCTTTTCTTTTCTTTTCTGCTAATTGGAAAGATTAAAGTACTGTGAAATGTTATTGGACATGGTTGCGCAGAAAAATAAGTAACGTTAAAAAAACCAATTGTCTGGGTTTTTGTATGTAATACTTTTTATTGCAGTTTAAAAAACTGTGAGTATGTTAAGAAAACTATTGTCATTTGTATAAGAGGTTATTTTTTAAATAAAAAGGTTAAACACTTATTGGAAATGGTAAGTAGCATAGTGGAATATCACTTGGTATTAAAATCGCACATTCCTTGTGTCTTTACTTGTTACAATTTAAAATAAAATTTATGAGTAGTTTAAAGATAATTTCCTTTTGAACTCTTATTCAATTGCAAATGAAGTCACACAGCTGTTTTAACAAGCTTACTTGTTAGTCCAGTAAAGAATAGAAGTTTGTGAAAACAATTTACTTACTCTAAAAAAAGATTTGTGAAGCCATGGAAAACTCAAGACATATTTTGGAAGAATTAAAGGAATAAAATGAATAATGAACCAAGTAAATACAAAATAGATTAAAATAGTCAAGGCTAATTTTAAAAATGATAAGGTAAAACATGCCACAAAGTATTGTAGTAGTCATCGTCATCACACTTCCAGCACGCCAAGTGTCAAAAACAAACTTGAAAATAATTTACGCCATTCTATTTATATTTTACTTTTATAATTTGTGGATTTATTTTTATTAGTCATTACATAAACATATGATATTTTGGAGGCAAATTAAAACAATACAATAATCAAAATATTCTGAGTTTTATGTACGTTTACATTTCCAAAGGTACTATATCAAATAAACATCACTCAATTCAGTAAGCTTTATAATTCAATTTGATTCATGCAATCATGGTCAAGATAAATAGATTCCAAAGTACATCTGCAGATTGTAGAGCATACTTTATGTTTTATTCTTTAAAAAATTATAGTTCATGATCATAAAATCTAAATAAAAACTTGTGGTCCTGGAAATAGAACTTCAAAAAGATGAAGGTTTAAGGACCTGTGTGTTGAATTTGTAAATCCATTCTTTTCAGATATTGAGCTTCAAATAACTACCATTTTTATTATCCACCAATATGATATTTTGTTGTATAAGTGTGTTTGTATACATTACCATATACATATATCTCATATTTTTTGCTGAATTTAGCATTTTTTGTGAATCAACAAATTATTGTACCTAAAGTTTTTAGTACAATCACTGTATTCTTCCTGTGAAAATTATTATTTTGAAGAAACTCTTAATCAAAATCTGATTATGTTTTTGAAGTTAACTTCGCCAAAAGAAAATCTACTATAGATATACAGAAATGATCTCCAAGTTTTGTCTCGTTATTATAAATTAAAATTGTAAATGTCTGAAAACAATGCATGACCTGTAAAAGATGGATTATCTATCAATGTTTTTGAGGTAAATATTGTGAATGAAACTGAACAACAATTTTTAGAAATAAAATAGTTATAAAGTTAAATTTCATTTGAACTATTTATATTTAAATATTTATTACCATTTTAAAGAAATACTAAAATCATACATACCAAAACTCGTAAAAATAAACAACTTATTTATAACATATATAATATATTAGTTTAATATTTTGATAGGTTTGAAATTAAGGTGTTAATGTATATTTAAATTTTAGAAATAGAGAGGATTTATGAGTTTTATGAAATTTTTTCACGTAATATCTACACACCCAAATACCCAAACACATGGACATGCATCTATTAAAAAAATGTACTTTTTTTTCAATAGATGCATAAAGAAAATTAGATTGCAAATTGGTAAAAATGAGTTACTTGCATCTTATATTTTTTTAATTATTTGTTATGGATTGAAATATTTAATTTTTTTCTATATTTATATTAAACCATTTAGACAAAGGTTTTTATAACAACTAAACATTTTCGATACGAAGATGAGAACTGAGATTTGAATTGTCGTTAAAACTGCCCTGGTAAGTCCGGAGCCGTCACTGCTATTAATGGTCACAGGCCACCGATAAAGTCAAAAATAGGACGGACGGACGGACGAACGACGGCGCCTCGTCAGGAAGGACGCGACGTGGGAACGTCGGACAAAAGCTTCGTTTCCTTCCTCGTCTTCGACTTCGTTCGATGTCAGCGGCGACAGAGGTTGCAATTGGGAAAGCCATGACCAGCCATGGCGTGTAGCAAATCTCAGTTTCACTGCATCCTGAATTGTTTCGATGCTCTGGGACCGGCGGGGACCTTCACATCTCACCACCGCAGGGGCAACAAGTAGATCGGAGGGAAATGAGAATTTCGAATGGTTTTGCGTTTGCTACGGTTGGTTCAGTATTACATTGTTGGAGCGGGTGAAGGAAGGTCTACGTTTCAAGCGGCATGCATATTTTCAACGATTCCACAGAACATGATGCTGCAGAAGAATTGTCTCACTTCTTGGATTTTGTTGAGGTCAATTTTCTCAAAGGAATTTCAGCTCGGCCGGGTTCTTTTTTTGAGGCTTTTGATCAGCTGGAAAATCCCAACCCAAGAATTGTAGGTGCATTTGACCAGGTTGGGGATCTACAGGGAACAGTACGCTTGCTGGATAGTGACATTGTGGAGTCTGCAAAATATCTGCATAGCTTAGAAATTCTCAGAAATAATATGCTGGAATTGAATCAGAAATTGAAGCTTCTTACTTATGTCAATCAAGCTATGTCCTCTTCACGATTGGTATGATGACTTTGTGAACGTCTCTTGCCCTTCCAGTACTTTACCTACGATGTTGACTTAGAGCTCGAGTCTTCAATTATCATCCAGACGATCTTGTAGGTCATTTTCTTGATAAGAATGCTCTGCAAAAACTTCGTGATAACGAAAACTCGAACGCTTAGCATGTGTGAGTTTTCGATTGAGACTCTTCTGACCAGTGGCAAAGCAGGGGGAGAGAAGTTCCTTTTACAGTGGTTAGACAGCTACTGCTTGTCTCTTGGGATCACACCTAGTAACAGGAATACTCTGAGAACCGGGATATCTTGTTTCGCAGCTTCTAGCAGCTGGAGATTGTTCAGGTACTTTGGATGTTATTGACGATTTGCAACAATTTCTGGTGAGTATTAAATTCACAACCTCTTGATGCACATATTGCTAGTATATGATGGTGAGAGGCGGTAGCCAATAGCCTATTTTTGTACTCCCATGCGTTCTTTTAATGGCATGAAGACATCTCGGGAAAATTTGAAGTCTTTTCTTTTGTGCAGTTTCTGTTGAAAAGGAGTATTTGCAATTATGGTTTTAGCATAATTAGTCGAAAACTTATTGTTGGAAAACGTTTGTGACATTTCGTACCTTGGCCTCTTGTCAAGAAGTGATGATGTATGCTTCATCAATTGCAAATGAGCTGAAATGTACTTAAAAAAAGTAATTGTAGGTCCTCTTATCAGCTAGTACAATAGCTATAATGAATCTGCCATTAACATCAACATTCCATATTTTCTGGTATTTACCTGTTAGATGGGATTTGTAGAAGCAAGTTTCACAGTTAAAATGTGGTATCTGCCATAAATTTTATAAATCTTATGGCAATGTAAACTTTTTGAAGACGGACCTTCGACACTTTCATTGACGATGTATACGATTCTATGGTTTTGCGCAAAGGATATGCTAAAAAGAAGATGATTAGCACTGCGCGAATTACTGTTCTATTTAGCGAATTACTGTTCTTTTTCAAT
Organism: Physcomitrellopsis africana; assembly: GCA_036785485.1. Classification (NCBI taxonomy): domain Eukaryota; kingdom Viridiplantae; phylum Streptophyta; class Bryopsida; order Funariales; family Funariaceae; genus Physcomitrellopsis; species Physcomitrellopsis africana. The sequence goes on from JAWRVF010000027.1 coordinate 1,081,653, forward strand.
CTATTTCCCTTCCCGTAAGCGTGTGGCTCCGGGAGTGTTCTTCAGCATGTTCTCAGAGGGTCTTTGCGCCTCCTTTTAGAATCAATGTATGTTCCTCTCTTTTTCTGAAATTAGTCAAATACGTAGGGATACAATCCAGTTCATTCATTGCTGGATTTCTGAGTGGGGACGAACTTGTCGGATTGCACTGCTTTAGACACCTGGGCGGACAGCTGAAGACTGCCACGGAGTCATTGAACAGGTACTGAATATTATGATGCAGTCTAAATTTAAAAACTAAAATTAATAAAATAAAATATACCTCAATTATCAACAGGCTCTCCCACATTGAGTTCTTGATTCAAGAAGGTGATGCCTATTAGTCTCTACTTTAGTCAGGCTGCTGAATTTATCAAGACGGTCGTCCATTCTGCTCCATGCAAAGAATGACGTACACTCTGTGCTTTGCTTTTGTTATTTCGATTCCGAACTTATATACTATTGATCATGAGTTGTTGATTTAGATCTAATTTACATTGTTACGAGGCTTTCCAACGTGCTGAAACGATTAGCGTTTTGCATGGAGGAAATTCGTATAATGTCTCTTGGCATAGGGTACCTGGAGAATTTCTGCTAAGTATGTTGTTGCCCTAGTTGACTTCAGGTGTTCTTCATCGCTAAGTGAACGAGCTTGTTATTGTGGGTTGTCCGCTTGCTGTAAACACTCATGCGCTCAGTAATTTCTAGAAGAAGAGACACAATCGCTCTGAAATTACTTTGCCGATTATGTGTTCTCAGAAGAAGTGTGCCTATGCAGCGTGCTAGCATATGATTTCGTACGAACCGTCATCCATCAGTTTTGAATTTTGAAACTAGTGCTCTTCTGAGCAAATTCACTGCAAGAGAGAAAGGTATAATTTCATTCACGACAGAATTTGAGTGTGATGAGGCCAGCGTTCTTGCATCGTGGCAACTGGATCAATGGTGAGCAGAACTTGTTTTTTTGTTGTTGTGAGAACAACTCAGCATTCATACAATGCTTTACAATCTCTCACATGCTATATTGAAATAAGAGAGATTTGTTTTGAGGTCAAGTGTATCTATTTCATTGCTGATCTTCAGTTGGCTGGTGAGCTCAATATGTATATTTTGTAATCCGACTGTTTGGATGTATACCCTATCGTCCTTTATCGTTGAGTGTGCACAGTCTGTTGATGGAGAGGTTGAATTTGTTTGTGGAATTTTACGGCATTCCTGCAGGCATCATTGGCTGCAGATGAAGAAGGTGGTTTACGCTGTCAGTTGTGGCCTATAGACTTACTTAGAACTGAGTGTTTTCTGTCCGGACAATGTTGAGACTTTTTCTGTTTATGTCGGTTGTTAAGGTATGCATTATAATTCTAGATAAAGTTTTTTTACTGATCGCTGTTTTTGGGCCAGTGCAAGCTCTCTGCAATTCTAAGGACATACAAGGACGCACTGATTAATAACAAAAAGTCTACGATGAAGGCGGTCGTGGCAGAACTTCTTCCTATTATGTTTTCAAGGTCTCCTAGTGCTGAGGAGGGACCTTCAACAGATCGACAAGTCGATATGAAAGGTTAGTGTTCGACTAATGTGGGAAGTTCTAATTATGCTTGTCTTGGCCCAACTCTTTTACATTCTTTTAAATTTTTGTAACGTATTAATGATGTTTAGGGCTGGAGCCAAGGGGTTTGTATATGAAAATATTTCTTTTGGATTCAACTGAAACTGTTTCAGTAAAGCTATAATGTATTTCGGATGATTTCGCACAGCTGTATTCTGGGAAACAAAAATTTAATAGGTGATAACGTTTTTCTGTTTCTGTGAGTTCTGGGGTAGTTTCGCTCAAGTTTGAATGTGGAAGTTGTAATGGATCCATACATTAAGTGTTAATATTGATTATTGAAATATCTTCTTTACCTCGGGATCCATCTGCATATAACAATGTATTGGCAACGACAAGCTCTTCACTGCCCACATCGAATATGTCAAAGAAATCTCGGTATATTTTCTATTGTAGATTTATCTCTACTCAAAATACTTGTTTCAAAAATTGCTAAGATTCTCTTAGAAACCACCTTATTTCAGTCAATGAGCCTCAGACTTCTAAGAGCATCTAAACTTCAGGTTCGCTTGAGATGTTATCGACATTGCTTCTCTTAAGCTGTGAATACTAAGTCTTGCTTCTTTCTCTTCCTTAGTTTGACCCACTGCGTCCATTATGTTGACGAGCAATTTATGATTGTCAGAACCGTTGTGTTGCTAGAGCACACCGCAGCAATGTGCGCAGCGTGTGCCGCTGCTCTTGTGAGGTGGGCTAACTTGTAGGGGTGCGGTCACTTTAACATCCTAAATTGCGCCTGGAGGAGTTCGTTTTCATCTACGACATTACACAGAACTTTATATCTGCAACTGAGAAGGTAAGCCAACGTATTACTTTCTACGATGTTGATTGGAATATATGAGAGGAATCAGGTAGCGGTTGCTTTTTCTCTATTGTGCACTGTGTGGATGTTGATTGTAATAGGCCGCTTCCGTGATCTTCAACTCTGCAGGTTGAATTTTCTCAACCGTTATTTGGTGCTGATTGGTGAGTTTGTGTTATTAGTAACACACCTTCCTCTTTGTTCGTGACTTTTCAGTAGTTGGGTTCGTAATTTAGAGGACTACGGAATTTCTCAATGTTTGCTTTGACATTCAGGTTGGAGGTCAATTAGGCTACAGCATACGTGGCACATTACAGTGCCAATCCAAGTCATTTGTTGATAGTCAACATAACACACGGGTATAGTTTCCTTACATTCAAGAAGCATTTTCGCGTCTTTTGTTTGTCCTGGTGCTTATCAAGTCTAAATCACCTAGGGTATTGGTGTGCATTTTTAAGTGATTGTTTCATATCTCACTTATACCATTTTTATTTCAAGTTTGGGCTAAATGAGTTGCATGCATTATGATCTTGATGTCTCCGGTTAATCTTAGAATCATATTGAGTCAAGAGACTGTTCGTTGAGACTGCGAGTATCTAGAAAGAACTTTGGAATAGCAGTACCTAGAGTTTGACCTTTAAACGCGGGGCGAATGTCTTTGACCTTTGTCTTAGGAACCAATTTTAGCTCATTCCTTCAAATTTTCTGAGTATGTTTTGAGCCTGTTTTCTGAGTATGTTTTGTGCTGATTGGTGAGTTTTGAATATCTAATTAATTCTTCCCTTGTCCGTAAGTTTAAGTTGTGTGCGTTATGCGTTGGAATATGAAACGCGTAGCTGTATGTTATGCTATAATTTTTTTCGTTTTGCTGGTTTTGGTATGAATGAAGCCTCTTACTTTTAGCGTTTTGGGACTACAGTTGCCTTATGTTAGCGATGCTCTTTCTGCTCTTGTCACAGAAATTGTACATCGTGTTGCTGAGATTCTAAAACTGTTCGACTCCCGGTCCTGTCAATTGGTACTAGGTGCAGGAGCTATCCAGGTACAAAATTAACTCTGATAGAACTTTGGAAAGAATTAGTAGGTGTCTGAGATTGTTCTATACGCAAGATTCAGACGACAGAACATTGTGTTAGACGTGTCTTTGGAAATGTCTTTCACCTTTTATCTCTTGTTCGCACTTTGAAGTCTTGTCTTTTGTTTAATGTATCTTATGGAGAGATAGGTTGCTGGTTTGAAATCCATTACAGCAAAGCACTTGGCTTTGGCAAGTCAGACTATCAGTCTTTTATATGCTCTAATTGCATAATCCTGATTCTCGCAAGAGTTTATTGCTAACGGAAATTGACCGAGTAAGACAGGTATACTGGAAATACTTGGGGCTTTCCTGTGTAGTATCATTTGGAGCATGCATTTCCTACTGCTGCAATGTTAATAATGCCTTGAGGGTATGTCTAATTTTTCAAAGAGTTGCATGATAAAATGGCTGTTATAATAAGCTGGAACCAGTGTCTTGTAAGAGTTAGTACTTCCACAAGAGAAGTAATTTAGGAATACAACTGTTATTCTTTTGAACCAGGACAATGAATTGTATGAATGTGTGTAGTTGACCTCTGGATCTTGTGCTGGATGTGATATAGGATTACCGAATACATAAAGATGAAATCCACGCAAAGTTGGTGGCCGTTATGAAGCCTGCTTGAAGCGAAAGAATGGGAAATGTGTTATAGCTCTGCGCCGCTGTTGTATATGAAACATTTACCATAGTTTGGTTTTTACATTTGTGAAAACGCTGGGCCGTGTTTGGGGTGCTAAAACTTAATTTCTAACTGCAGGTTTTCATGTTGGAATGAGGGGATTTTCTTCTTAGAGTTTTAAATAATCATATGTAATTCCTCCGCTCTCTCTCCTCCAGTGTGCTAAACTTTTCACCTTCTAGCTATCACGATTGTTTCTAATTTAAAACAAAGAAGGAAGTTCGGATGATTTCATGAAGTTTCTTTTGAAGGAATTATATGAAGAAGTGATTACTTTCTCTCAGTTACGCTTATTTTAATTTGAGATTAAAAACTAGGTGAGATCTGCATTTGGCCGGAATCAAACACTGAAAAGCCCTGAGAGTAGATTTTAAAAATACTTAATAGTGGACGGTAGAATATGAATGAGCTTGTTAATTGAGACATCGGTTAGATATGTGGTCAGTGAACATTGCTCATGTAGCATTTCATCATATATATTGATACGTCTGACCACTTGTAACAGATTATGCAAGGATATTCAAGTTATTTTGGCTTCTATGAGAGGATTGCCGCCTGATAATGTGAGTTCAATTGGAGACCAGAAGCCAGGTGAGCTTGATGAACTTTTGGTGCAAGAATTTGGAGCAGAACCACCACCATCATGATTATACCTCACATTACTGTATGCATCTGGTAGCTTGAGACAATCTTTTTGCAGAAAGAATGTTCTAGTTGAGGAGGTGATTAGATAGAACGGTCGCTATATTCCTACTAGGTGCACAATGTGAATTTTTTTAACAATAACCTGTACGTATGTAAAAAAAAATTGTTACTGTAGTTAAGTTGTAAGGGACTGAGAATTTTACCATAATTTAGAATTTAGCGGTTTCAAGGTAAAAATCATGCATTATCTGTAGACAGATCTGCAAACCTACCGGCTAGTGGTTTTTCCCACATTTGCTCGACGCTCAATTGTGCGAGCTTGAAGCAATTTCAGCTTTTATCCACATTGGCAAACCACCAATATATAATGTCATGTTGTTCCTGGAACTAGTTCTTTAGTTCATAATTAATCATACTAATTGGAATTCGGTTGCGGAATACTTAGCGTTGTCCGTCATTTTGTGAATAGAATTTAATGGTTAGGGTTTTTTCACTGGGATATGTAGCTGTGTCAAAGTGTTTTGTATACAAGTAAATTGTTACTGTAAAATAACCTGTAATCGAGAATCTTATTCAATGAAATATTATTTTTGTTTCATTTAGTTAAAATGAATGTAGACAAGAATAGTATGGGATGAAAGGTAAGAAGAGGCTTGCAATGGATCGTGTATATTTTCAAATGATTTTGAGAAGTATATAAGTTGTTCAAACGTTGTGGTGGTGTGCGATATTATGTAATGTACGTTATGATTGAACTGTAGCTAGCTGCTTTTTCACTTTGCTCATAATTTATCTTAATTTTATGAAAGGAATTCCCTTTTGATTTTTTTGTGATACTCCAAGATATAAGCATCGATATACAATTTAGTGATCCTAAACAAGGACTTTGGTATTCAAATATAATTTGATATCTATTTGAAAATGTGTGTATGTATATGTATATATATATATATATATATATATAATAGTATGGTAACTAATATTACAGCTAATATAAAATACACACATATACATTCCATTCTATTTATTAATATTATTTGTAAATGGATGCATGTATGTTAATGTTGTCTTATGTCTTATAGTATGAAATTTGTTTTTAACATCTAGACAAGGTCATTAAAAAAAATCAAATTTATTACATTTATAATTTAAAATAAAAAAACATATTATTCTGAAAAATGTTGATTGACTAAAAGTAGTCCATGTATTACTGACATTACAAATTTATAGTTTTGATTGCTAATTTAAGCTATGCAATAATACACAATAACATTCTTTTGACATGAACACAAATAATACTGTTATGTTAAATTCTAAACATTTTAAAAAATAAATTATTGAGTATAGTGTTAGGAATGACTTTATTAAACAGATTAAATCCATAGAATTTAAGTTTCATAAAAATATTAAAAATATCTCTCTTCATATATATATATATATATATATATATATATACACATACACACACATATAGTTATTACATAAGTAAGTGTAATGTAATTACAGTTTAATATTACTAGTACCAAAAAATTAGACATAACCAATGACTAAATAACTTTTTATTTTTATGAAGTTATAAATCATATTGATATTTTAAAAAATTGATGTTTGTTTTAACATTTTTAAGAAATCATCTTTTTGAAAAAGTAAAAAAATAAAAAATTTCAATTAACAAAACTAATTAAATCTAAAAGCTAAATAACACCAATTTTTTTCAAATTAGATGAAGCATGGAACAAATACGTTATTCACATCAATTTTAACAAACAGATCAAGACGATATTTTTTTTGTTGATTGAACATATAAATTTTTGAATGATATATATATATATATATATATATATATATATTCTCTCTCTATACGATTATATATATTAGCTTTAAGTTTTTTTATTAATAAAATTTTATAAAAATACTAAAATTTTCTATATAATAAATGTAAATTATAATAAAAATACATTAACTTCCTATAATTTTTTTAAAAATAAAATCATCTTTGCAAAAATACAACAGAATTCCAATAGATTTTTCTTTTGCTTCTGGTCCTTTGACATGAAACTAAATGAAAAAAATAGGTGCTCATTTACATTTTCAGTGAAGCAATAATTCAACAGCCAAATCAAACCACCAAATTGAGATGCAAAATTCAACAAAAAAAAACCTCAACGAACCATGGCCTCAGAGCAAACGGCACGGGGAACCCATTCATGGGAGCAGGCGAGGAGCGGGTGGGGGGAAAAAACAGGGGAACGAGGGAACGAGGGAACGGGGAGGAGGGGAGCGTCCATTCCAAGCCAAGGGGGTGTTTTAAACCCTGGTATTCCCGTCACCGGAGGCCCTTTTGTCGTCGCGCAATTAGGGTTTGCTGCCCCCTCGCTACCGGCCTTCCCTTTCCCCACTTCCCTCTCGGGGTCTATTCTCTTCATCGTCCCTCCTCCTCGCCCTCTATCTCTCTTTTTCTTTACTGTGTTTCTTGCTTCGCGCAAGGGTTCTTCACAGTTCGCAGCCATGGCGAAGCGGGGATTGATGGAGCAGGATCTTAGTAAGCTGGACGTGACGACGCTGCATCCGCTGTCACCCGAAGTCATCTCTCGCCAGGCCACCATTAATATTGGTAAGAGAATAGGGGGTTTCAAAGTAGGGTTCGAGGTTGGGTGTGTGTGTTTGTTCGCCGTGGGAAGCTTGAAGTATGTAGTGTAGTGTGGCAGTCGGCAATTTTAAGTGTTGTTGTTGATGTTGTGGTGGAATAGGTACAATTGGCCATGTGGCTCACGGGAAGTCGACAGTGGTCAAGGCCATATCTGGTGTGCAGGTATGATTTGGGTTCTCGTTGGTTTATTATGTTTATTTCTCTGGGACGTTTTTTTTGGAAGTTGGTTGATTTTCGAGAGGGAGAGAATCGGCTTTTAGGTTTTTTGAGTAAATTTTGCTATTCTCTTCTTCGGAGCAGACTGTCCGATTCAAGAACGAGTTGGAGAGGAATATTACCATAAAGCTGGGTTATGCCAACGCCAAAATCTACAAGTGTGAAGATGAGCGCTGTCCTCGACCCATGAGCTACAAGTATGTTTTGCACCTGTTCTCTATGCTTGCCACTTTCAATCTCTCATCTTTATTTTCTTCTGATGCGTTGATTTTGTTGTTCACTCTCGGTTTTGGGGTAGCTGATGTACGTTGTGTCTTGTGTTGTAGAGCTTATGGGAGTGCTAAGGAAGATAATCCTCTTTGTGATGTTCCTGGATATGAATCTGCCCGCATGAAGCTGTTGAGGCATGTCTCATTCGTTGATTGCCCTGTAAGTTCTTTATCTTTATCCGATCTCGTAGCTTCAATTATCACTTCAATGTCCTCTTTTTATGTCTGCAAGTATTAACTGCGGTGGAGTTCAAAAAAGTTTCTCTTTAATTTTTTTATGGGTTGTAGATTAGAACTCTACTTTAATTCTTGTACCTTTCATTTTAGACGTAGGATTTATCACTTTGGAGGCTTTTGCATTTGACCAATGGCCATCGTGATATCATGATTTGTCGATACTGTGTCTATTATGTGATTGTTTTCCTTGGAATTCGACTATATACATTTGTTATCAGAGGGATTATGGGAAGCGGTACTTCTGTGTTCTTGTTGGTCATCCGGATTGAAATGTTTGTTTTTGTTTGCAGGGTCACGATATTCTCATGGCTACTATGCTTAATGGAGCTGCTATTATGGATGGTGCTTTACTTTTGATTGCCAGCAATGAGAGTTGCCCCCAGCCCCAAACTTCGGAGCATCTTGCTGCCGTCGAGATTATGCGCTTGAAGCACATTATCATTCTCCAAAATAAAATTGATCTGATTCAGGAAAGCGTGGCTATTAACCAGCACGAGTCCATCCAAAAATTTATTCAGGTATATGCGGTGCTGACTAGCGAACAGTGAAATAGTGCCTTTTTTATAAACACTCATTACCTATAAAAAGTAGTTCTGTGACTTGGTCATGGACTGATTAGTGGGTCCTTAACACTACTGCCCTTTCTTCTCAACGTATACGTGAGTTGGTCCTGCTTCTGCTGTTGGAAAATATGGATATTATCAGATTCTGGTCAGCTCTGTCTGCACTCAGTAAGAGAGATTGTACAAGTATTGCACAAGTAGACAATTTTTACTTACCATGTAGTTTGAAAAATTAGGAAGGACTTCTATATTTCCAGTTAAGTAGTTTTCGAATTGCTTAGGTAATTTAAGCACATGGCTAAGCATGACGGAAACATTGTAGTGGTGAATGAATCTGCGTAGCGATTTTGAACTAGTATTGACACCTGGTGTTTTTGCTTCGAAAGGGGACGATCGCCGACGGGGCTCCTGTCGTGCCAATTTCAGCTCAGCTCAAGTATAATGTTGACGTGGTATGCGAGTACATTGTGAACAAGATTCCCATCCCAGAGAGAAACTTCGTGGCTCCTCCGAACATGATCGTTATTCGGTCGTTCGATGTCAACAAGCCTGGTGCTGAAGTAGACGAAATCAAGGGTGGCGTGGCCGGTGGCAGTATCCTGAGGGTATGTTGTTAACTGTGAATAATGCAATAGGCCAATCATGACATATCTGTTGGGTTCATGTCCGGGCATGTCTGCAGGGTTAAGTTAACCAGGTAGTCCGTCATTAAAAATATCCTTAAGGTTATGTGTCAATAATGTGTTAAGTATCGGTACGGGTGTAGCCGGGGGCTGAAGTGGACTACACCTGGGCTAGTCTTGGTGACAATGCCCGAAATCAAGAATTAACAGTGCCCTCAAGGTATCAATGTGGCTTCATAGGAAAGATTTGATTTAATTCATCAATGGCCCGATTCTCCTTCGTGAGAAAGGCACTGAGATGCCGTTACCTTTGTGCAGGGAGTGTTACGGGTGGGGCAAAAAATTGAAGTGCGGCCTGGAATCACTACCAAGGACGAGAGTGGTGGAATTAAGTGCACACCAATTTTCTCGCGAATCACATCTTTGTTCGCTGAGAAGAATGAGCTCCAATTTGCGGTGCCTGGTGGTCTAATTGGAGTAGGAACAACCATTGATCCTACTCTTACTCGTGCTGACAGACTGGTTGGGCAAGTGCTTGGTGAGGTTGGGGAGCTTCCTGATGTATTTGTGGAGTTAGAGGTAATTTCTTTCACCTATTACGTGCTCGTTTAAAATTGCTCATTTCTAAATGCGGGATTGTCTGTTTTAGTGGTGGCAGACGTTCAAGCAGTGGTTTTTTTAGCTTAATGTGGATTTCAATCTCGTTGTCTGAACCCTAGTACTGCTCTATTTGATGGTTGTGTTACGTTCGTTAGGGTCGCAATATCGTCCCGTCACTTAGAATTGCCTTCCATGCCTTTCAGGTAAACTTTTTCCTCCTTCGAAGGTTGTTGGGTGTGCGGACCAAGGGTTCAGAGAAGCAAGGAAAGGTGTCCAAGCTAACCAAGAGTGAGGTTCTCATGTTGAATATCGGGTCTATGTCCACGGGAGCTCGTGTGATTGCTGTTAAGAACGATCTTGCTAAGTTGCAACTAACTACTCCGGTCTGCACTAGCAAGGGGGAGAAAGTGGCTCTGAGCAGGCGAGTGGAGAAGCATTGGCGTTTGATAGGATGGGGTCAAATTCAAGCCGGAGTCGTTATTGACATTCCACAAACAGCATAGAGCAGAGACTTTTGTGATAATTAGTAATTTGATATCTGAAATTGAGTCTTGGTGAGGGTGTCGAGGACCAATTTGTAACCATGTGGACTTTGACCAACTTCATGAATTCCAAATGTTCACTCCTCCGCGTTTGTCTAGAGGGGTTCTTTTTGTTCATTATGTCAGTATCCAGTTACATGTATTTAGCGTTGTGTGAGAGATGACATTAGGTCAAAGTTTAGTGGGGCATTGAGCATAGAGAGAGAGGGTGAGAGCCGCAGCTTGTGGGATTAATATTTACGAAAGTATTGTGACAGGGAAAGATAGGATAGAATGTACTTTTTCATTTCATGACATAAATAGTGTTCTTTTTGGAAATTTTGTTAGGTCTTTTTTAAAAGGTGATTTTAACAAAAAATTAAATTTCTTGGAAAATTAACTCAATAGTATTTTTAATTTGTTTTTAGAACTGTTACAAAAAATACATGAACTGTTGTATATTAAAATGAGTTGGGGTATTGCATGATTGTGTCTCGTTTTACACTATGTCTAAAGGCTGAGAGTTTTGAAGCAAGACTTTTCTATACAAAAGGAGCATCTTTGTAAGATTTTTATACCATGACTTTTTAAAGTGGGTTTTGTAGGTTTTGAGGTATGATGAAGTACATATACAATTTGTATGATTGCTTCATTAATCTTACATTTTGAATATAAATTTGTTTGAATATTCATGTGCAAGAATATACATGCATTTATTAAAATTTAAAAAATTGGATTACATTCAAACATGATAGTGTCAAATTGAGTGACATAGAGACCATTTATCTATTAAATGAGTACAGAACTAATCAAGTATCTTTTATTTAGAAGAAGGCTTTTTTCAATACAAAAGACTTATCCAATATAAAGTTTGATGTATTAACATAAAAAAGAGTTGATTTAAAAGATGGTAATTAGTGTAAAGCTAATAATGAGGCTCTTCTCATGTAAGACAATTTCACTTAAATCAAGCTCTTCTAATATAGGACAATTCATTTAATTCAGGACGGCAGCAGGTAGTTGTTGAGCTTTAAATACAAGGCTGCCCATCATGTACAACTCTAGCATGCACAAGAACTGAAGCCTTCTTTCATGTCCTTTATAAGTATCTTGTATTAGGAAATTTGTGTCCTATATTACTTAATATAAAACAAGTAAGACAATGTCCTACATTAGAAGGGCATGCATATCTCATTCAATTTTGTTTCCAAAGTTAAAAAAGAATGTAATTAGTTATTTAAAATTTGTTGAACTATTGGAAGATTCAAAGAAAAAACAATTATGCTCCCTTTCATTTAATTTTTAAAAATGCTCATAATCTGGCTCTTCTAATGTAGGACATTATCTTACTTGTCCTATATTAGAAGGGCACATCAATAATATTCTAATTCAACACATAATTATGTATACAATTAATTTAGATATCAACCATTTGAGTTGAATTAAATTTTAATACAATATTAATTCAAATTTATATTTTATAATAAATTAAATAATTATATAAAAATATCAAAGATAAAGAAAAAGTTGAAATTCTAATAATAGAATTATTAGAGAAAAAAATAAAAAAATCTAGTTTCATAATTGAATTAATTATAGTTTTATGCATTAGTTTTAAACAAATCATTAATTTTTCACCTTGGATTTTCCATTTTATAGAGATATACTACTTAGGTGATAAGGTCAAAGGCTACAACTTTTAAATCCTTTAATTGGTTGAAATTAAAAAGCCTTACTAAGGGGCACTTTGTACTTGAATTTATACTTAGAAAAATAAGTCCAAAAATCCTAAGAAAAAAAAGATGAGGTGGAATGCACTTTTTTTCTATATGGCATGAATAGTGTCGTTCTTCAAAATTTCCTTTGGATTCATCTCAAAGAGGTGGTTTTTAGAAAAAATTAACAAGTGTCAAAAATTTCTTTAAAAAATTATTTAAAAAAAAGAAATCAAGTTTTTTACATTTCTCATAATTGATTGAATCAAGATATGAGTTGACATATTCAGACTTGTAATAATAGAATGATTTGCTCTGTTTTATGGCCTCTTCTCACTTTATACTATATCCAAAAGCCAAGGCTTTTAAACCATGACTTTTTAAAGTTGGCTTCTAGATATAAAGACCCCCCTAGCAATCAATCCTAAGTAATAATAAATTGTGATAAACTTTTCATCTTTTAATTTCTTCATCCTATTTGCTTGTCATTTGTTTTAGACTACTTGAATTACAAGAGATTCAAATTGAATGTTATATAAATATTTATACAAAAATGCAATACAATTTTATGCCTAAGTAAAAAATGGAAAACAGTCTTTGTAATTGATAATATACAATAACAACTCAAAAGAAAAGTTTAATAAACATGATTTAGTGTGAACTCAATTATGAACACTCAAGTTCAATTAGACAATCAAGCACTGAATAAGTTCAGCATTTATGAACCATTCCGATTAGACAATCAAGCACTAAATAAGTAGAGCACATAACTGAACGAAACAATGTGCAATGAATTTTACCTATACAATACAACATAGTACCTCAAAAATTACAAGTGAAAGTCACAAGTGAATTACATGCAAGGATTCTGTTGAAAGATAGCATTGAAGTACAAGATATTAACATGGTTTTACAATGATAGAGCAGTAGGAACCACTCTGGAGCACACACCATGCGCACTACATTTGCATCAAGCTTCATTGAACCAATAATGAAAAACGTAACAACCCGAAGCTAAAATCGAGGACTAACCCTCTGTCCAGGATAAAGTTGCACCTTAAAAGAAAAAATTCCAGACAAATGTCAGCAATCTTTTCACTGAACGTGTAACCAAGCATGTAATTTACAGTAAGAACTGGAAAACATCTCGCAGCGTAATAATTCCTTCCACTTGCCTACTTCCAGCCTCAATGCATATTAGTCTCCGAACCCCTGCAAACATTAGCGCATATAATGAATACGGGAAATAGTCGAAAAGAAACCCTTTCGCAGGAAGCAAACCAGGATCTCCCAATAAGGCCAACCCATATCTATAAAAGAACATGTGTGATGTGCTGAAATCATTACACACCTAATTATCTTATCAAGAACAAACCGAAACAATTTATCATAAGAAAATAAGAGAAGTAAAAATATCAATTTTCTAACAACAAAACAAGATAACTGAAAGTAAAGAATTCTATAGATAAATATACATACCTGGAAGAGCCAAACGCTCAATCACATGGCGTAACGAGTCTGATCGAAGGCACATGAGGTAACGACTCCCATGGAGTGGCCCAGGTCCTGTCCAATCCAGCGCAGCCCCTATCTGCAATGCCTGTTAAATTTAAAAAACAGGTAAGGCCAGGATGCGAAAAATGCAGCCATAAATGCAAATCATGCATACCATATCCGTAGAAGGTTGAGAAAAGATGCAATCAAACAAGACCAAAGAATGATCACTCAACGGCAGACAACACGCCAAAAGGAACCATTTGAAAACAAACCCTTTATCAGAAAAAGAATACTAGCTGCATGCAGACTAGACCTGGCTGATAGTTAAGTCATTCAGTTGAGGTCGAGAATACGTGCAATCCCTAGCAAGAGCTGTAATGTCCCTGGAAGACTCGAGCAATCCAATGCAACAATAATAATCAGATATAAAAATAAAGCATAAAAGTCTGTCCGGTAGATGAAGTCGTGCAAACATCACAAATAAGAGATGGTTTGTGAAAGGAACAGATATGCTACTTATAACGTATACAACTTGTTTAAGCTGAATCTCCCACTACGTATGACGTACTAATGCTATTAAATTCTACTTATTATGAATGAGAGCGAAATCCTGCTTTCAGGATACAAAAATCAATGTCTAAACAAACATCTTGAGTGGTGAATTCAAGTGCGCATCATACCCCCGAGCATAGACGTCTTGAAAAACACCATTCTCATCCACAATAGGTAGTGCACTGACCCGAGCTGCACAATCAGAACATTGTGCACGTTCAATCAACTAAAATTAAATGGCTTAAACTTTAAAAGCAACCCATAAACAGAGAAGTAATAGGTACATAAATCTTAAAAACAAGCGGAAAGAGACCTTCAAGCAGCAAAGCAAGTGCACGACTGAGGGGTTCATCCCGTCGTAATACTTGCAGAGGTCGGCTTCCAGGTTCAGCAATGCCTGAAACCCAAATTCCAATACGCAAGGTTCCGATAGGTTGTGAAAACAGTGGGACAGATGAAGGAACATGTCGGAAATGTCTGCAGATGCCTGCAAAACGACAAACAAGACAGGACAGGACAATGTCATGAACCCTCAAACAAGAGACTTTCATAGGACGGGAAACTCACATTGATACGACAGTGGATATCGCTTTTTACATTAAACTTTGCCATGGTAAAATGAGGATAACCAAACCTTTACAATGAACAAAGTTCTGAATAGACCTTACACAACAAGCTTTGACACTTTGTGATGACTAAGTTTTACACAACCAATTCCAGTCAATAAGAAAAGAACTCACATCTTAAAATACCGGAGAGACAAGCTAGATGCAACAACTCTGGAACCAGAGCGTGAGGTGGATAGTGCAAGACGGGTAGCTGCGCAACATCAAGTCGCATGAGTTCATGAGCCACATGTGCAAGAGTATCATCTGGTCCCACCTACAAAATCATCAAAAAAACCGATCAACATGGATTAGACCAACCAAACATGTAAGGCGTCGAAAGGACATCTCTCCACCACTCACATTAACACAACTAACCATCCTATAGTAATCTTATATAAATGAGATCACTGGATGCCATTACATATAGGCACAAAACAGGATGTCCGATAACAAGATGTGTACTAAGAGGGAAAAACTGCACAGAACGAATCGCGTGATTTTGAGTGCATGACCCACTGTCCGCGCCGAAAAAGACGTAGCACACTTTCCACAAGATGTAAAAAAGGCCACAAACAAGGAAGTATGCCTAAGCACTTACATATGCAAGAGCATGGATTGCAGAAGGAAAAAGAGTCTGCTTCTCCTTTTTCCATTCTTCAATTGTGTGCATCTCCAATTCTTCCTCAGAGAATACTGCAGCACCATTGCTTCCTAGCTACGAACAGCGTAAGCAATCACAATCAGCTCTCCTAGAATAGTAGGGAAAGTTAAAATCTTTCAGCGACAATGGGTAACTACAAGCGCAGCGTTGCCTACCTACACAAATTGAGCAGATGATAAACTAGGTAAAGTAAACAAGTTTAAAATCACTTAAAAAATTGACGTTTACCAATTCGCAACCAAATATATAACATTATTTTGCGAGGTAAGTCCAACATTAAAGAGTAAAATTCCATCATCGACAATAAAAACTAGAAACACAAGAAGTAGAAAAAGTTGCCGCGCAATACGCTCACATACGCGCTGTAATATAGAGATGAAGTCTGATGCTGTAAGCATGCCAACAAATTGCTGCGATGAAGAATCCCATAATGGAGCTCCAGGAATACCCTGCATGAACATAGTCTAGTTACGAACAATTCTCATCCAATGGCCCAAATCAAACCTACCAGTAAAGAAGTCACACCAGAATTGTGTACACAGCTTCGCATTAACATACCAGTATGTAGACAATACAGAATCCACACCTGTTCATAAAGGGCATGGAATGCTTGTTTTACAGGTAACGCCACGTCCAGAGCCACAACCTGTACACGCCACGCATCTGTTCAGACCACAGACCAATAATTTCAATCCAGATAATCAGAAAATCTAAAGTAGCTGGCACAAACGTCCACAACAGAAATAATTTGCAACCCATGTTTTGAGATACTATATTCAAGACTAAATATACCATCCTCTCATACCCAGGGGCGAGCATCCTTGTAGCTAAAGGTGTGACTCAGATCTCGAACGTCCGGAAAGTGGATAATTGGATAAGTGAATAACATGTACATGCTTACTCACTCACAGGATGATTGACCATTAAAATAACTTCGTAAACAAGTGAAACTAAAGTAATACTCTACTACAACCTCATGCAACCTAAAATGTAACACCGTTGCTACTTAACTATAACTAAATTTTTTTTCCAATTCAGGCCTGTTCAGAAGAAAATAAGAGAATATGCTCAGCACAAGCGAGTAGTATAAACTCCTCCCATTGAACATGAAACCAATATATCTACTATTTGCGCACATTTTATATTACATCAAACACTTGAAGTCTACTCCTCTCGAAGATACCATTTTCTTTACTTTTTTTTACTTGTTTTCAAGTGGCGTTGGGGCACATAAGCCTGGAATGAAGTGCATGAAGGGGAGGATGTACCTTGCCAGATTCAGGCAGTAACTCAAAAGCACAATGTAGCTTTAAAAAGTCGGCTATGTTTTTCTTAGAGGCTTCTGCTTCAGCTGAGGACACTACCGTAGCCCCGGATTCCCCCATGAGACCCCTGTCTACTTGCTGGTGATCTTGTTGCACATCCCCATGGATCTGTAAAAGCTCTTCAACTCCTGACCCCTGTACAGTATCAAACAATTCGTCTAAATCAACAAAGTTCCAAGTGTGAAACACGGGGTACCTGCATAGAATTCGGTACGAAAACCGCATTACATGTTCAGAAATGAAGCAGAGAAGTCAATAACATGCTAAAAATCACCATTCCGATGTAAATAAACGAGAAACGGAAACATCCACTATCATAACTACCGAACTCCAAAATGTGCTCATTGCAATGCTAGACTGAGGTGCTCACAGCTTGATGGACCATTTCATGGTCGACATCCATGGTAACACCAGGAGTACCCATATCAGGAGTAGGAGGGAGAATAGGGTGATGCTGCTTGGTGATCAGCAACCAATTATTAACGTGACCATGTGAATCCACCATATGTGCCTGCTGCTCATCATGTCTCCATTCCCCATCCACGATGAACTTATACTGCACCAAAATCGAAATACATCAGGCCCTCTAAACACCAGATCTCCAATACACTCCTTTCATTAATGGAGAGCTAGGCAACCCAAGCTCTCCATAACGAAAAACCCTCCACTAGTTTCTCTCCTAAGAGACCCCATTCTAAGCAAGCTAAAACATGAGGTATTCACACAACTGCATACCTGGTGGTAACCTGGTGACAGGCTGCATATCACTTGGAAAACCAAGGAAGACCCTTCAACTGGAGACAAAGGCAATGTATCCTGCCATCTGCAGTCACATTCAACTCAGCAATGTGCAGGCTCTGTTCAACTGTAAAGAACAAATTCATCAATAAAAGTTCGAACCATCCCATCAGATATGAACACTATCCACATCGCACAGAGGCTGACTATCACGCGCAGGAATGTCTTTTAGAACGGATACCCACATCTAACAGCATACAATAAGTCTGGGTCTGGTGTTCGATCCCGATTTGTTGAGAGGCAAAAAGTTGTTGACCTTCATAATAGAACAAACAAATACTTGGCCGATACACTAGTATCCAAGTTTGTAACACTAGGAGCACATTTCATGCAATCCGCTCAACTATTCTAACCTCTCAGGCCAAGGATACTCCAACCTGAACAAGTTATTAAAAAAATTCAAGTGCTGAAGCAAGGTTCCCATAGTAGGTAAACGAAAAGGTCTGACGCCAATACAGTGGTACTAAGGGTATGACCCTGCAGTAACGTGTATTGAAACGAAAACTTAGGCAATGACTACATATCAATAAATGACGTAGTTATATTCACACCAAAACCCTATCGATCAAAAAATGTGGAATGCAGCAGAAGCACGAACGAATTCTTGCATTTCACCAGCACATCCGTTCGCAACACGCAACCAATGTTCACAACAACATCATAAAAGCACCCTGAATATAAAAAATCCCTCTCCACACCGAAAAAACTATTCTCAACGGGATGGCAAAATTGACCTGAAGGCTCATTTCAAGTCTGATCACAGCATTCTAGGGTGACCAATGCTCAATCCCTACTCAGAGTCTAAATGCCATTTACACTCCATGCCACTCAGTCAAAAAAGTGCCAAACCACTGTGCTCTCGGATTGAAAAAAGGGTTCAGTAGCCTAAGTGCATGATACTATCAGTTTCTCGAAACCCTAATTGGCAAACAAAATGGTTGAAAATAACTAAAGCATCATTCAGTATCCCCGATCAAACCGAAATCGTTTTCCAGGGTCATTCAGTGCTTATTCTAGAACTCTTGATGTTTTTGCACCATGCTTCGATCCATCAGAGGCTTTTCCCCCTAACGCTTCCATAAATGAGCCACCAATTCCCCGGTTGGAAATACCAAAATCCGTCCGGTTCACGATTATCAGACCTCAACAGCCGGCTCTCCATGATAACAATCCGCAAGCTCTAGAAGAGATTCGATTGCTAAGGATCGCCCGACAAGCCGGATCTACAGCAGGTAAGAAACGAGAGCGTGGTAACAGAGATAACATACCGCGTGAAATCGCCGCAGAGGTAGACGCGACGACCGCCGTGCGGCCACACGAAGCGAGTGGGAACGAGGCCCGTGCCGGGCGCGGCAGCCGCCCCGTCCTCACCAAACATGAGGTGCACCGAGTACGCGGAGCGAAGGGAGAGAGAGAGAGGGACAAAGTGAGTGATGACCCGGACGATGGCGACCTCGAGCCCCGATGACGATGATGAGAAGGAGACAGACAGACAGACAGAGAGAAAGAAAGGAAGGAAGGAAGGAAGACAGAAAGAAAGAAAGCGGGAGGGAGGGAGACAACAGGCGTGGAGAAGAAGACGACGATGGCAGCGCAATCAATCTGTGCACAGCTCTATGAACGATCAGCAGAAGCAGAAGCAGAGCAGCAGCAGCTCCTCCTCCATTCCGGTATCGCCGTGATGCGACGAGCGAGCGAGGAGCGACAGCACAATTTGTGCGAGGGAGGCGAGAGGCACTTCTCGCGGGCATCTATTCCCCCCTGGCGTCGTCGCTGAACGTGGGACAAGACCGATGCTTCTGCCCCCACTAGGCTTGCTTGCTCACAGGCCCCGCTAGCTCGCTAGCCTCCTTCTAAAGTTCTCTGGTCCCGCTCTTCAGGAATTTCTCACACTTTCTTTTGGGAAATTATTTTTTAAAAGTGTGAAAATAATAAATATTCACACTCTGTTACAAAACGTTTGTATGATATTTGCTGTATTCTCTCTCCGTATATATATAGAGAGAGATTAAAGGATCACTATAGACGAGATTTTAACATCATTGATTAACTTATTTAAGAGTAAGTGAAAAAATTTAGTAAATTTGATAGCATTGTGTTAATATTGGAACCTCTTTGAGCTGCTCCATGCATATCTTTGGAATGGTAATAACAAGGTACTTTTTTTTTTTTTTTTTTTAAATTTATTTATTTATTGACACTACTTATTGTTAATTAAAATCTTTAGAACTTTCTTGCAAGCTAGCCACTTCATTGGTTTGCAATTATAAAGTATTATTAATAATAAATCTTTTTCAGTAGTGACAAAATTCTACAACTGCAATGACATCTTCAAAAAAAAAATTTAATCATAAAAAAAATAATAATAAAAGAGTCAAATTTTATAAAATAATTATTTCTAAGAATCATAAATTTTTATTTTTTAATTTTTTTTAATTTTATGAAGGTTATTCAAGAACCAAATCATTTTTATTTTTATTTTTTTCATATAAAGGATTCAATTTTTAACTCTATATAGATGTCAATCAATCATACATTCTAAAAAACATATTGCACAATAATTTGTTTTTATGTGTTCCAAAATATTTTCCTCTCTTCTCTCACATGTATATGTGTTTATATATATATATATATATATATATATACATATACATATAAAATAAATATAAAATTTTAAAAATAAACTTAAAATAACTTAAAACACTCTTTAACATTAAAGATTATGATTTCCATTTGTTGATGTTTATAATTACTAGATAAATATTATATTTTAAAAACTAACAATATTCTTGAAATAAAACTTAAATTCATTAAATGAATTGATTATGAATATTATAGCTAATATTAATATTTATAAATTTTATAAAATTAACCATATATTTATAATTTAATTTTTTAAAAATATAACTACTATTTAAAATATTAATTATATATCTTTAAAAATATTAAAACATCAAATCTAATATTAATTTAAATAATAGCAATAGAAAATTTTATTTTTAAGATTTAATATTTTATTTTTATTTTAAAATATTACAAATAATTATATATACTTCTATATCTTTTATTTATAATCATATTTATAGTTTATATATCTAAACTTAAATAACAATTTAAATTCATAAAATTTTAAAACATAGGCAAGTATTACTTAGTAACATTAATAAAAAAAATTATACTCATAAATACACTTTTATATACATAGTGATACCTTACCTAATTAACAACATTGATGGATGGAAATTTTATAAATTTTGAAGGCTTTTATTATTTATGTAAGGTAATATAATTTTATAATTTGTTGTTATTTTCTTTTCATCTCATCCCTGTTCATGTCATAACTAAGAAAATTATAAATCTAATAAGGGTTAACATGATGATATGAACATATGTCAAAACCCAAAAGCATCAATAAAATCTTAACATGAACTATCTAAAATGAAGATGTGTCAAAGACACGAATTGAAAGAAGATACATAAATTAGTAAAATCTATGTCAAAAGAAAGCGACAAAATAGAAATAAAAAAGTATATATATTCAAGAAGAAATTGGAATGGCTATTGCCAAAGACTAGAAAAAACTCCTAAACTAGACTAGAAGCAAGAAAGAAATTGACAAAAGTGAAGAAGGCTTCATTCTTGTCTCTATATATATTATCTATCTAAGAACTATATTGCGGCATTCTATAGGACATCCAACATATGTCCAATTTGTAAGATATGTATCAAACTTATAAGACAAGTTTCTTATATGTGCGCCACATACTTCATTTATTCCACAAGCTATCAATATATTCGACACATGGCTAACTTGTTGGCCAAGTTTTTAACCTATCAATCACCTATAGATATGAATAAAGATGAAACTACATCTATGAAGCTTCCAAAAAGCTTTTCTATAAGATATTATAAAACTAACCTATTTTTATATATTTCTATCTATCTATATTAATTAGATACTTATTAGAGCAAATCTTATGTCCATAATATGATATGATTGTGTGCGCTGTCATGTTGCAACCCGTTTATATAGTGAAAAGTATGGATAAGAATAATTTATACTTAATACTTGATTATTTCGGTTCAATAGGAACTTAGGATACTTAAAAAAGGGTTTATAAAAGCCTCTTAGATTATTTTCTTGTTTTAATAGTAATAGATAAAAATTAGTTATTAAATTTTTGTTCTAGATTGTACAAATTCTATTACTGCTTTTGAAAAACCATAAGTTAATAAAAATAGAATAGAAAAGATAAATAGTTAATATGGTTGATATTAGGATTAAGTTGAGGATAGGATTAAGCTTAAAAATCCTTAGAATTAGTTGGATTGATATCCGAAAATTGACCGTATATGAGACATGGTCAAAATTAGACCTCTAGCCACAAAAACAGCCACCAAGGGCAAGAGGTCAGGACATTTGGAGATTGGTGACTAGAATTAGGGAGCTAGCTTGAAGCTTATTCCATAAACATTAAGCTTGTTTCCATAGGGTTTTGGAGGACTTAGCAATTGCTATTCAAAGTCAAGGTTTATATAGGAGATTATATTTTTATACAATAAAATTAGAGCTAGCACTTGTGGCTATTCTGTGCAATTGGTGTAACATCTATGATTGAAATTTTGACAATGCATGATTGATTGAGTGTTCTAAGATTGAGTGAAAAATTGTACCAATCTAATAATGCATTCGGGATTTATTTAGTCTTTAGTACAAAGAGGTACCAAAAATTGACAATTTAGGGTTGGTTGGGGATTTTGCAATATCTTGAGATCTATCAATTGGATCAAAGAGAAAATTGGCATAGTATTGGAAGACTTAAAGATGGAACTACACATCAAATTTTAATTGAAGTTAATAATTACAAAAGGAGAAATTGATACTAGGGCTTCTACATTAACTTTCAAGCCAATAGCCAAGTAACATTAATACAGATTTTGATCAATTTTCCACAATCTATAAGTTGGGTTGGGTTGAAACTTTTTAAGCATATAGAAGGCTTGTGTTTGCATTTTTGTGCTAAGTTTCACACTAATTTGATGGTTAGATTAAAAATCACATCTTATTGAAATTCACTAATTAAAATTAAGACTTGTAAAGAGACTCTTAGTTGCTTGATTGTAACAAGTAATATGCAATTAGAATTTATATGTGGAAGAAGTTATCAAGACAAGTGTTTTTAAGCACTTTACATTGATTCAAGCACTCTTGATATGATATTCAAATCATACTTTTTATATACAGATAAAACTTCTTAAGGATCATTGGATACATGTGAATTACAACTTCATCCTCCACAACCAGGTGCCCGATGCATTCCCAAATAGGACAATATATTATACAACAATACTAATTATAGCCAAATTATATCTGCATGCTAAATTATTGTGTTTTTCTCGTAATGAATTATAGAATTATAAAATTTAGGTAGCAACTATAATAGTAATAGAAGGTCTTTTAGATGATGGATGTTAAATGAGTTATACATGAGACCTCTTTATAAGCCATCTGGATACATCAATAAAAGTGTAATATTTCAATCTAAGTTGAATTTATTGGTTGTGGATAGAGAAAGATGTTGAATATACTTGTTAGATGTTTATTCTTTTCATTTATTTATAAGGTATCTTGCAAATTCTTTGGTTTCTAATAGAATGAGGTTTATTCTATGTATATCATTATTTTTTAGCTTCAAGCCAACTACAATACTATAAAAGTATTATCTGATTGATAATTTGATAATTCAAGCTTCCATTCTACAATTTTGGGACATGAACTTGCAAGGTACAGCTTTTGTCTTAGAACTTCCATTACGACTATAATAATATGTTAAATATAGCATCTTTTGGCCAAATTTTTTTTTTTTTTTTTATTTTATTAGGATCATTGTTTACATTTATTCCTTGCCTAAAGATGGTGGATATCTTCAAATGACTATCCACTAAAGATTATTATGTCCTTCATGTTCACTTTGAAAAATTGGCTCTCTTAAAAGTTGAGGAATTAGATTTAATCTATTTAAAAATAATTTTGAAACTACATAAGATAGATATGAATGAAAAAGTAGAGTTGTTGGTCAAATTTTTTGATCTAATGATTTAGAATAATATTATTTTTATGATTATATAGAAATCAATGGTTTGAGAGTTTTTTTAACCTTTTTTTTACAATCAATAATTATAATTATCATTGATTTTTATATTGATTTTTCCTATTATTCACTCTTTTGTAAAGCTCTTGCAAAGAATTTCTTGAGTTGGAACAATTCACATAAAGAATAGTATTGCATTGATAGCAGATGACTTGATGTAATATTATTCTAGAAAAGTAGTATTTTTGTTTCTACTACAAGTGCAAATCATGATGTACTAAGTTTTGAACAAGAGATTGAAACATGTATTTATTTTGAATTGCAATGATTGAATGGGTTTCATTTGGTTGATGTGGTGCCAATTAGCAACTTCTCTATAGTTCTTATGAATTCTTTGTAATTGACTATTCTATTTTTTTATTTTTCTTATTTTTCTTATGTAGCTCAACTTGTGAACCAATTGTATAATTCTACAAATCATAGTCCTTGAATCACAAAATTAGGATTTTATTCCTTAGTTAATTTATTCAATTTTATCTTTTCTTTTAATTAATTATATAAAAAGTGAGGTTAATAGTTTACGACCTAGGAATAACCTTTGTTCCAACAAATATTATCAACTAAACAAGGAATATTAGTTAAGGGATATTAGTTTTAAAAACTTTATTTTTCAAATTTATTTGGTATTGTATGAAAAGTTATATTGTTTGAAAAAACCTCAATATCCTTTAACTTGCTACCAACATATTTACTAATATGTTTTTGTTGTTTTTAAATGTTATACATGCATAACAACAACAAAAAAAATTTAATATGCAAGAGAATTGGTAATTTTAAAATTTAAGAATTTATATATGCTATAATTATATTTATGTCTAAAATAGCTCAACTACATTGATATGACAAATAGATTTAGTATTAAATACAAATGTATATTTATTCTATGTAAGATCAAGTTCTTTTGTATTTAAGTTCTATATATATATATATATATATATATATAATTAATTAAATTTTTTAAATAAATAAGATAAAAAATATTTTTCATATAAACACCAAGTTTAAAAAATTAGTTGTTGGTCAATAATGCAATGTTGTATCAATTGTTTACATGATGAACACTATAAGGGTTTTACTTCACTTCTTGAAATCTTCCATCTATGCATTATTTTAGATAAAAATAGACACTGACCTAGCATCAAAAGTTATTTGAAACTTTCAGCTGTATAACATTAAAAACAATTACAACTTTTGACTGCATGGCAATCTCAAGCAGGCACACTGTCAAATAGTATGATATTCTGCACTTTTGTCATTAATTTTATTTATCTTATTGACCCCATCATCAGCAATGTATTTCATATGAAACTCATCCATTTTTTATATGTGATTTATTTACAATTCTGATTAACATTCCACAATTTCTAAATTATTAAAAACTAATACTCATAAATATTTTGAGGTCATTCTGATTTTAGAATTACACAAGTAATAAATATAAAGATATTCATTGGTAGTCTAAAATATTTATGAGAATGTGTAATTTCCAATTTGTGAAGAGATGTATGTCCAAACTATGTCTATAAATTTGAAAATAAAAAATGTCTAAAATAGCTCAACTACATTGATATGACAAATAGATTTAGTATTAAATGTTTGTGTGCAGTTTGCTAAGACAACATTTAGATTTTGTAATTAAATCAACTTCAGATTATAAAATAAAATCTTTTTACAATATTTTGTTTCATAGAAGTACAACTAATTCCTTTTAGCATTTCATTTCACAATACAATCCTTGATGGTGATTCATCAGTATTAATATTTAATTTAACTCCATTAAAGCACAATTTTTAAATATTTCAATATCTACAAATCATATAACTTATAACTTATGATATATGTATATATATATATATATATATATATATATATATAATTCTTTAAGTATCATAATAGAAATAAATATTTTAGTTTTTTCTTATAAAATATAATTAAATATTGCATAATTGGATGATTTAAGAGGAAATACAAAAAAACAACAAAGAAACACATATGTATTATTAAAAAAATATATTTTAAAAATAACATATACTTTAAAAGTTTTCAAATAAGTTTTTTTAATACGTACACTATCAATATATTGCATGTAACAATTTATGTCAAATTAGGAATTATGTTTATATTTATTTCTGCTGCAAACATATAGCAAAAGTCTTATTTATTTTTATTATTTTTATTATTTGCAAGAATATTTTTATTTATTTTTATTATTTTTTATTATTTGACACATACACACATGCGTGTATACAGTCATGTGTGTTTCTTTTAATACAAAACAAATCCACTGAATGTGATTTTTTTAATATAATTTATATTAATTTTTAATTTTTAATACTTGGATATAAAATATGTTAAAAATATGTTACTTTAGGTTTATTATATTTTAAATTTTACTTGAATATATAATTTTAATACTATGCATACTCCTACTTGATATGTTTCTTTTGGAAGTGATATCTGAACAATTAATATTTTTCATGTGCAATTATTTGGGAAGTATTTTACTTCAGCTGCATTAAATGAAAGTGTTTGACCAGTGAATAGTACTCGATGGGTGCTTATTATTTCTATGAGCATTTATTTTTGCGTCAAAAATGAAACCGACTTTAATTCGTTACATTGGTCTTTTATTGCATTGAATTTGTTGACCAGGTACATTATAGTATCAGACTCTGTCAATAATGTTTTTCCTTTACTTCTTTATATATTAAATGTGTAATACTGAAAACTTTTAATGTTTTTGCTATTTTCGTTGAAAACATCACATGAAGTAAATGAATAAATAATTTTGATAAAATCAGCTAAAATTGGAAATCATTGAGTTTTCAAAGAACCTTTTACTCAAGTATATTTTTGGATGTTTGTTTGTTTTTTAATAGTTTTTCTTTGCTTTTCTTTTTTCGATTTTAATTCTTGAGAGTCGTGCCTATTTCATTTGAAGAGACTATATCAACAAATAATATATATATATATTTTTTATAATTGATACTAGAATAAAAACCGAAAGGAGACATTGTATTGAAATCGAGAGCATTGAATATGGTGAGGTGAAGGGAACGCGTTCCAGAGACCGAGAACCGTAGGACGGGATCCGTTCCCACAGACGAGAACATATACTCGTGGCTCTGAATGGCGATGGCGATGGTTTCGTCTTCGAAACCCTAATTGTCTCGCCCCACCTGTTCGGCTTTCGTCTTCTTCCTCCGAGCCTTCACTTCCCAAGCCATTGCTACCCCTGCTTATGGAATTTGAATGCCATGAATCGTCACGTCCAATTTCTGCTCGCTCAGGAATGCTTTATCGCGGCAAGGACGCGAATGTCTCATGCGTAAGCAGCTTCTTTCAAGTCTTCTTTTTATAAGCGCTGCACGGTGGCGGGATTTGTTGGTGTGAGAGGAGAACGCGTAACGAATTATTATGTCGATCGATTGGATGAAGGCGGCTGGTGTGAAGGAGCAGGATGCAGAGGTGAAAGATATGCAGGAAGACATTGTTCATACGCTGGATGACGACGAGCAAGCGAGTCTCCAGGATATTGAGAAAGAGGTTGATAATCTCGGCACTTTGGATATGAAAATGGCTTCAGGTGACGATGTTAGCAATGAGACAGGGGGTCTTGGGAAGGATACAGATTCCGTGGTAGGGACGTCTATGGCTATTACGGACATGGAGAAGAAGAAGAGACGGGCTGAGCGTTTTGGCACCGACCTCAAGATGTCGGAAGCCGAGAAACGCAAGCTGAGAGCCGCCAGATTTAATGATGGTGTAAAGAATGGAGCAGTAGCGAGTGAGGCGGCGGTTGAGGGGAAGAAAGTGGAGGCTGCGAAGGTCTCGACTAGTGTTCTAATTGAGGCTGAGAATGCAAAGAGGAAAGCTAGGGCGGAGCGGTTTGGGGGGGTGCCAAAAGAAATCACTCTGGAACCCAAGGTTCGCCATGATGATGTGAGTCCAAAATCTAAGTTGCCTCAAGACGAGGAGGCTAAAAAGAAGGCTCGCATGGCGAGATTCGCTATGGCGGCGAAATAAGTTTCAAAGGAATCGCGGCCCGATGCAAGTTATGTAGGATAATTCAAGGAAGTGGTGTTTTCTCACTCATCTACCCCCCCGCACATTTTTATTGTTTGTGCATAGAGGCCCTCCGGTTTCTTGCGGTCAGTGGCAGAAATTTTATTGAATTATGCGGGTTATTTCTCTTCCTTGGGGACGTTCTTCTACACATGCAATCGTTGCCACACAGTAGTGCGGGCGTGAGCAAGTATCTCGGTCGGTGTGTTGGTTTGCTTATGGTTTACGTATCACTGTTGATTGGCTGTTGTACTTCTGAGAACTTTTGGAAGCCTGTCATCATAGATGTCTGTCTAGCTTTTGTAGTTTCTAGGTATGTGTTTGGCATAGTTGGCAGTGAACTCCTGGATCGGAACATGGTTAGTGTTGAAGTCAGCAGCATGTCTTCCGCAGGATGGAGTTGATATGTCTAGAATGGTTTCAAAATTTTGTCCTGAATCCATGTACCCTTCCCGAAGCTGTACTTAGTCATCTTCTCTTTATGTTAGGAATGAATACCTTCTGCCGTTAGTTGTATTCGCATTGGCAGCTTTTCTTTGTTCCTTAGAACTTCATGATTTTCCGTGAAAATTATGGTTAGCGCGGGGTTTGTAGGAAGTCTAAAATATGCATTACTATCCGTTTTTTTGTTGTGTAGTTGCCTCACGGTTCACTAACATTGTTTGTCAAGTGGTATCCGGGTTTTGTTTTTTGCAAAGAAAGCTTCTAAGTCACAAACATGGTAACAACTTCATAAATGAATTATCAACGCGCTAAGTACCATTATTTTCAAGCCGAGTAGTCGGTTGCTTCAGTGCTGCGGTTTGTTTCTTCTTGTTGAACCTTTCTGCCGGTCGGTTGGTTTCGTCACAAACCACCTTTTTACTTTGTTTATTTTTTATTTTTATTTTTTAATGTGAGTATTGAGTGTTTTTTCTTCATCATCAACTTTCTTTTTTATTATTTTTAAGACGGAAACTGTCACTCTATGTTTGACTTGCTTTCAAGTGGACTCGGCTTTGAAAATTTAGTCTAAAGGTGTCGATCTTCCAACTTAGGCAGATTAGTTTTTGGTTACACAGTTGGAGCTTACTGTTGGTCTTATCTTTCCTTTTCTCATAGATCCAGTCAATTTACCGCTAAAAGCAGTACCAAGTTCACAGTTTTAGTGCATTTTGAATGAGCTTTCAATGATCTGTCTGAATAGGCGGACTTTGCAGACTGCTCCATCTGCTGTAAATTTCCATACTGACCATTCAATTGGATGTTCATCATTTGTTGTAAGGCCGGTGCGTGCAATCTCCACTGGAATGCTTCCAACTGTCGAATGATGAATACAAAAGCCAAGCTGAGCCACTACCAAAGTTGAAACGCTGCCTACAACCATTCATTGAACCATCGGATGAAATCTAGATGTATGAAAAAGGCAATCCAAGGACGGAAAGCGTCGAAAAGTTCATCCGTCATGCAACAGTCTGGGTCGGGGGAGCCGTGGACCTATCACCGTGTCACCTATCATCGACACCGCGACAGCTGGCCCGGAGCAGAACTTAGTGCCGTGATTTGTTGCGCCATCGCTGAAAGCATCGCGGTGAGGGCTAATTGCATCGAGTTGCAGCAGGAGAATCTGATGGACCCCGCGTGGTAATGCGCAGCGCATCTGATTCGGGAAGATGCGTGAGACGTGCTAGGAGCTAGAAGCAGCGGGCCGAGGAAATCGAAGAGAACCTAGAGATTAGAATCCGTCTGTGCCCTGGCCCCGCGAGTGTTATTTTTCTGTCTTGGTATGATTGGAGGTCATCAATGTCCTTTGAGAACATCTTTTTCTTTTAAGAACAGACTGCATCGCTCTGTCCCCGTTCTGAAGCCCGTTTCTATGATCCAATGGACCTGCCATCATTGCCCAAACCCTCGGGTTTCTCCGTGTGACGGGCTTGCTCGCTCTCACCCCCGTGCTCTGTCGCTAGTGTAATTGTCTATTTGCGTGACGGGAGTTTTCACTGTCCGGCTTCGTAGGCCGTGTTCCCCAATTTTGTCGTCCCCGTCCGTGGGAGGTTTTCCGTTGGCGGACTAATTGTCGGCTTTGCGTCATGGACCTGCAGTGTGTGTACTCCGTTGTGGCGGGATAGCGACGAGTCTGTGTAGTGAGGAACTTCTTGATGTGATTTGCGAGGAGTGGTGATTTAGTCAGAGGCGCTTTGGCAAGAGAGGGAAGGTTGAGGGAGTGACGGGAATTTAGAGCCAGTCGGAGTGGAGAGCGAGCCAAAGACATGGGAGCCGTGACCTCGTCCGTGGCGGCGAGGTTTGCGTTTTTTCCTCCAACGCCTCCGTCGTATCAGGTACTGGTGGACGAGGCAACGGGCAAGTTGTGTATGACGGATGTGTCGCCGCTCGAGAATGTGGATGTGTTGAAGTTGACGACGAAGCGAGGCAACGAGATTGTGGCATTGTTTGTGAAGCACCCGTCGGCGTCGTTGACTCTTCTTTATTCACATGGAAACGCGGCCGACCTAGGTCAAATGCATGAGCTCTTTGTGGAGCTTAGTGTTCACCTGCGGATTAACATACTCGGGTAAGTAAAATATATTGTCTTTCTATATCTGTTTTGGTTTTTCCAGGAAAACATCGAAGTTCGCGCTTACTTTACACAATTATTACATGCGTACTGAATGAGTTTTGTTCATGAGCACGCTTGAGATTGTGGTTCACAGTTTCAAGAAATGAGATGCCATGAATCAATCCTCCACTTGGGATGGTTATGAATGAACGGTTTCTTTCCCGCTTGCGGCTCATTTGTGGTCTTCATCTCAACGCCTTACTTAATAGGTTCCAGCCAGATCCGTGAGTACTGCAATGAGTGATTTTTAACAGTGGCTTTGAGAACAAACGGTAAACGCGGTGTGAACTATGATATTTTTATAATACCACGCCGGATACATTTTGCCCGATTTATTTACAGGTTTCTCCGTGAGTTGCTTTTTGTAAAGACGCACCAGTAGTGCTGTGTTTTTTTGTGGCATTGCAAAGGTCTCGGTAATTGTGGCAACTTCATTCATTTTGAGTGAACCAGAGAACTGAATCCGAGAATTTCCACATTCTATTATTTTCAACCCTTTTGTAGGTTCAGGGTAGTTATCGACAAAAGCTTATTTTATGATCTATGTGGTATATTAGTCTTTGGAGTTATAGCCTAAGAAGCCAAGTGCATTGCAAACCTGAGGAAATGTTCATTCTCTTGATGAACCTACGTTGTGTCTCAGAAGTGATAATTATGTCGCCTCGGTGTGTTCACTGTGAATGGAGCAATTCTCTCCTTTCTCGGGTTTATTAAGCTCTAGTTGCAATCGATTTGGATTAGCTGGGTTTGCGTTCGAAGCATGATGATGAAGCAATTTTGTTGTCTGATCCATATGTGGGTTGTCATTTTGCAGTTACGACTACTCAGGTTATGGTGCATCCACTGGAAAGGTTAGTCTGTATTTTGTGGTGAAAGCAGTGGAACAATTAATAGTTCGTTAGGGGGTATTGGCATGTCGTGGTAGGCATTATTAAGTGTGTCCCTCAATGCTATTCCCCGGAACCTATGTGAAACTTTAATAGTAAGATGACTTTTGATTTGATTTTTCAAAGATATTGGAGGCATTTCACATTTTTTTTTTTGAAAATAGTTAACACAATTTGGAATAGTAAGAAGAGTCTAAGCCACACAGTACCGCATTCATTTTCAGCATTGGGTTTTGGCTGGTGAGAGAAACTGATTGGCTTTAACGTCGTGTCTTTCTCCACACAGCCCTGCTTAGGTCAAATTCTCATTGTGCGTATGTTTATTATTTATTTATTTGTTTGTTTGTTTATTGATTACATTATCTAGCCAGGTGAGCCAAACACGTACGCAGACATTGAAGCAGCTTATACGTGCCTGGAGGAGAAATATGGTATTCGCGAAGAGAACATTGTGCTATACGGGCAGTCAGTGGGCAGCGGTCCTACCTGTGATTTGGCTACTCGTCTACCCCGTCTTCGAGGTGTAGTACTTCATAGTCCAATTCTTTCTGGACTTCGAGTGATGTATCCAGTGAAGCGCACGTACTGGTTTGACATTTATAAGGTATGTTGATGTACTACTTGTAGCTGCATTTCGCACTATAGCTTCCACAAGTCCATGATAGATTTAGTGCACTTCCAATTTAATCTGATCTAAATAATTCTCGTCATGCTAACGTAACTATAGATCGATAAAGTGTGGCACATTCGCCATAATATTTTTATCCTGGTACTTCTGGAGACGTTGTTCAACAATCTTTAGGAGTGTCGTTTCTTCCTTGATTATGATTAGATTGTTACCGCTATGATGCCATTATCACGAGGCTTTCTATATGACTGTTTCTTGTTAAATATCGAATTGAGTTTTTGTCTTCGTTTACCGTGTAACTTTAGTAGTTGATTCAACATCGATGCGCCCCTGAAAAATGCTGGAGAGCATTTATTAAGCTGATGTGTCGGTTGTGCAGAACATCGACAAAATTGGTCAAGTCTCTTGTCCTGTACTTGTAATGCATGTAAGTAGGCGCTTCCTCTTTTTTAAGTTCATTTCAGCTGTGTGTGTCTTGTCCAACGCTCGATTATTATTTCAAGCTTTATTCATGCTTTAAATAGAGTTGCGTTAATATATTCTCGATTATTTTATATGAAAGAATCTGAAGTCATTACTATTATGGCTAGTGCATTCCTGATTTGAGGACTGAAACATAAATCTCTTTCTGGGGGTTGTGTAGAATGTCTGATTATAATGTGGATTTGTAAATTGTAGGGAACGTCTGATGAAGTAGTTGATTGGTCACACGGCAAGCAACTACATGATTTATCCAAAGAGAAGTATGAGCCACTGTGGTTGAAGGGTGCTGGTCATTGTAATTTGGAATTGTATCCAGAATATATTAAGCACCTCCGTAAGTTTCTCCAGTCGTTAGAGCGATCTCCTGACATCAGTAGGAAGACTTTAGAACCATTCTAAATGTAATGCCACACAGGTGTTCAAGAATCTTCTTTAGGGAGTTTGTACATAATGCCTTCCTACTGTTTGCATGTTTCAGGAGGTTTGGGCTCTGGGCCGCCTTTGAATGTGAAAGTGCATAGAAAAAGATGGAACCCTTTCATTGTGTCTGACCATTGACGATTAGCACTTCAAAAAACTGTTCCAAGTGAGTGGATTACAGTTAAGTTTCTTTTTATTATTTTAGTAGACCAAGAAGGCTCTACTATCTTGTTTTTATTAAATGATCCAGGATTGTACCGATAACTTAACAGTCAATTGTTGATGTTGTGTTCAGCATGTCTCACCTATCTGCATGGGGCGTTGTGGCATTGCATTCATAGGTGGTCGTGGTTACGAAGTTCGTTGTGTAGCTATGAGCAGTATTAAGTCATTGAATTTCTGTACCACAAGTCTGGAAATACATGTTCCTTTGACGCCTTTTTGCATCCTGCACTACAGCCGGCAACATCTCCTCTCAAGATGAAATTTTTCCTTTGTCCTAGCGGCTCTTGTTTTTGAGACAGTTGCCGATGTAAGGCGATCAACTTGAGAAACTTAAGATTACGTCAGTGGCGCCTGTTGCTAATCAAACACATTGGTTAGAACCTGCGCTGATTGAAGCTTGAGAAAAAGTTCAAGTTTACAGATGAAGAAAATGGCATGCTCTAGATCTATTTGCTGTGTCGAAACGCAAGGCTCTTCAACCTCGATAAGGTCATTGGTTTCCGGTGTTGTAAACTGTCTGATTGTTCTGTTCCCTGAGATTCTACTAACATTCTTACGAACTATCAAGGCAATGGTTATAAGAAGAGTATCTTTCGTATTATTTTCAGAAGTGGTGTTTGTCTCTGATGCGTCTTTAGGAGCAGTGATTGATCATTAGTATTCAAAGATTTGCTTAAAACTGAGCTGAGAACAAACCTGTCTAACCTAGCTCAAGATAGAATTCAGAAAATTCTTATAACCTGTATTGGTATGATTTTGAAGTTTCTTTGAATTGTGTCATGGTTATTGGTTATGATTAGAAAAACTCTTTAGAATTGACCAATTGTGACAAATTGAAGCATTCTTTTTATTATCATTAATTATTTTTGACTAGGACTTGAGGCATTTTTATGCAAACTTAATGAATCTATTATTTTGCACAAATGTAAAATTTATTTGTAATAGAAATCCAACACTATAGTAACTTATGGAATATATAAAAGAAACTTTTTGGCATCTTTAATAATATTCTTTCTTTTATGTAATTTTTGTTTTTATATTGATTCTTTTAATTATATAAAAATATTAAAAAAATCAAAATATGAATATTAAAAAAAAAAAAAACCATCTAATTTTTATTATAAGTCTTTTCAATAATTTTTATTTCAAGTATTTTTAATAATTTTTAATTATTAAAAATTAAAAATAATTATTTCTTGAGTTAAAAAATTAATTATGATGTTATGTCTTTTTAAAGATACAATATTTCTAAAAAATTATACCACTTTACTAATTCAAATCACTAATACTTTTAAATAAAATATTTATTAGTAAACAAAGTTTAATTTGGATAAAACTATGTTTTTTTTCCATAAATTTTTATTTCACCAATATGTTTTAAATTTTGGACATTATTTTTAGATTTTTAAAAATCCTGCTAGTATTAAAATCCTTTAAAATTAAATCAAAAATAAAAAAATCAATTAAAATTAAACACACAAAAATTATAAATAATTTTTAGATTTTATTTATAAAATATATAATTTTATCAATATTAACTAAGTATCTTTGATGCTAAAGACAATGATAACTAATTGTCTTTTATTTTGTTAACTTTGATATCTATATTTTTGAGCTTTAAAATTGTTAGAAGCTTTCTAAAGGACTAGGTGACATTTTTAGAAATGTCAAAAAAAAAATCTTTCTTTATGCTTCTTTATGACTCTTTTGTCAAGATACTTATTAAAGTGGCCATTGTAGAATATCATCTTTGTTGGTTATAGCTGTCTTTTTATAACAATTGCAAAAGAGCATATTGTCTTCTACTTTATTTGGACATTTAATCCCTTGTTTGCTTCTATAACAAGTATTGCTTCACAATATACACTTGATACTAGTGTTGTTTGATACTAGTGTTGTTTGAGCTTTTGCCTATATGGTAGTTCAAACAATTGTACTTTTTGAGACATTGTCATTAATAATTTTAAGTAATAGGATCTCTTTATTTTTTTAATGTTAAATCTTAATTTATAAAATTAAATATTAAATTAGATTATATACATGATTTATGAAAAACATCAATATTAATGATAATAATATTTTAGAAGTTTTATAGTATATTTTAATGTAATCTATAAATTTTAATATTTATATAATAATATTTAATTATTAATAATATTTAAATTTTCAACTAAAAATATAAATATATTAATTAATTTTATTTATTAAATTAAAATATATTTGAAATATAGAATATAATTAAATTAAAATATATTAATTAATTCAATTGAAATCATATAATTATCATGCATCATTAGCATTTTACATGATATAAAGTTATAAAACTTTTTAAATTTTCTTTTTTTAATTGATTTATTTTTAATTGGCATTCCAACAATAAGTAATCTTAATTCAATACATTAGAATTTTAATTTGCTAATACCACAATTTTTTTTCTTTAATACTTATTACAGGATTCTATTTGTAGCTAAGATATTAGAATATAATTACCTCATTCTGTAATCTAGCCAAGAGGACCTTATTTGTAAGTCAAAAAAATCAAAAAAGAATCAGTCAAATTCAAAAAGAGATCTAAAGTATAGTACTAGCACATCACCCATCTTTTTATTATTCTTTCAAGAATTAATAAAAAATAAAATAGACTATTTTGTTTCATGTTATCCCATTGGGTGAGCTTCTGTATTACCTTTCCACATTAAAGATATCTCCTGTAAACAAAAACCAACACTCCAATTAAAAAATAAATAAATAAAACATAACATAAACTTTTAGGGCTAGTACATGTCCCTTATGTATCTCTCCATGGTTTAAACCTCACGTAAGATTTATCCTTCTAGACACTCACGAACATAAATTAACGAATGATAAACAGATGGATGATAGTTAGTGACGAGAAGGCGAAGCTCCGCCGGATCCCATGACCGCGGTTCCGGGCACGGCTACCGGCACCAGGTCATGCAACACCGAGCTGGCGTGCTTCCGTGAAATAGCACACACATTCTCGCACGCAGCTCCGAAGCCATGTCGGTGACTCTTTCTAACAGAAACATCGCTTCCAATCGGACTTCTGTTACGTTGCGCCACACTTGTCCATCGCTGGCTTCGTTTCTGAGTTTGGTACACTACCGATCATGTTTGGTACGCTTCGTGACTTACTGAATGAGCCGGTTTTTGTTGGGTAAGTGGACATTAACAAGAATAAAACAAACCAGGGTTGGGTTAGGTGAGACGGAGGCACAGAGCCGCACAATGCTTCCCAGGGTTGCGAGAGAGCGGGCCCCGCAAATACATATATTTTTGCTTGCCATTTTTTTTTAAAATCAAAATTTTGACCAGAAAGTTAGTAATATTCGCGTAGGTTTTTTTTTTTGCACTCTGCAGGTAGCGCACGATTATCAGCACACCAAGGTGACCAGAGACAACTTTTGTCCAAAGCGGGGCCACATGTCGCACACATCATCGTCGTCGACGGATTTGATCTGACATGTATATATATACATTGGCCTTACCTTGATTGTGTTGTGGGTTCCGAGATTGGCCGAGAGTAGGTAAGCGTTGCGCGGTGGTTTTATGGTTTTTACTTTGACAGGAAAACATTTTGGTTGTGTTTCCACGGATGTGGTTTTTTGGAAATCCAACGCTAGCGTGAAAAAGTTGTCGATTCTCCCCGTTCATCTTCCCCGTGAAATTGCCTTGTTGCGTTTGCCGCATCGGTATGAGAAGTCGATAAAGATTCGCGGATTGAGTTTGAATGATTCCAATGGAACAACGGCGAAGGGGAAGTCTGCAGCGTTTCTGTGAAGATTACCACCGGGAGTGATTTCGAAGACTCTTCTGGGACTAAATACAGCGTTGAAGAAATTGTCAGAGTCGGTTTGGAGTCGTGGAATGCAAGGAGTGGTTGTTGGGAATGGCTTGAAGGAGTTTGAGATTCTGCATGTATGAGCGTACGAGTGATGAGGAAGGGCAGAGATTATTGCGAGGTGGTGAGTGCAGATCCTTTCGATGGAGAGATATCCGAGGATTGTTCAGACTCGGAGTTTGATGTGGAGCATCCGGACAACTCCGAAGCTGCGAGACTGGAGAGGGAGAACATGCTAGAGCTTTACAGCGGCGATCACCCGCAGCTGAAGCTTGCGTATGAGGATTGGGGGAGAACACACAGTTTGCTGGAGCGACGAGTTGAGCATGGAACTGCGTGGGCGAGCCTCGTTAGGAAAGAAATTTGTCATCTCCTCGGGGTGTTCGTTGTAGTGGAGGGGGTGTTGCTCGTTACTGTGGCGCAAACTAATCTTTTGACGTGCGAGAGCTGGTGGGTTTTCCTCTATTTGTCGTTTCTTGCCTCCGTCGTGCTCCTCATCCCACTTACGCAGAGGATCACGGTGTATTGGAGTCTTCGCAGCAGAATTTCAAACCTACTCTCAGGCTTGGAGGTGCCTCTCAAATTTTCTCATATCTCTCTTCTTCTTGGTAGATGTAGGTGTCGATATCAATTCGAATTCCTTGCATTTTGCGGATTTGAAGATTTTTGAAGCATTAGTATTCCGGATGGTTTGTTAGGTTTTGGCTAGACGGATCCACGACATGAAGACTTTGGGACCGTTGAAGTGCACATTCGATTTGAAAACAGAGGACGTTGTTATGTGCGAGATTTTGAAGAAGCCCGGTGTTTCCTCCACCTTAATCAGAACGGCGGTTGTAGCTTCAGTTATTCTTTCTCTTGTGTTCCTTCTAATGCTCGCCGTCCGATTTCGTTGTGATGGAATGATGATCATGCCGGAAAGGTTGCAGACCTTTCTCAGATTCTCCCCAGATTCCTTGAGCAGTCCGTGAAACAACGCGCCATTCAACCTCCCAATTATAGAAGAATTCATTCACAGGAAAAAAGAGTATCAGAAGTCCGTTGCCACTACTGAAAATACAAATCAGACGACAGTTCCATTGGCGCTGCGATTTAACAGATTGCTCATGATTTAGAATTTGAGCCTGTGTGGCCCATAATTAGGGCGTGTAAACCTTAGCTTGTATATATTCTAAATTTCAGATTCACCTGAATCAATAGTTCATGCAGATCTTTTAAGTAATCACACAGTGCGTCTCTGGAATTGAATCACATTCTTGAGTATATCTCCAGGTACAATCTGAATGGTTAGCTCATTTTCATGAAGTTTGTCTTGCTGTAACCAACGTGTAAATAACTAAGATGAACTACCTATTCTTAGGTAGTAAGAAAGAATACCCTCCAAGTGTACCTAGAGTGGGTGTCGTGTGTGGACATTCATCTAATTCAAAGGTTCAGGCACGTGTGAAATCCTTTGGCTTGCAACTGAATCTTGATCATCCACAAGTGGTGATCTTGGGTGAAGATATTTTATTCTCAAAAAGAAAGAGCACATTCGGTACACAATGGAGAAAGAGAAGCAATGAATTGAACTTAAGACCTCTTGTTCTGCAATACCTCTTATGTAATGCACTCACCTACCAAACATTATCGCGTGTATGTGTCACATATTTGTGTGTACGGATTTGAACAATATATATAAAGAAGAATTCTACCCCTACTCATAGATCATGTTCAGAGACGGAATGTGGTGCAACACAAAAGCGCAAAACCCTCCACCCAAATGTCACCATGTGCATAATCATCCACAAGAAAACTTTCAACTAGAGTACACCTGGTATGAGCTAGCCATCTGTTCAGTCCAAGCAATCCAGGACACCTAGTACGAGCTTGCCAAGTGTTCTGTCAAAGCAATCTAAAAGAATCTATACGAATCATTCTGGTTAGGCGATGTTGGACGAATTGAATATACAAACAATTCAGGGTAGACCAAAAGTATGGCGTCTGGTGGGGTTGTGGAATTAGAGTACACTAAACAAGATGTTATACCAAGAGATGAGATAAACATGAGGCATAGAGCTTGAGTTGACATGCAACTCAAATGAGATTGGTTTGAATGAAATCAGAAACAAAACCTGCAGGTGTCTTTTTTCAGGTTCAACAGACAATGAGATACAAAACTGGTAACAAACGAGCAACAAGTGCTGCAGCTCATCGTGACGAAGAAGAGAGTCTTGTGTGACAAAGCCTGCAGCATATCATGGAGTGTTTACGACCCCTTCTAAGAAGGTTTGTCAACTCCACCTTTCACAGAAATGTGATGCGAGAAACTACTACCATTGCTAAGCAAATTATGATCTAAGAAAACAACCACCACTGTGATGTCGTCATGAAAATGTCTCCGGATGCCGCGCTCGATCTTCTTCAGATCCGAGTACCGCATCTCCCGCTTCTTGGCCGCTTCATGCAGAGCGAATCGGATGAGGCGCTTGGCGATACCAGCACGCGGGTGATTGTGGACGATATCCACGGCCTCCTGGTTGGACAAGTGCTCCCACAACCCATCTGATGCAAAAATCACAAACTCCACATCTGCGGACAGGTCAAATACCTTGATGTCCGGCTCGGCACTCATCACAGGCCTCTGAAGCGGCTCCGGCAGCCGGAACCGACCGATCAGAGGCTCACGGTTAAATTCGGCTTTCTTCAAATAAACATCGCCGATGGAACGGGAGACTTGGATCAACCCCTTCACACGCCACACTCCGTGCTTCAGCACCACAATGCGCGGGTCATCGGGATGCGCGGCCTGCAGGTCCTGCCTGACAGTCTCAACACTGGCGTTATGCTCAGTAGAAATCTCCGTAGCAATTACTGATTGAAGGTTGCGTGAGTATCTTCCAAGCACAGCCTTGGAATCACCCAGGCTGGCGACGTACAGCTTGGACTCCCAAACCACCCCTACCAGGCAACAGGAACCGACGGCAGCAATCTGGGGCTTCGTAAGCCATAAATCCTTCACAATTTCCAAAAATCCCTCCTCTGTCTGCTTGAAAGCTTGTCGTAGAACATCGGCAGACATTCCCCCTTCTTGTGAAGCGAACTTCTGCAAGTGACGGTAGAGACTATCATTGACGTAACGAGACGCCTCGGGACCGCCATGACCGTCGTACACTCCAACAAATGTTCCAAATGGTCCGGTTTCAACTTGGCTCATGTCCTCCAAGATTGCATTTGCCTGAACAGCGGCAATAGAAAATTGTCCTGTGGCATGATCAACCAGATCCTTGTACCACAGCAGTGGGTCATGATTATCTCCGCTCTCCTCCCCCAGGTGCGTGTACTTTTGAACCGGACGCCAACATGCCATCAACATCTTCATTACCCACTCCACCATCCTTCGAATGCTCCTCCTTATCCAGCTTCTTCATACTTCCACTCCATACCCCCTTCGCTTCTTCCTGTACATTCGACGCTAAACTAACATTCACTTTTTGCTTCACATTCGCCTCTCCTTCCACTTTGTCACGGTACGATCCAAACACAAATGTACAAACGTCCCTGATTCTTATGAATGTCTACCTCAAGAGTACAAGCGTAGAGGACAAATTGTGCTCCGCAAACAGTCAGCTCTCCAAAGAATATGCCTTGTGCGACAATGCAAATCGTCAAAAGTATTCACCAGAAGCTTGTGAACGAGTCCAATAGCGATAAACACCCTCTTTTTGCCACGAATAAGGCTGCTTATAACTTCAGTACCGCACCAGCAGCACAAAAACCTGAAACATTGTTTAAAACATGGCATTGCGATGGTTCAGAAATTATATTGCACTGAAAACACGGAGTAGATCCCTACATCCAAAACAAGAATATATCGCACATATAAAAAAACACAATCCAAGACGTCATTCACAAAAGAAATGACCAAAACAAGAAAGATAGCTGCAGATTCAGCAGAGAATCAACAGAGGCACCTGAGAGGCTGCTTATATAATTCCAATATCATAAGTTCTACCTACTTTGGAACGATCCCAACGTAAGACCCTAGATGTATTTCCAAGCGATTAGTGTTAGAATCATCTAGCTTTATTTCGATTTAACACGATAGGTCACACACTAAACTTATCATCGTGCATTGAATTGACCTAACAGGCTCTAATTGGTGTCAGATTCTAAACCAAGAACTTACAGAGAAATTCTAAAGGCGCAAGCAAAGCTCGCTACTTGTTTGGCCGGATTGTTGTCGCATAGGCACGCAATGGCAACAAGTCAAGGTTGCATAAGAGGTTGTATGCCATCTTGTCCCGTTTCCATTACCCTTGCCTGCAGAGCAACAATTTTGCATATAACCATCCGCATAGGCACACTTTCGGTGTCGTCATATGCCACTGCATGATGGTCAGCCTGTGAAAGACCAAGTGAAGAAAACGTAAGAAAAATATTCATGTAAACTCGGAAACCCTCTAAAATATGGTTTGCCATTTCCTGACCACCGTAACACAGAGAATACACCCCAAAATAGCCTCCAACAGACCTTCTGACGTCCTTACGCCCCAAGCTCTACAGGTGTGAATCACTTTCTAGTGAGCAGTGACCAATACCTCCTGCCTGATACAAGTTGGTATTATAAAAATGGGGAGCAAGAAGGTAAATCAAGAATTGCTTCCAGTGTGATGAACTCCGAAGTAGACCTTAAAGTTTTTTGCTACCCTAATCAACGAACAGGACGCACGTCGAGGAAATCCACATCAAAAACATCAAAAATTAAAATAAAAAACTAAATGAAGAAGCACTTTTAATGATTATCATAATAACTAAGATCAAATCAAACCATTACTCAGTAAGCAGAAACCAAAATAGAACCCTAGTGACCACATCTTCTTCCTACATCCATCAGCTTCCTTCGACAGAAATCCCGCACCATTAAACTCCAGCTCAAGTCCTACCAGATCGGGTGCAATTGACCGACACCAGAGGGCTAGATCGCTCATCGGCGACAACTTCTTAGAAATAACACAACACTCAACCACATCTTTGCTGGAACTATAGCCGCTACGGCTTCACAACCTTCGAATCAACAACCCATAACCCTACTGTGTTGATTTCCTTTACTTGCTACAACAATGATCTGAATACACAACGCAGCAAAGACACAACCCCAATCTCGGCACTTGTTCAGACCCACGAACCCTACTCCGCTCCAGCAGACAACCAGAACTCCAAACGAAAGAGAATAAATTCATCCACAACAAGCCCCAACGACGCAGAATCAAGATACACCGCAAATAACTAGCTTAACCCACACCTGTAAGTCCCGTACCAATCCAGACCCACTCCCAAAGTCCCCCGAAACCGATCCCTGACGAGATGCAAGCGCTTCCAAAATTGAAACTATTAAAGTGCCAATAGTTTCTTAATGCCAATCTACCACGCAATCTCGAAAACCTAACCCCAAAACCCGAACCCAACGGAGAAATGCCATGCAAAATCCAATTACGTACACCGACACGACGCGGCAACCCATCAATCCACCTCAGCCCAAGACATCACAAACCCCACTACCCCGCAGATAACCTCACCATCACAACACCCTGCTATCCAGCACCGACGCAGGCATCGCTGAAAGTAGCTGAAACCTCGATAATAGCGAAGACGACGATGCCGAAGACGCGGCCTTTCCGCGCTCAATCGCACCAAGAAGAGCCGCAACGCATCCTCACATGAACTGCAGGCATGCTCCACTCCGCCGCCACCACCACCACCACCTCTGACAGGAAGTCACCTCCAACCAATCCTCAATGGAGCTTATTCGCGTCCCCTTCTCCTCTCTCTTGCTCTCCAAGGAACTGAGACCCGAGTCCACAACAGTACGCAAACCACCGAACCCCAGGTATCGTAACGAACCCTAAAATACTCGTGAAAGCGCGCACCAGCTGAGACAGGAAGCTTGCAGCCGGAAGCGTTCCTTCGGGGAAATACTTGTTAACTTTGCCGCAGTAACAGACAAACAACCGTAGTAAATGACGAAGCAGGTGGGGGAAAAAGGGGAAGAAGAGATCGGTTGATGACGATGCGGTGTAGCAGGTGCTCGAAGATCGATCCCGAAGGAGATGGTCGATGCGATGGATCGATTGACTGGTGGCTGCCTGTTGCTTCGGAAGCGACGAATCTGGAGTGACGCGGAGGCGGGGGGATGCTTCCACGGTGATGCTTCCTCTTCCCCCCCCCCCCCCCCGTTTCTAGATAATCGTTTCCGCGAATTCGATCTCCCCCTCCCCCTAAATTTGGTCGCGGATTTCCCCTCGATCGGCGTTTCGGTCCCTACGCGGCCAATCGGCGCTACAAATCGCCTCCCCCCCCCCGCTGCTGAAGGCACCGTGGGGTTCTTGTTCCTTCATCCACTCCGGGGTGACTTCGTTCATCCCCTCTTGGATGAAGGTAGGTGGAAAGTGCGGAACACACGAGGCCGACCAATTTTCGAAACCGTGTTAATAATATTTCCTTTGCTAGTTGAACTTCGCTTGTTGACACTGTTGTGAGATAATCATCAAGTCATTGGATTTCAATGGTCTTGATCGAAATTTCTGTTGATGAGCACAAAAACTGTTTATGTGAATCTCAATATTTTTGTTTTGTTTTGTTTTGTTTGGTTTAAATTGTTCATTTGTCTTGCTAATGCAAATATACTTATTGTGGATTATGGTTGATGTTTTGATTGACAAAGTAAGAATAAAATCTTAAACAATAAGAGGGCTGGTCTGTATCATTTGATTGTTTTTTGTATTTTTATAATCTATTGCATAAAATTCATAATTTAGATTTTTAGTTTAATACATATACTTAGATCGTGATAAAATTTAGTTAGAAGTTTAAATTTACATCAAAACATAAAAGTTGTTATTTCTTTTAAAGAATAATACATAAACAAAATATACTATTATCAAATAGAAGCTTAAAGCTGCATCAACATGGATAAAATGTAGACAAAAAATAGATAGAATTATTTATTAGTGGAATGAAAAAATAATCAAAATAGATAGTATTTTATAATAAATAATAAAGTTATTTTTAGATTTGTTTTACAATTTAAGAGACATGACACAAACTTAATATATATATATATATATATATATATATACTCTTTATTTAAAACGTGTGTATATATTTTTTTAAATTAAAATAAATATGTGCACCTACATATGCAAGACCTCTATTCAGTTACTAAAGTAGCTGATGACTATTGAAAACATAATTAAAAATATTTACATGTTTTTCACAACCACAGCATGAATTGAAATAATGCATAATCA
This sequence comes from Physcomitrellopsis africana, assembly GCA_036785485.1. Lineage (NCBI taxonomy): Eukaryota > Viridiplantae > Streptophyta > Bryopsida > Funariales > Funariaceae > Physcomitrellopsis > Physcomitrellopsis africana. Next base: position 1,125,926 of record JAWRVF010000027.1, read on the forward strand.
TAAATAGAACTACTAAATTTGAGTCACATCATATGTTTCATTTCAAATAAATATTTTTATTTTAAATTATTGTAGAAATATAAATAATTTTATTTTGCTATTTAAATAAATCAGATCATATATATATATATATATATATATATTGATATAATAATTTTTATATTTAAATATATCATAAAATAATCTAACTTCTTTCAAATGTTAATTTTTGAAAAGCAGTAGCTGCTAAAATTTTATTAACATTTGATACTTAGTATGCATCTCTTTTCAATAAAAGCATGCAATATCAAGCAATAAAGTAGGATTTCATAGTAATGCTTAAAGTTTTAGCACCTAGATAAATTAATAAAGGATACCAAAATTTGAAATAAAATAGTTTTTATTAATAAAAAAAAATTTTAAAACCATATAATGTAATATTATTGGAAAATATTAAAGATAAAAAATACAATGATTATTTATAATAAGGTATAATATATCTATAGTAGATATTGATATATATATATATATATATATATATAGTATTAAAAACATAAAAATTAAGTATTAGAATCACATCTTGAAAACAAATTATTTATAATAAAAATAACTATTTGTATTATCTAAGATTATATTAAGTAAACTTTAGCTTTAAGAAGCTTTTAGAAGATTTTGAAACAAAATTCTATGCTCTTACAATAAAAGATTAGTATAATATAAATTTGATTTTTAATACTATTTATGTAGTTTTGATATTTTAGAATAATAACAAAGAGTAGAAGAAGTAGATAAATATGAGACATACTAAGAATTTATAAAGAAAACTAAAGGATGTTATATATATATATATATATATATATATACATATATATATATATATATATATACATATATATATATACATATATATGTATGTAGAGAGAGAATATTACTAATGCTACTATAATTTTTGCTACTGCCACCACAACTTGCCACCTATTCAACATATTTTTTTAGTTTTTTTTTAGTTTTTTTCTTTGTTCCAATCAAAAAATTTGTTTAGTCAAATGGTTTGAAAAGTAATAAATAAAGAAAATTTGATTAGTTTGAAAGATATTGAACAAAGGTGGCATGTGGTGGATAGGAGGTTGTAGTGGCAATAGCAAAAATTGTGGTGGCATTAGCAAAATCCTAAATATATATAGAAAATATTCATATATCTACTTTATATTTTAAAAAATTGGTATTTATCCTTAAAATTCTCTAATTAGTTGAATTCCACATGATATATCAATTTTTTTGAATTTTTTGAATTTTTTAAACATTCTTATTTATGACTTATTGAAATATCTACTAAGCAATATGTGAAATTTATTTAAAATTTTGGCAAAAAGTATGGCAAAGTATTTTAAAATGTTTAACATAAACTATAGACACAAATATTTCAAAATATCTAGCCATTGATTCATCAGATTTTACTATATTTGTAATGATATTGTGATATTATATCATTATCTTTAGTAATTAGAGCAAATTATATCATTATTATTATTAATTAAAGCATTTAATTGAGTCTATCGTAAATACTTTCAAACCTCAAAAAGTAATAACAAGACTTCACTTGAAATTCACAGAAAAAGTTTTCATAGCAAAAAATTATCTAGAAGTCACATGCAGTATTCTATGCCCAATCACACAAGTTTTGATAGATTCATGAATTTCACGCAAGTTTTGAAACCTTACAGAACTACAGTTTTGTATTTGAATACCACCAAGCAATGGCCCAATTCATATCTCCCTGAACTCCACTTCTACAGTCCCACCATCTCCCCAACACTGCAACACATTATTCCATGTTTGAATGGGAGCTAGATCTTTCGGATCCCTCTTGGAAATGTCGCCTCCGAACTTTCGAATTTGTTTTGGGAATGTCGCTTCCGAGCTGCAGATTCTCAAACTTCGAACCCGCATCCTCGACGATTCACCCACTTTTTTTCGCAGATGATTCAACCTTGTGGCGAACTGGTCTCTCACCGACGATCTGCAGGACACCAGATTGGATGCATCATCGTTTTGAGTATGCAGTGGAGCCTGTAAAGAAGAAGTATCAGGTTCTTTCTTCTCTTAAGAAGATAGGAGCGTATTATTTCCGGTTCTCAGACGCTAAACTCGTGAATTTGTGAATTTCCAGAAAAACAAGGTCCCGAGGGGAACTGTTCCAAACCGCTCATTGTCGCCAGTCACTGTTATGTGAACAGAATCCGACTAGCAGGCTTCACTTCTCCTCGTAATCCTCAGCCAACCATTCACCACGATGATAATATCTGATTGTCTAAACGACTTCTGAGAATGCAACTTACTTGTGGCACTGTCTAGATTTCTAAACATACTACACACTGAATTCGACCTCGAAACACTGTCCGCCGAAGGAACAGAGCAACGAGCAGACTAAACGGCGATGGCTCTCCTCCTCATGGCACTTTGAATCACAAACCTATTAAACAGGAGTCTTCGACGGTAAAAAATGAATGTGATGAAAAGAAAACGAAGATAGAACTTCAGAAGAGTATGAAAAACTCTGGGTATGATTGCCGGTTGAATATGATGAACCATAGCGTCCCAAACCGTCAACTGCACCAGCTCATTGAAGAGTCAGAGATGTTGGTGAACACAATATCCCAGTGGCATGGTATTCCAAGCAAGCACGCCGACCATTGTAACCGAAGCACGAATCGGGCATCCAATGCTTCACTCAATCGAGAGAGAGAGAGGCTCAGTCGCGTTAGACCGTAACCGGATGACCCAGAACCTGATTGGCGATTTGTTAGCTCATCTTCAGAGGTTACGACTCCTGAGCTTGTGCCTTGGGAACCACGCCCACTGATTAGCTGGAATCTGTTACGCCATGATTCCAGTCCCGGATTTTTTTTTTTTTTTTTTTTTTTGCATTTTCTGGATCAGTGTGAGCTGCAGCAGGCCGTCAGTCACAATAATCAACGGATTGCTAGTCGAGGCTGTAATTCTCAACTTTAACGTCTATAGCTGCATCTCGGCAGCAGCCCGTTGATGTGGACCAGGGGCTGCATGGTTTCCGTGTCCAGGATCTAGTAGACAGGCTCTGATCGTCTTGGATCGACATGGATCGAGCTCATATCGATGGATCGATCGGCGGCATGCGTTCGTTGTCGTCATTGCGAGCTCTCGCGTCGGCGGCTTCTTAAACTGCGGGAATCGATCTCGGAATCGGTAGATGGCTGATCATTCATCCATGTACACATTCATCCGTTTTATTCATTCATCTGTTCGTTCGTTTATTCATTCGTTCGTCAAGCCTTCAAAGTATCGTCCAGTAATGTTTTTTAAAAATATTGTTAGCTGTAATTTTCATATTTGTTAAAATTTGTCACATTTCAAACACACTGTGTCTAAGACTATGTTGCCGTGGTTATTATTACAACTACCAACCAATGAACTATTTAAATTTAAAATGCATGATACATGGCTATTTCATCTATGACAATGATCTAGGGTGTTTTACACAATTATCTTGGATTTGGCCATGAAATCATTACACTATTACTAATGATAGTCAATACAAAACAAATTATTAGAAGCCACAGCATTAAAAACATGACTTGAACTTACTGGAAAACATATGTTTGCCATCTACATGGCTGACAAACTTTTTGTAGTTGATTAGACATAACATCTGCATCATGTATTCATCATTTCTACAAAATTTTGCAGGCTTTTTGCAGCTTTACAAGGAGCCCAGCAGGACTGCTGATCAGAAGAAGCTTCTGTACAGGATTGCCAAAATCATTTCTAGACACAGTGGTGGACTCATACAGACTGATTTTTATTGCTGGAGTGACTGGTTTTCCTTGTCTTGTGATTTTTTACTGGTGTAGATTGTTAATGAACAAGGTCACCAGTTTGCCAACCTTCATATCACCAGATGAGTTTGTCAGCCACTTGCTGATAATTTGTGATTTACATCCTTTTTAACTTGAAGTATTTGGGAAATGGAAAAAGGTTTTGATAGTTTTCTTGTTATTTCTAGGGCTTGAATCACATCTGTGATTAGCAGAAAATTCTGGTGGGTGTTGTGGCAACTGAAACTAGAGACTACACAAATGATCAATGTAAAGGGGAAGCTCAATGAGGAAAATGTAACAGTGTACAAAAAGCTTCGAAAGTCTTTTGACCATCTTTGTCTGCTTACAGTAAAATTATCTCATTCACTGGGTATCTTTTTTTTTTCTGAGGATTTTTTTGGATTTTTTTTAACCAACTGTACAATTCCTTTGAGCATGCTTGTAGAAGCAATGTACACAACCTCCTGTAATGTCAGAGGATGGCCATGCTACTCACATATCTTCAGGAGACTACAGTGCCTCACAAGCTACTGGAAAGGAACCCCATGCTTAAGAGCCCATTTGGGATGATGAAGATATGGGCTCTTTCTACCTGATCAACAGTCTGTATTTTTCTTAACCTATACACTTTTAGTCCTTGATTTTAAGTACAATTGTAGAGTTCATCTATGTTAAATGGTAAGTCTTCCTGTATTTAATGAAGTTTTTTTTCGTCTGGAACATCTGAATAGCATCAGTTTCTGAGGAGGTTTGGCTACTGAATTTGTGAGGTATTGCTGTGTTGTATTGATGCTAATGTTGACAGTGTTGCCAGAGTATTTGCCCCAGCAGTATAACTTGGAGAGGCTGAGCCCCAGACGGCAACATGAGCTTCACAAAAGGCTTCAGAGCAAGTGGTGGGTGTATTTTTTCTTCTCTCTCAGTGGTTAATTTTAATGTGGTACATGAGCCAGCAAGAGTAAGGGGCCTGGGGACAAGTGCTCACACATGACTCATCCTTCATTTTAGAGGTTGTCTACTCAACTCTTCAAATAATGTGCTGGTTGTGGTTTCACAATAATATCAACATAGTTCAGTAGTCAGCATAGGACCTGTAGAGTTGGATGCTGAGCACTTTGACCCAGGTCCATTTGCTGTTCATGATGTTGTTTTGTTTTGTTTTGTTTTTTTGTTTTTTGTTTTTTTTCTTTTCATGTTTGGATATAGTTGGGTGTTTTATATTTTATATTGTATCATGTGCTGCTATTTTACCATGCATTTTAATGGTCAGCCTTTGACAGGGACCTGATCAAGTTGTTGGTTTGGCATCAGACACTTTAGATGTGAGCCTAGAAACACAAACTTTAGCTTTGGAAATGTCAACAGCTGCAGATGATAATTTGATCCCAGTAACTGCTGAAAAACAAAGATAAAATGACAAAGAAAGGAATTGAGAAGCAGGAAAAGACAAACCAAAGGAAAAATGTAAAGAGAGCAAGAAGGCAGACAAAGAAATTTTAGAAGGAAAAGGGGAAAGGAGTTGACAGTGCCAGCCTTGAGTGCCTTCATCAGAGGCTTCTTGTCTGTTAGTCAAGACTGTGTGGACAAAACTGGCTGTACTGAAATTTGTTGACCATTTTGTAAGTTAAAAATCTGCTGAAGCTGCAACTTTCATTGACAAAAATTGTCCATATCTACTATTCTACAATTCCGATGACATCTGTTTGTTAAAAGCTTTCTAAGTTTTGAACATGTTTGAAGATGCAAAGAGCTGATTCTCACCAAGCCTTATAAATTTTTGTAATAAATTTAATGAAGTGCTCCACTCTGCCAGAAAGAATTCTTTTCCCCGTGATAATATCCTCTGCCATTACACTGTCCCTTGTGTTCTCTGACAGGGGGTAGAGCTGAATTTTACAAAAGAGCTAGCATAATGTACTTGTCCCTGGATGCATTTATTTCTCTGCAGGAGGAGTTCAGTTCATAAACTCAAAGAGCAGCTGAAAGAAGCAGGTTCTCATTCTTTTCGAAATACTCTGAAATCATGATTGATAACAATTTCGAACTGATATTTACACCTTTGTGATTGTGCGGTTTGTGGTTTGAAGAAACGTTTCTGATGGTACATTTTATGTTGAAGTAGCCATTGAGAAGTGCAAAGAGTGATACTGTAGTGTCTTTGCATTTCTTCCTTGAGAGAGTTCATGACAGGACTTGTAAATTATCTTTGAATGTCGCAATGTTCTGTAGGACCAAATGAACATTTTCCTGGGTGACCTTGCAAAATTCAAGATATCATTTCCTGGCATCATATTCAGCTTGTTGAGGGTATGTTAGAATAATTTAAGAGCTCATTTATCTTGTGCCAAGTTATGTTGCGATCAGCCATATCTAACTCAAGCAACGCTCGATTTGCTTCGTCAAATTTAGCGCAACGCACCGTCTTTAGACGGATATTTGCTAATAGATCCTGTAAACAGTAATAAATCGTTATGTCCTATTTTTTGCTCATATTCCATAACATCACAGTACCCCGTAACTAGTGTCAGGCTATCCATGAAGTAATAATAGCAGAAATAAACGTGTGACTATGAAAATATTAAATATGTAAGGGAAAACGGTGAAAAATAGTACGACCTGAAGATCAAATTCTACGACTGAAGGAATAACTCCTATAACAAGAACGTATGTTTGAAAATAGAGTGGAAAATGATCAAAGCGGCTCTTGGATAACCTCGACCAAAAAATTGGTCCACAAGTTTCAAGCAGCATGATGATCATCTGGAGTCGAAAGCAATCCTCTGGAGGATCCAACACGTCTTGCTGCAATTTACATACAAAAGTGAAGCGGTAAGTAAGAATCAAAATCTGAAAGCAGTGAAGATTTAGACAGAAAATTACAAATTCATTGTTGGCAACAAAATAGCAACAAATAGTAACCCAACGGAACAACGCTTAATAGTCCCAGAAGTTATGTTATGGTTTCTGAACGAGCACAAACAAACCGTTATATCTACTGCCAGTGCATGCAACATAGACTGCTTAACAGTAAAAAATGTCGAGGATTAAAACTACCAAAGGCACAATGAGACAGAGTAAAGAACATACATAAGCTGTAAGCAAGACTTAATTCCACCTGCATAGTCTACATTGATAATCTGGTATGCCGGAAAGCTATGAAATGATTGATCAGTTGATTATTTGCAAAACTTATTTACTTTGCGAAGAAAAGGAACACGGAAAGGTGCAAAACATTCACCACTGAAGTTCCATGACCAAAACAAATGATCAGGTAGAGAGTGCCAAAGATGGCAGGAGAGTCAATGAAGCGGTAGCAACTCCAAGATATCGTATATGTATGCAATGAGCCGCTCATACTCATTTAACTCCAAACCCACCCTAAAATCTTGAAGAACCTGAATGGCTTCACCTGATCATCTGTAAATAAGATGTGTATGAAATAAGTTTACAACGGGAATGATGCAAAAACCCTTCATTCCCCAGCTGAAAAAAACTTGTCCAAAACTCTTTTCAGTATAAACCGTGACAAATTTGAAGAGATGAGATGCAGGCTCTCGTTCCTACAGCAAAACACAGCGGACAATTTGTAACTGTATTTGAGAAGATCTTAGCACAACATAATGTGATGGTTTTGACAAGTGAAGAATCATGCCCTCATCAACCACAGCACTTGCAAATCCATCATTATATCGACTAAGACCAGCAGCTAAAGATGCTATCAGGTGAACTTGGCTGTATTTTCCTTTGCGGTCCTCCGTGAAGCATTTCAACAAATATGTCTCACATCCGCTCCATGGAAAGCTTTCTCAACTGTCGCAGAACTCGCTCAGTTGTTGTGTTATCAAGATCTGCAGACAGTAGCTTCCGGGTTTACTGCAAAATAGGAAGTGAATGTCAACATCGATGTTTAAGCAGGAAAGAATATCCTTCTGCGTTGTAAATTAAAAAAAAGGCCGTTATCATGAGGACAGAACTGGAAGCAGCACATGGGTCACAAGAATAGGGAGGAATTTTTTTACTTGATACAAGAGTGGAAGGACTATAGAGATATGAGCAGACCTCTTTTTTCTTTCGAAGAAAGAAAGAATTGTCATCGTTCAAACCCACCATCCCAATCAGATGTCGAGGTGCATGTCAACAATCCAAGATCAGAATATTTCAAAGATACCGAAACAGTGGAGCCACACCACTTGGAACAAGACCTTCAGCAGTTCACGTATTAGGATGAGCCGATGAGGCGGGCAATGAAGGTGGAAGTTTGGAGGCTGATTGCGAGGAGGAAGAAGAGGACCTGGAAGAAGTCTAGTACCCAGACCATGTATCAGAAAGTAGGCTGTGCTCCATGTCGCATCATTGACTTGATTTGTTAGCATCAGATAATCTTCACCATTTTGATTTTCCTGAACTTTCAGGTTTCGTTTCACCGAAGTGTGTTTGTCCAACTAGTGTACCTGATCACGGACATTGCAAGTAACCATGAGCTGGAAAGTGGGGCCGATACTGCTGGTTTAGAGGAAAGAAAGAGCCGGTGAAGGTGATGCTGAAGACGACGCCGTATAGTCTCGACAATGTACACTTATGGTGAATGTACTCTTGACACCCGCTGAAGAAGCCGACTCTGATCGTGAACTTCGTGCTCTTGTGCTGGAAAGTATAGATTCTCGCAAACCTGAAATGCGATCTCCTCCAACAAACAGGTTCTCTAGTTAGAAGTGCAAGACAGAAGGAGGCAGCAGAACTGTATTAAAGCTTGACAAGACCTCAAGCGCGTAGTCTTAGAACACAATGAGAGGGATGAAGATGATCGACTGGGCGCTTTTCTTTTCTTTTCTTTTTTCTGTTGTTTTTTCCTGTAGACAATGCATTGGGCAACACGCCGAGGTGGCGTATCTGGACTACGGCGTTATATTTAATGCACTCATGTAGGTACCCAGTTGTAAAAACTTTTGGGTTAAGGAACTCAACAAGTAAAACACACTGCTACTCAATAAGAAAGAGAGTAGTGGGTTTTAAAAGAGCCAGCTTTGAGGGTTCCTGGTGTTGCTGTTGAGCCCTTTGATTGGAGTAGCAAAGTTGTTTGCCAAGCTGAGTTTCGTGGTGAATTCCTTTGCTCCAGATACACATGTGATATTTGAGAGATTCCAACTATGGTCTTGTTTGTGGTTCATAAGTATCACATCACCATACTTGTTAAGGACAAAGTAACAGTCATGACCTATTCTATCTTCTATCGTACTTGAGTTTGCTAATAGGGAGCATTAGATGGAGAGGATGTGTAGATGGAGATAACTGTTAAGAAAATTGGGAATACTAAAGTGTTAAGAATACATTCATTAGAAGATATAACTTGCTAGAAGAATATAAAGAAGATATCTTTGATTTTTTAAAGAATATAAAATGGAGCTACATAGTGGTGGACCAAAGTCAAGTATTGGATATATCTCTTAGTTCTTATGTGGAACAAATTCTTTTTTTAGTAAAGATGTTCAATCAACCTTTTTAAGCTACAATATGCCTTATGCTACAATATGCCTTAATGAATGTACTTCTATATAATATTGACAATACTTATACTATAGTTGAGTAAAATATTGGTTTTCTAAAATTAGAAATTAGATTTTATGAATGTAAATATATTCTAGATTTTTGCAATATATGCTTAAACTAATATTTAATATTTTATTGATTATAAATTTATTTAGATTTATACATATATACATAGCATATTTTAAAATATATTTAACAAAAAAAATAACAGCAAAATCAATCTCAAATTTTTTTAAAAAAAAAAATTTAGAAATTAAAAAATATATTTTATACAAAATTTTAAAAATATAATATATAAATAGTTGTATAGATGTAATATTAAAACTTGACTTTTTTTTTAATAATATTGATATTTTAATATAAAAATATTTTTAGTTATTATAAATTTAATTTTATAAAAATTTAAAATATATTTTATAATATAAAATTTAAAGAAATATAATATACAAGGGCCACATTTTGAATTTGTGACAATATATATCTATTGGCATTTTTTAAGACCTAGATGAATTAAAAAAACATAATTTTTTTAACTGCATGAAGTATATGTGAATCCTCTTAAGATCCACGCAATTAAACTATTTGACATAAAATTTTTCAACATAAACAATTCAACATAAACAATTCAACATAATTGTTAAATATTTTTTGATTTGTAAGTCAATATTTTAATTTAGAAAAGTGTTTTCAATATAATTAGAATTAATAACTCACAAAGCTACTCTTTACACCTACTCACCAAAATAAAAAGTAAAAAAACATTCAAGGAGGAGAAAAAAATAAAATAAATCAAAGGGCAACCAAAAAGAAGTTGAAACAAAAATTAAAACAAATTACATACTAAGGTGCCCAAAGTTGGGTTGAGATCAATGTTTTAGTATCAATATTTTCTATATATATATATATATATATATAGATATTAAATCTACATTTAGTGATTTGGAGCATAATTCAATATGTAGAAGAAATTCAATCGCAGTGATTAGTATTGAGATTTGATACACACCCTTAGACTAGGACTTTGAAATCAATCCACTTCAAAAACCTTAACTTTTGTTTATGTAATAAGGTCATTAAAATTTGTAATGATAGAAAAAACTTATTTTAATATTTAATATTTTAATTCTATGAATAAATTAAAAAAATACATCTTTTAATGTTAAAAAAAGAAAAAAAAACTGGATTTTGTTGAACAACATAAAATATTTTTTCAAGAACACAAAAATTAATCTAAATAGTGAAAAAAAATTCAAATGTCTCAGACATAATGTTCTCAGACATTAAAAAAAAAAAAGAATCAAATGCAATATGCTTCAACTATGCTCAAAGAAGTCAACCACAAACTTAAGAAGAAGAATAAGAAAGTTGTACTCAAAATTAACGTACACATTTACAGACAGATATTGGAAAGGCCGGTGAGCTCTTCGAGGGGAACTCAAAGGGAACGTGAAGGGGAACGAGTAAGGAACGCCGAGGACAACGACGTGGACAGAGTTCCCGACCGGATGGACAGATAACTACAAGAGAACGTCGCTGTCGCCTCGCCCAGTATCTCCAGCCCGCTCTTTCTCACTCTCCGGACGAGACTCAGGACCAGACTCGGGGCGAGTCGCCGCCTGTTGCAGGACCCCAGTTGTCGCCAGCGTCGCGTCGCGTCTCTATGGTGGAGCCGGCTACGGGCACTGCCACCATCGCCACGCCCACACCCCAACAACGTCCTCGCCCTGCCATCCCCCGCACCCTCGTGCTCACTCTCTTTCTCGATCGATCCTTTGATCGCTGCTGCTGCTCCGGAGCACTTGCCGTTTTCCACTCTTCGGATTCTCATTTCCCCTTTTCCGCCGAGGGTACATGTCACCGCTGCTGGGGTGGTCCGCGTTGACGCAGTCCCTGCCGACGTGTTGCGTGCTGCGAAATCTGCTCGTGGCATTCGGAGGACGGGCTGTATAGCAATGTTTGCTCTCGCAGACTTAACCCTCCCGCAGCTCCCCGATCCTCGATCTTGCTTGTAGATTTTCTCCCAGACGGTGGTCTTGTTTGTGAGGTTTGCGTTGTAGGTTTTTGAAGGAAGGTGGGTGGTGATCGAACGCGGAGAAGCGCGTTACGCTTCAGCTTCAGCCGGTTTTTTTAGTGTTTGTAAGCTAGGGGTCTCATCGATCGGGGTTCTTTTGGGTTATGTTCACTGGGCGTGTTGTCGAATGTGCGAAGGAGAAGCGCTGGTTCTGTGTCGTGTTTCAGAGGAGTTATTTGGATCGGCTGCGTAGTTGCGGACATTTTCGGTTTTTTTGAGGCAGGTTTCCGGAGATCTGGTGCTGGCTGTGTGCGGATATCTTGCATTGCAGTCGCCTGCTCAGATCGCCAGGGTGTAGGTTTCTTCGAAGGCTGCGGTTACAGATCAGCCAGACATTTGCTTGAAATCTACGTAGGGTGACGAGGCGTAAAATACAACTTCAGAACCCGTTGAGCTTTTGACAGAAGCCGTTTTTTTGTCGGGTGGAGATGTCGAAGGGAGGTGGACTGCCCCTGTGTCTGTCGGGAGTCGGCATTATGACTCAGGTGAGTTTCTTTGCATTTCGTCTCGTTGTGCAGCATCTATAGCTCAATGACAGTTTGTGGTTCTCTGTTCAACATTGATTCTTCTTCAAGTGACATTTGCGTGGTATTTATTCTTCCTTGGACCCATAGGTTTCTTGCCTTGCAATGACAGGTGCCGCACCAGAAGACAACTTCCTGCTCTGCTTTTACTAGGCACAGAAGTTCCTCCAGAGTCTCGTCTGAGACAGTGAACTTTGGTGTCCGTGCGACACTTGACCTTAGTGCCACGGAGACTTGCAGTAGAATCTGGTATGTGCAGCATTGTTGACCTTGGACGTTATAATGAAAAGTTTTTAAACCCGAAATTAAATGAGCGGAGTGCTTTGTATGAACAATCGATCCAGAGTTGCCTTGGCTGTCGTCTTACGGTTACGGCTCTTAACAACTGTATCGTATCATAACCGATCCTTGGAGAGGCATCGCCCGGTACAAATGAGATTATGCTTTTGGAAATGTGACAGTGATTCGGAGATGCGCCGTGAAGACTCAGGTGCTGCACCTCCGGGCTTCAATGGTTCTGACTCATATTTTCACCGACCTCGCAATTCTGTTGCACTGAGGTACGCCCGCTCCTAGACTTCATCAATATTACTTAATCAAGGATATTAAGTTGTGGGCGTGGCTTATCTGGCTGATATAGTAATTGCAACTAGTCAGAAACACAGAATTGGGGTTGCATATGTAAAATTACAGTGCTCTTGTTCAGATGCGTCGTTTGTATGCATGTGTTCACGTATATATATATATATATTTATATATGCTTTCTGTTCAAAGTTTCTTCCTCCGTTTGTCCCGCCTGATTTTCCCCTGTCAAGAGATCACTGACGAGAGAGGATTGTTTGCAGGATGGCCGAGTTAGATCGACGGAGAGCATCATTGAAAAAGCAAAGGTTAGCTCAGGGTCTAGGTCCTTTTCTGAGGGAGCAAGCTTTCATGCTTCTGCGTCAATCAAGTAGACCTCAGGAGAATACTCGGTCTTTATTGCAAGAGCTGATCTTTGCTGAGATATATGCTAGTGATAATCCCAGGTTAGATCGTTGTGGTGCCAAAGCTGCTTGATGCTTATTTGCATCCTATCTTATGTACCTGTACAAATCTTGAATCCATTCTTCTTTTGTCAACACCATGTGATGATCAACAGTGAGTGAGTGCTGTACTGGTTGATTGCTTGATTGCCACTGATACACACATCGTTTTACTGGTTTTGGAAATAGTTGACATAATCGAGACTGAGAAACAATCTCATCTTGCAGATGGATTCAAAAGATCCCTGCAAGTGGAGTTTGTGTTCGTTGCCATGCTTGCTTCTCCAATGTCTTTTGTCTTAATGTGTGTCTGAACACGTGATGGTTTTGCGAATTTTTCTTTGAACCTCGATTAGAATCCTATTTGTTGGACAGAAAATTGACATTTAACAACACCTATCTCTAAATCGTATTCTACATCACTGGGCATTTATTTGGAGTGCATGATGCTTAGTTTAGGTATTGCATGCATGGCATCAAGAGTTAATTCCACATACTACTTCAAAAATGAAATCCCCTGTTTGTTTTGTCGAATGTCTCGACTAAAATCTATCAATTGTGTGCGATCTGTTTAATATTATTGTAGTAGGCATGTGTATACTTGATGTTGTATCGCTTCATCATTTTCACAATTATTAAGAAATGATTATAATGAATCATAAAATCTTTTAAATTTTTATTCAGCTTAATCAGTACAACAAATTGTTTGGCTACCAAATTTTTGAATGAGCTTAAGCGAATGGTTATTATTCTAGGCGTTAAAGTTTTAATAAGGGCCGTATAGACAAATATTTTTCGAAGAAAAATCCATTTACAAACTCTCCTTTACTTATCATAGCATAACATCAACTGGCACAAAAGTTGACTTATAGGTAAGCAATTATTATCGATGTTTGTATGCAAGGCACAATTAGGTACCATGTGATAAATGCCTGCACACACCACGTATTTTTTTAGTATTTTGAAATGGAGACAGGATCCATTACAGAAGCAATGAAGATAGCACAAGAGCATGCTGTAATTTAATGCCCTTTTGATTTTTATACTTATAAAAGGCAGTATATGGTTGTGGATTTTCATAAGAAGAGTTTTGAGCATTGATTATAACAAAAAACTAGCAGCCGATATTGGGAAGTTTATTACAAGAAAACGAAGACTACTCCAGCTGCTTCTTGTGGGCTTCATGACAATCTTGTTACAAAGACTGCTGGTAGTTTAACGCTGTCAATCTTGTCTTTGAGTGGATGTTGCACATTTTAGTTGCTTGGATATAACGACGACAATTGCTAATAGGATTGGATGTGAAAATATTCAATAAGCTTTTCAGCCATGCTTTTGCAGTTCACTGATGTCATTGATTGAAATCTCAAGCCTTGAAAAAAAGAAGTCTTCAAATCTACAGAAATCTCCATATCACTAATTATCGTGAACTTGTAGAGGTAAGAAATTAGTAGGAAGACGAAGCAAAATGAATCTTGCACCACTTTTTTAATAAGGGTTCCAAGGATTCCCTCTATCAAACCAGTATTCAATCCTACGATGGTCTGTGCAGCACTTGTGCTACCCAGCAGTGACTTCAACTATGCTTGTGAAACTCTATTCCTAACCTTCTGAGAACTGCTTCATCCGCTGACTAGTTCTTCGAGAGAATTTATATTACAAGAACCAAACAGAATGTACAAATATGCATATTAAACAGATAGGTCATTGTGGAGGTAGCACTCAGAAGCTTCTGACCTGTTGAATTGTATCTAACGTATGGATTCGCAATCAAAAGGCGCATCAACATCTGATATCTTGCAAGCTTCATCTTTTAAGATATCAATACAATGGCACGTCAGATGGATAATCCTCATGATGTCTTCCCACAGTTGATCTCAATTCCTTTTCTTGTTGTATGAGATTTCTGGGAATGGTGTCATATACATCCGTGAACAAATTTGTTAGGGGTTGTTTCATTTGACTGCCCGCACTCTGCAAGGCCGAGATGACCTGCACCACCAGTAACAAAATCCCAAAATCAGCTCCAGGTTAATAAATTCACTAAAAAAGCAAACCTTTCAAGTTAGTTAAGCACGACAGTAACAAGGGCTCCCCAATCATACCGACTACGCCGACTTAATTTCAGGATTCTGAGAACCAAAGAGAACTAGCATGCTACCTGGTCGCACTAGCAGCAGATTCAACTCTATAATAGGTGTCTGCAAACAACTAAATGAATTAAAGAATGGCAAACCTCATTGCGTGCATCGGATCGAAGTTTCTGCTCTGCATCCATGTCCCACCATCCTTCTCCTTCCAACCAACGTCGGAAACGCAAAACTGGATCACGCATTGTTTTCCAGTGCTGCATCTCGTCACCCTTGCGGTACTTACCAGAGTCATCTGATGTTGAGTGATGGCCTACTCTGTACGTCAATGCCTGTTTCCAATCCAATTAGGCAAGATTTCAGCAGCTAGTAACGATGGGCAAACAAGTTTAATGCTGAACGTGTTCAAGGTCCCCACAACACTTACTTTGATATAGTGTGGTGAACAACTTAGTGCCCAATTGAATGGAAAAAATGTTCTTGGGTCTACTAGAGAAATAGAGGCTGAATTTTAGCTCTACCTCGATAAGGATGGGTCGGCTTTCCTCCACGGCCATCTTTCGCGCAGCTTTGACCGTAGCATACATTGCAAGAGTATCATTGCCATCAACACGAATGCTTCTCATTCCATATGCGTGACCTTTCACAACTACCCCATCACCTTCTCATACAAACAACTAGTAAGACAAGGGCAATGGGGGAAATATGAAAAAAGATTCATTACACTAACTACAGTTGACATTAGTTGAATAGTACAATGAATTGAAGATCTACCACTTCTCAAAGACGAAATCGCAACCCTTCTTATATGTACACATCTGACATTCGACAGTAATATTCTAAAGGAGTGGGCCGAAACTGTAAAGATAATATATAGGTACATCAGTCAAAGAGGTGCATCTTACTCTTAAACTGCTCCGAAGCTGGAGTGCTGATAGCGAATCCATTATTACGGCATATAAATAAAACAGGTACTTCTAGAACAGCTGCAAAATTCATCGCCCCGTGAAAATCACCCTGGAAGAAGACGGGGAGCTCGTCAACGTCTGAGATCTAATATTACCATCGGTTTTTTCACCAAAAATGACTGCTCTGAAATGCACTCGAGAAAAGAAAAACAAAAAAACAAAAAACAAAAAAAACAATCGTCATCTTTTCGTGAAGAATTGCAGGTGCTAAAAGTGATCGTACATGGCAAACCTCCAAATTGATGTTGTGGTACAAAAGCAGCGAATTACATACCTCGCTTGAAGCACCTTCACCAAAAAAAGTTGTCGTGCAAAGGGGCTTCTGGTCCATCTTGAAAGCATATGCTGCACCAACCGCATGAGGAAGCTGCGTTCTGCAAAAGCTCGTAGCAGACATATCAGATGTGGGTAACCACAGGATAGATGCGCCTAGAGTCTTGAACCCATTAATTTGAAGAACATGTACGCAATGTACGAGCTGGACACAAAAAATTCCGAGATCAAGCCACGGCATAAAGTGCAGAGGATCCCAGTAGCACTACAGATCATGACGTAACTTGGTCTCTGAATATCAATTTAAGATAAACTTGGCTTTTGAAGACCAGGTGAAGACTCACCCGATAGGTGATGAAACAGTAGGGTAGTTAAGCTTTGCTGAGCCGTAGTGCACCGGCATCTGACGACCCTTACCGTAGTCAGCAACATTCGAGAAACACTGATTGGCAAACTCTTTAAGGGTGAAACCTCGCCACATCAGCACGCCTGGTTCTCGATACTGCACAAGAATCGAAACAAAATGTCCTAGTCAATTTCCCTATTGTGAGACGTAGAGAAAGGGATCACAACATGTGCATAGTCCAATTTGAACATCAAAGCTCGGCATAGCTTCTTGTATCACTGCATAAGCCGTGCATAGGTTTCGTTCGAGTCTTGTCGTTTTAATCTGAGCCCTTAGGGAATGCAAGAGATTCCTGAGATTTGTTCACCTGAGCATACACCATATCATCATTATTTAGTGCAGCTGCAGACGCAATGTTGATGGCTTCCTCTCCGAACGTGGTCAAGTAAAACGAGAACCGACCTTGTCGCTGCGCTTCGAAGAATAAAGTGTCCATAACCTGAAGGATCACCATATTTTGGTACATCCTAATTGCAAGAGGTTTATCCACCTGGATTACATCATCCAAATGTCTACGTGAGATCAAAAACCATGCTGAATATATCTAAACATGACGGTAGCATGCATCCATAATAGAGATTGCAATTGATTGTTCGTAGCAGAAAGCAAGCAAGAAAGAAATAAAGACAGCTAGCTAGCTAGCTAAATGGATGTGAAGAAAGATAGAAAAATGCTTCATTGTTGTCTAAGTTAGCACATGTCGCGATGCATCTACCAACCTCTGGCATGTAAGCATCCTTTATAAGGCGCCCATGATCGTCCAGAACACGAAAACAGGGCACCGGTTCCTGCGGTCGGTCCGCCGTGAAATTGATTTTGTTGATAAACCCAACCTTAGCTCCAGGGAAATCGAGAAACTGCGAAGAAACAGTAACTATGGTAAATCACAAAATCCGGCATTGAATTGCACACTATCTCGTGCCGAAAGTCAAGCAATCGTTTCCAGCTCTTTGATACAACTGCTACATCCCGAATTAACACAACTTTCATGCACTGCTCTTTTTCATCGATCTATAGAATCATGTTGGAACAAAATATTAAAATTTTCTTAAAAGAAAAATGCGACGATACAGCTTGATTGTGCTACACCAGATGCATCTTCACGAACACCTCTAGCCAAATTAGCAACATACCACCACATGGGGCACAAGTAATAATCCCAAAACGCTCAAAAGCAAGACCTACAAAACCAACCTGTTAACGGAACAAAAAAAAACAAAAAAAAAAAAAAAAAAAAAAAAAAAAAAAAAAAAACACATCTCCACAACCTGTAACTCTCCTCGTACACGCGAGTAATCTTTTCAAAAAAAAATCACAGCATCCCATGAAAACCTTCGCAGAAAAAAACATTAATAAAAGGAGATGTACAGTTGAGCACAACACAAACCTCATCAAGATGATCCTCGCTCTCGTCGCCGCTAGAGGAACTCGAGCAGAATTTGCGTTCGCGCAAGACGGAAGCGAAAGGGCCACACGAGGGCGAAGAGGGAGATCGAACTGGAGCGATGGCGGAGCGCGAAGCGTGGAAGGGATGAGACGGACGACGAAGCAAGCCGGTCGTGATCAATCGGGCCCAGCTAGAGGCCGGCTTGGGCACCATCATGGAGGGCAAACAAACGATGCGAGAAACGGGAGGAATCGGCAAATTCACGGGGAATTCACGGCGGCGTGGACGACGATCGCTGCAAAAAAGCTCCGCATCTCGCAACAAATACAAAGCCTCAATTCAAACGCATGACGGAGAAAGGTGATGGTGGCTTGGCTTCCCTTTGTAGGTGCAGTGTGAGTCGCCACTTACTAGTCAGTTGCGTACGTGGATAGGCGGCCAACTCAGCCAGATTAATCGCTCGTGAAGATGTGTCTGCCACGTCGGCTCCTGACTCACGTCTTTGTCAGCCAACATGTTTGTAGCCTGCGGACGTCAGATTTGGAGCTTGAATAAATTCTTAGCATTTCGCTATCATGGGCACTCTGGAAGGTTCCTCCTCTCACTACCCACATCACCTTGACTTTCTAGGGATTTGCTTCATGATTTCATAACCAAGTTATAAGGGTGTTTTTGTTTCTTTTAAATCCATTTTTCAATGTGTTGTAACCAAAGTTTTTATTCTGAGAATTAGTTGTGGCTGGTGTTTCAAGTTGATTATTATTATTCAATTATATACATTATAAATATTAATTTCAAGATACAATAATCAATATTTTTTTATGAAAAAATATTTGTAAATAATAAACATATGTATGAAAATGTCTTATTAAAAATAAAAATAAAAATATAATTATATAAAATTATTTTTTAAAAAAATTATGCATTATAATTAAAACATCAATATCCATTTAAATTAAATTAACATACAACTATTTTTTTAAATATTTGATATAAATATAGTTTCAATTTGATTGTATATATTTTTTTGTTTGGTTGAAAGTTGATTTATTATGCTTTAATTTATAGATAGATGCAACTAGATATATTTAAAAGAATACTAGATATAATAAGTTGATTTGATTTAAATATTTGTTAAATCATAAATTAGATATATTAAGGTAGATTAATATATATATATATATATATATATATATATATAAATATAAATATATAAATATAAATATATATATATTAACCACTTCATGTCTTAGCAACAATGGACAAAGATAATTAATTTATACTTGTATCAAATAATAATAATAATAATAATAATATATTTTTATTATCTAAGTAATTGTTATTCTATTTTAAAGCATTAAAAGAAATAGGAAAGAACATGAGCAATTGTAGATGTAACAAAATTAAAGTAATTTAATTTTATTAGTAATAAGATATATTTATATAACCAATTTAGGATATAAATTTTGGTGGTAAGATAACTTAGAATTATAAAATAAGTATTAGTAATACTTTTATTTTGTACAACTTTGCAAAAGCTCAATCAATTATTTTAATATCTTATCAAATAAGAAAAATTCATTTATTTTTAAAGCAATCAAAGCCAAGCATTTAGTACAAATATTATTGACCTACTATACTTTATATGGTTTTATATTCTTATAGGATTGAATTTTAACTTATATTATATTTTAGCACATAGTAATAAATTTAAACATATTAACTTTAAATTATTGCCAATTAATTAGTTCTATTGCATATTTATAATTCAAAGGTTTAATTAAATAAAAAGTATTGGAAAATTGTCAATTTACAAATGTAATGTTAAAATATAATTTTTATTTATAGACTTTTATTATTATTTTAAAATAAATCTATACACATAACAAAGAATAATAAAAGATTAATTTTAAATTTTATAGTTAAAATATATATATTTAGCTTTTGATTCTAAACCAAATAGTTCTTACTCCATTTTAACATAATATTCTAGAACATATTATTGAAAGTAATCTCTTTAATTCTCCTTTTGCAAACTTTTTTGGTTTTTTCTTTTGCAATATATGCCAATTCTATCTTTTAGAGTTCTTCAATCAATTTAATTTCCTCCTTGATTTTCTTGTTTAATTAGTAAATACAACATTATTGTTGTAAAATCCTTAATTTTTGTTTAAATTATCAGATAATTTAATTTTTAAATTAATTTGTCATTAATATACTAATTGGTTATAATTTAGTAGTGATAACACTTTTCTTGGATAAACAACCAATTGGTACAAATAATACAATAGAAATATTCTATTAGGTTATAATATTTCTAATTTATTTATTTTTATAATAATAATTTTTAATCTTGATAGAAGAAATAATTTATTTTATTATTTAAAAAAAATCTCCAAAAAAAGATAATACTTCTATTTGGAGTCATTCCTATTTAGAAAAAAAACACTATTTATTGCTTAAAGAAAATAAGCAATTTGCACTTCTAATTCTAATTATCTTTTAGAGTTGATTATAACTATCTATATGTAAAACTATTCTATATTGGTATGACTTTCTTCCTTAAAGGGTTGAAATTAATCTTCTTTGTTTTTAAAATAATAGAATTTTATTAAAATAAATACCAATTAAATTACAAGATTTTTAAAAAAAGAGTTTCAATCCTTCTTTGGTTCTACATAGCTCTACTTTTCATTATTTGCATTATCAAAATACAACAAAATCCAAAAAAAAAAATCTTCTAAGCCAAAATTGTATCAATTTCTAATTATTTATTTATCTATTTATTTTTAATTTTTTTAAAAATCTTATTCTTATAATTAGATACCATATTGAGTATAATATTTTATAAAAGTATTATTTTTGTCAATATAATTGATCATTGACTTTTGTTTGATACTTGGTGCCAATTTGATTAATATCAAATAGGCTTTGTAAAGAAATTATGGATTAAAATAAAATAATTTTATGATTTTATATAATTTATTATTTTTATATATTTTCTAAAAATAAATAGCCAATTATACCATATAATATCTAATTATTGATCTTTTATTCATTTATACTTATAGTTGCAAGACTACTTCTATTAAAAGAATCTTATTGTGCTTATACCATTGATGATATTATAAGATGTCTAATGTCATAACATGTCCTTTAATTAATTCCAGATGGTTTTTCAATACCTATTAAATTATGTTCTAATTAATAAACAACTTATCTTTATTGCTAATAATCATTTTTTTTTTTCTTCCAAAGAATACATTGTAGTAGGTGTCATGGACATACTTTAAATCACTACATTCTAGAACTTTTTGTAGTCTTCTAGAACCTTTCATAGTCTTTTAGAATCTTCTATAGTTTTTTTAGAATCTTTCAAAACCTTCTAGAATCTTCTTTAGTCTTCTAAAAATCTTCTATAGTTTTTTAGAATCTTTTAGAATCTTCTTCAATCTTCTAGAACCTCCTACAACTTTTTAGAATCTTTTAAAATCTTTTTTAGTCTTCTTGAACTTGCCTTAGTCTTCTAGAATCTTCCTCACGCTTCTAAAATCTTTTAAGATACTCTTAGAAGGTTGAATAGGACATAGGCCTTGTAGTATAAATAAGAGGCAAGACTAAGATATATCTCAATCTTACCAACATAAGTCTTCGAGTAATCCAAAGTGTTGCCTTGTTCTTGATATTAATTTAGTCTCTTGTTCTTATTTTTGTCCATCCAATTCTTTGTTCTTGAAATTATTCTAGTTCTCTAATATTTTCTTTGTTTCTTTGCTAATCCGCTATCTTGCATCCCTAACAATTTGACAAGACTATCTAAGGAATCATATCAAAGCTTTGATCTCTTGATAGAGAGTGGATTACCTCTCTTTTTGAAGATACTATTGTATTTTAGAGGAGTGCGGATTACTCCCTTCTAGACTGATATGCTTACTTGTTGCAATTTGATCTTTCTTTGGAAAGAGTGCATTATCTCTTTTCCAAAGATATATCACTATATTTTAGAAGTTACAAAATATCCTCTTCTAAATTAATATTATTTAAAAACATTCATTTTCAGTATAAAAAATACTACACTAACAGCCTGTTGATTGATTGATTGATTGATTTATTTATTTTTTGTCAATATGGAAGTACATCAAGTCATGAGAGGTGCATCTTCACAAACATAGAATAGAGTGGCAACTCTTATAGATCTTTGAAGTCTTTTGGATATTGTACAAGAAAAAATGACATTCTTTTGTAATCCAAAAAAAAAAAAACGTAAATAGAGCAAGTATCCAAAGAAACTAAGCAAGAGATTCATAGTTTGCAAAAAAAAATCATACGATTGAGGGAAGTAGGCAGAAGATAAGCTATGCATGTAACCTCTCAAAGCTCCAAAGGTTGTCATGAAAGAGCCAAAGGTTAGCATGCCTGATAAACTTAATAGAACAAGATGCAATTTTTGAAGGTTTATACAAAAAATATGACTTTATTTATAACTATATCCTTCTAGTTATCCAGATGGATTCACTCAAGTTGCTTTTGTAGGCACTTTTTTATTAAGAAGTGCTTAATCATGGTTTGCTCCATTGTTAGAAAAAAATTCTTGAATCTTATACAATTTGGAGGCTTTTATAGAAAGATTTATTGCTTTATTTGGAAATAGTGATAAGGAGAGGGTGGCAAAAAGAAAGATTCAAAATCTACAATAAAGACAACATTCAACTGCGATTTATGGTACAAAATTTCAATAACTTATTTATAATCTTGATTGGAAAGATAAGGCTTTTATGACTTGATTTTGTTATGGCCTAAAAGAAAATATGAAGAATTTATTGATCACAATACTAAGAATTGAAAATTTAGAAGAACTTATATCTCAAGCTATTATTTGTGACAATTTCCTATTTGAATTATAATAGGAGAGGCGATCAAATTTTAGCAATACCTATCAAGGTACATTTGCTACATCCTCAAGAATATCGAAGAAGCCATTAATATACCCTGAATCCATGCAAATTGATACAACTCAATTTGAGCTATTAACACCAAAAAAAAAGACTAGATGTCAATAAGAGAATCTATGTCTATATTATGGAAGGTCTAATCACAAGGTAGCAAACTGTCCAAACAAGTATAAAGAATTCAAGGTACGAGATATAATATTTGAATTGGAGAGGTTGGAAAACAAAGACGTCTAGCCATAATAAAGACCTTGTGGTTGAATACCTCCAAATCTAAAGTACTAGGAAAAAATCTCTTCTTATCTCTGGATCCAACATCCTATTTTATACTTCTTGTATATATAAGAACCTTAAAATAAGAGATTTGTACTAAAGTCCTTTTAGATATTTGAGCTTCAATATGTTTTAT
The DNA here is from genome assembly GCA_036785485.1 of Physcomitrellopsis africana. Classification (NCBI taxonomy): domain Eukaryota; kingdom Viridiplantae; phylum Streptophyta; class Bryopsida; order Funariales; family Funariaceae; genus Physcomitrellopsis; species Physcomitrellopsis africana. Next base: position 1,149,411 of record JAWRVF010000027.1, read on the forward strand.
AGACAAGGATTTTGCAACCAAGTATAATTTAGTACTTATAAAGAAGATCCATCCTACACCTATTGAAGTCATTGATGGACAAAATCTTGCATCAGGAGATGTTATTGAAGAAATCCAACCATTGGAAGTAATATTAAGAGATTAAGTATCACGCATTGTTTTCAACATCATTCCATGTCCAACAAATCCTATTATCATTGGATTTCTTTGATTTGAATTATATAATCTTGATATTGATTGGAATTTGCGAAAGACTTTTTTAAGATTCAAACATCAAAAGAAGAAACCAGGTGCTATTTCATTTCTTGGAGCTAAAGCATTTATGCAGGCAACAAAAAAAGGGGCTACATTTGCATTGTATGCTATCCCAATGAAAGATCCATCAAAGCAACCAAAGCAAGATATTTCTAATCAATATTACAATCTTAAAGATGTATTTGAAAAAAAGAAAGCAGGCATGTTACCAAAACATTGTCTTTATGATTGTGCAATTGAATTACAAGATAGAGCTCAAGCTCTATTTGGTTTAATCTACAATCTCTCACAAATAGAGCTTACAACCTTACAAAAATATATTAATGAAAACTTTGCCAAGAATTTTATTAGACATTCAAACTCACATGTAGGAGCCCCTATCTTCTTTATGAAGAAGAAAGATGGTTCTTTACATAGGTATATTGACTATCAAGGTTTGAAGAAGGTAATTATAAAAAAATTGCTATCGATTACCATTAATTTCAAGATTATTGGAACAATTAGGACAAGCAAAGATCTTTACAAAGATTGATTTAAGAGGCGCCTACAACCTAATTAAGATTAAAAAAAGAGATCAATCAAAGATAACATTTTGTACAAGGTATGGACATTTTGAGTACAATGTTATATCTTTTGGACTTACAAATGCACCTGCAATCTTTCAATATATGATGAATGATATCTTACGGAAATACTTAGATGATTTTATAGTCACTTACTTAGATGATATCTTGATCTTCTCTAAGAACAAACAAGAACATGAATATCATGTACGTATGCTATTAGAGAAACTACAAGAAAGTGGATTATATGCCAAATTGGAGAAGTGTTCTTTCCATCAACCATCAGTCAAGTTTTTGAAATATATTGTTTTTAAAAATGAGATTTTTATAGATCCAAAGAAAATACAAATTGTTATAGAGTGGAAACAACCATCACTCAAATTTTTATAATATATTTTTTTAAAAAATAGAATTTTCATAGATCCAAAGAAAATATAAATTATTATAGAGTGGAAACAATCATCATCAATCAGAGATGTATAATATTTTTTGAGATTCAAAATTTTTTACAAAATCTTCATTAATGATTATTCTAAGATTATAGCTCCATTGATATAATTTATAAGTAAGAAAAAATTTATTTGGGACGATAAGGTTGAAGAAGCATTCAAGTAGCTAAAAAAATCTTTCACTTCAATTCTTATACTTGTCTAAGCACATCTAACAAAACCATTTATTCTAGAAACAGATGCTTTAGATTTTGCACTTGGATTTACATCCTCTCAAATTAGTGATGATAGTCAATTACATCAAGTAGCATTCCATTCTCAATAATTTTCAACTGCAAAGATCAAATATAAGATCTACAACAAAGAATTATTGGCAATTGTTGATACTTTTGAAGAATGGCATTATTTGTTGGAATGGGCTCAATACAAGATCATGGTATATATTGACTACAAAAATTTAAAATATTTTATAATTGTTTAAGTTTTGAATTGCCAACAAATATGATAGAGCATGTTACTATCTTGGTTTGATTTTGTGATTACATATCATCCAAGAAAACTTCAAAAAAAACTAGATGCCCTTTCTTGACGATCATATCTTGTGCCAAGAATATGAGATATTATATTGGATTAATAAAAAATAGTCATGTTGAAGCCATCCAATTTATAATTGAAGACATTGACAATATCTACCTGTACAGATATAACTCTCAAGATAGAAATCCAAAGAACAATGAAGACAAATCCATTTGTAAAGAACATTCAATAATGTCTAAAAAATGCACATATGGAAGAAAAGAATAATTTCAAATTTGAGGATAAATTGTTGTATTTCAAAGATCTCTTGTATATTCTTCCAAGCCCTACAAGACTTCAAATTCTTCAAAATCGACATGACCTTCTAGCAATTGGATATTTTGGCTTTAAGAAGACTTTGAAATTAATATCAAGAGACTATTAGTGGCCTCAAATGTGGAAATTGGTGAAAGAATTCATCCAGTCATGGAAAATTTGTGTCCAAGCAAAGATTCCAAGACACCAATCATATGGACTTCTCCAATCACTTCCAATTTCTAAAGGTCCATGGCAATCATTATTTATGGACTTCATTATAGATCTCCCAATTTCAAATGGAAAAGACTCAATTCTTGTGGTGGTAGACCGTCTTATCAAGATGGCATATTTCATCCTATGCAACAAGACTATTTTTGAGGATGAAATGGCCAAGCTTTTTATTGATAATATTTATTGAATACATGATCTTCCAAATGACATCATTTGAGAGTGAGGACCTCAATTTGTATTGAATTTTTGGAGAAGACCATTTCAACTTTTGAAGGTCAAGATCAATCTTTCATCAACTTATTATCTTTAGATCGATGGTCAAACAAAATGAATGAATTAGATCTTTGAACAATATTTTCATTGTAGTAAAAATTACCAATAAGATGATTGAATAGACCTCCTACCATTGACTGAATTTGCATATAATAACTCTGAATATTCTTTAACAAAATAAATTCTATTCTTTTCAAATTATAGATACCACCTTAGAATAGATCCATTTCAAATTGAAGATGTAGAAAGCCATGTTGCAAAAAATCAAGCTATCCACTTAAAAGCCATCCATGAAGAATTAAAATTCCAACTACAAATGGCTCAAGATCAAAATAAAGACTATATAGACATTCATCATAAGAACTAATTAAAATTCAAGGTAGGAGATTTAGTCTAGTTACTCTAGTGAAATATACAAATAAATCGACCATCATGAAAATTAGACTATCAAAGAATTGGACCATTTACAATTCTACACCAAGTAAATCCAATAAGTTTTCATCTTGAATTACTAAGTAGCATGCATATTCATCTAGTCTTCTGTATCACACTTCTAAAAACCTATTATAAATCAAGAACTATTCGAAGAACTCTTCCACCACTAATCTTAGTTGAAATCAATCAAGAGCTGGAATATGAAGTAGAAGAAATATTGGATTCGCTGTTGTATTACCTGTTGTCTCGTTTGGGAATGCATCGGGCACTTGGCTGTACAAGGTAAAATACTGTTTGCAAATACTCAAGAAACTTTAATAGATTTCATCCATATATAAGGAATATAATTCGAGCTTCAATTCAAAAGTGTTTAAAAACTCTTCTCTTAGTAAAATCAACCTTACATATACCCCAATTACCTCGTTTCCTTTATAATTAAGCAATTTTTATTTTTGTTTATAAGCCCTAATCCTAATCAATGAGCTTTGGCAAGCTGTAATTTTTAATTGAACTGTCCACTTAGTATGAAATTTTGCACACACATGCTGGTATAAGCTTTTTACATGCTCAAAACAATTTAGCCCAACCCAACTTACAGATTGCAAGAAAACGCCCAAAAAGCGCACTGATGACACTCAGTCGCCAACTTGAAGATTGATGTAGAAACTCCAGTGGCGATTTTTCCTTCTTCCATCATTAACTTCAGCTCAAACTTGGTGTGTAGCTCAACCTAAAAGTCTTCTATTAGCATACCAAAAATTACGTTGATCCAATTAGTGGATCTTTAGTTATCACAGAAACCCTATCTAATCCTAAACTGCCAACTTCCGACAACCCTTTGTATCAAAACTCAAATATCTCCTGATTGCATTGCTAGATTAACAAAATTTTTTGTATACACTTAGCACATTTAACAATCTAGATAATTTCAAATTTTGAACTATAGATGCTTCACAGATTTTACGAATCACTCAACAATACAAGCCATCATTGTCTTATATAAAAACCCAAATCACCAATACAAACCTTGACTTTGAATAGCGATTGCTAAGTCCTCCAAAACCCTATGGTTGCAAGCTAAATCCCCTTGGAACCCCTTTTAAGCTAGTTATCCAATTCTAATCGCCGATCTTCAAATGTCCCCCGTCCCTTGCCTTTTGCGGTTGTTTTTGTCCCTGGAGGTCTGATTTTGACCCTGTCTCATACCCGGTCTTTCCTTGGGTATCAATTCAACTAATTTTAAGGATTTTTAAGTTAAATCCTATCCTCAACTTAATCCTACTATCAACCATAATAACTATTTTTCTTTTCTATCCTATTCTAATTAACTTATAACTTTTCAAAATCAGTAATAGAGTTTGTATAGCCTAGAAGAAAACTTTAACAACTAACTTTTATCTGTTAGCTATTAAAACAAGAAAATAATCTAAGAGGCTTCCATAACCCTTTTTTTAAGTATCTTAAGTTCCTATTGAACTAAGATAATCAAGTATTAAATATAAATTACTCTTATCTATATCTTTCACTATATAAACGTGCTGTAATACGACATCCACCCCCTCTGAATCTGTGCATCCTCCGGTATGCACCAAATGAAGCATATGTCATAGTTGGCATCATACCATCTCTTCATTTTTTGTACCAAGTTCTTCTTCATCATCCATTTCAATATAATTGTCTTCTTCAAAGTCATTGATATCTTCAGTATGGTCTTCCACGTTTATTTCTCCATCTCATCTTTTGAAAACTTTTACTCGCTTCCCGGCAATAGGTATCTTCAATCTTGTACCATCCAATTCCTTCAATAAATATGTGGCATTGTCTTGAATTGTTACCACTACATAGGATCCAAACCAACGTTTTGAAAATTTCCGCAAGATACTATGCTGGTTATTCAAACTGTTGTCATAAACAAGTACCCAATCACCTTCTTCAATTGCTTTAGGCCTCAATCGATGTCGTTTATCAAACCAAGCCTTGTTCTTTAGCCTTGACTTTTGTAACCGTTTTAATGCTAGTTCCACATCTTTTGATCTTTGTTCGAGCTGTCGAATTTTAATAGCAAGTAACTCTTCTCTTGTTAATCCATCTTTCCAAGGTAATACACTCCAAGTTGGCACTTGTTTTTCAATTGGCATAATAGGTTTTTGACCTGTCATGAGTTCCACTGGCATATATCCTGTCACCGAACTATGTATTGTTCGATTAGCCCATAATGCATAAGGTAGAAGTCGAGGCCATTCTCTCACTCTTCCATTGTAAGCTTTAACCAAGGCTTTTACAATTGGTGGATGTCCACGTTCACTCTTTGCATTCCCTTCTAGATTATAAGCTGTGGTTAATGATAATTTAACTCCACATCTCTTGAAGAATTCAGGAGCTTCATGTGCATTTAATTCTCCACGATCTGCAGTGATCTTTTCCACACATCCGTAGTGGCAAATAACATCCTCAAGTAAAAACCTGCAAATTCCTCCTGTAGACTTTGTCCTTAAAGCCCTGCCTTCCACTTGATTTGATAAATCCTCACGAGCCAAAACTAAATACCTCATTTGCCATAGTCCCATTGGCATAATAATCAAATCCACAACCCATTTAAAATGAATAGCCAAAGGATATGTTGGATGCAAATCATCTCGATGCCATATATTCGAATACAGTTGACAAGCCACACAAGATTCTACAAATGAAGTTACATCTCGATATATATTCTTCCACCAATATTGCTCCTTCAATTTAGCAAAAGTAGCCCAAATTCGTCTATGCCCTGTCCATAAACTATCATGAAATTCTTTGAGTAATTCTTGTTGATCTTTTTTGATACCTACTACTCGTTGTGGCATACTAATGTTTGATTTTGGCCTCTTCCATAGAAATCCTCCTTGTAATATGAACTTATATGCTTTTCTCCTGATCTGTTTAAATTTTTCAACTGACCAATCAGCATGCTTGGTTAATATGCTCAAATAATATCTAATATCCAATAAATCTCCTTCATAATTTTTTTTTCATGAAATGACTTATTTTCCTTGTTCAATTGTGAAACTGAATAAAATTTAGTATCCGCATCATCAATATCCTCTATCATTTCATCTTCTCTATTATATCTTGCTCGAGATAACATATTTGCTACGGAATTGTCCTTTCTTGCAACATGTTTAAACTCCGGATTTAATGACTTGATATAAGCAATCCATCTTAACATTGCAATGTCTAGAGTTGTGCAATTAGTAATCATTCCAAGCAAAGGCAAACAATCTGTTTCCACCACTATTGTTGTTCCAATTAAATAATCTCTTTCAGCTTTCATAGCTGATACAACTCCCCATAATTCCCTTTTCACTTGAGAATATGTATGTTGGCATGCACTTAAAACCTTAGCTCCAAATCAAACTGCAAATCTATGTCCATTTGAATCATCTTGATCCATTGCCCACCCAATGGCAATTGGACTAGTATCCACTGTAAGAATCACTAGTCTATTGCACTTATAATCAATTTTTCTCAATACTGAAGGTAATATAAATAATTCCTTCAATATCTGCATTGCTTTGATATGCTTTTTTTTCTATTTAAAATGATAACCTTTGTATAAAAATTCATACAATGGATCTGCTATGTGAGCATAGTGAAGAATCCAAATACAATAAAACACACATGCACCCAAAAACCTACGCACCTCTGTTAAAGAACTATAATTTTTTTTTATTCTTCTAATTGCATCAATCTTAGCTGGATCTGGTTTTCTTCCATAAAATCTATATAAATGTCCAACAATTACAACTTCTTGTACTTCAAATATAGATTTTATATCTGATAATATAAGATGAACTTCTTCAAGCCGAATCAATATCTTTTCACAATCTTGTATATGATTGACAATATACTTGCGACACCCCCTTTTATCTAAAGTTTCATCCTTGTCTTCTTCTTTGCACCCTTTAATAGAAATATCATCTAAAAAAGGCATAGTCTTCTCAGGAATAAAATCCCTCAATACCTTATTCATCCCGCTCATCATATGTGCAAGTGAATTAGTAGCACCTTGAAGAAGAGTACACATTTTAACCAATCCAAGTGGAGTTCTCATTGTTGTCATGTCTCTACTTTCTTTAACTAGTTGAAATTGGTCATAGCCTGAATACAGGTCACCCATTGAATAAATTGCCCTTCCTGCAAATGCTTCAGCAAATTCATCTACTATTCGTCTAATTCCTGTATTTTTGATAGTCACTGCATTTACTAGCTGCATATCTTGAATAAATTGTAATGATCCATTTTTCTTAGGCATTGTAAACCATCGGCTAGAATATGGTGCAAAAGAAGGCTCCAAAATCTTCATCTTCATCTTTTCTTTTAATAATTCTTTCAAACTCGGTAAATGTGCCCTTGGCACTAGAATTGGCCTCAAATTCCAAGGTACATGTGGTATAGTGAAAATAACCATAGGAGTTACAACATTTAGATCCACACACCCAATTTCATGAGATTCAAAGACAAATGATTTACCTCATTTTGCTAGCATTTCTTTGAAGAACACAATTTCCTCTCGCAATAAGAAACCATCAGAATCAATCTTTAATTCTTTAAAAGTTTCTTCTATAAACTTATGCCCAATATTTCTTGGATCCCTCAAGCTCTTTTCTCTTGATGCTCCTTCTACATATTCTTTACAGTCTTTTGGCAAAGGCCCAGCAACGAGTTTTACCTTCTTATCTACTGTCTTGTATTTTGTTTCAACCATAACCTCTGGCGTTTGAAAAGATTCAATCATATCATAAACTTCTTTTCAATGAATCTGTATAATTTTATCATCATCACCTAATCCAATAGATGTAATCAGTTCTAAAGGATCTTTCAATCCATTTTCTTCATAAATACCAATAATCTTTTTATCATCTTCTAATATTTTTAATCCATATAATTTTCTTTTAACAGCACATAATCTTTTTCTCTCATTTCTTTTTAGATCCTCAATTCTCTTATACATAATACTTCCATTTTCAAAAATGCCAATAAATCCTACATCAAAGGTACATATATTTTGCGAGAGTACCTCCCCTTTCGTACCTCCATAATCCCGCTTTATAGTGGTACTCCTCAAAAATCCGTAAATTCTTCAACGACTCTTGGCAATGGTTTCTCTCTCAATTTGTCTCGATTACGTTCATGATTTGGAAGAACAGTCAAAAATTGTACTGCCTTTTTTCCATCTTCACTACGAATCCGTGCATAAGCTAATCCATCATCGAGGACTTTTGTTTCCATTTGAGTCGTAATAATATACGGTTGTCCCAATATAAGAGGATAAGTTGTTGCATCTTGAACAAAGAAATTTTGTTCCATTGCAACATCACCAATCCGAACCTTCACATCTGGGCAAGTATCATACAACTCACCTCATGTATTATTAGCCGCTCGTATTATCCATCCATGCTCCATATCAATTGACCACTTCTATTTCATGTAAAGATCCTTAGATATAAGGTTTATTTCTGAACCATGGTCAATCAAGGCAACAACTAGCTCATCTATATCTCCAATCTTTACTAATGCCTCTGTAGTTGCTCTAGCCCAATACTTTTGAGTATAATGACTCGAAATTTCTTTTTCCTTATCACTTGGATGATCAAAACGTACTTTTTGATTATAACTCCTTCCTCCATTTATTGATTGTTTATAACAGTTGCCAATTTCATCTTCTTCATCCTCACATACATGTACATCAATAGCATGATTTCATCCAAATTCACCCATTAATTGCCTCTTTCGCTTAATACTGTCAATAATGACATCATGGAATTCTTTCTTTGTAATACCCAATATTTTTTTCAATGTGAATTCAACTTTAGCATTAAGGACACATTCTTCAAGCATTCCCTTTAAATGTGTTGTTGCTTCAATATTAGAGAGAAGTTTGTAAGCCGTTTACTTACCTTTTTCTCCTAAGTCCTTTGATTTTTCTTTTGAAGATATTGAAGTATCCTTTGTTGGTAATTCCTGTGATGCCATCTCACGAGTCTTATCTCTCCAAGTCTGTCTCTTTGAAGAATTTCCTTCTTTTATATTGTTAGAATCTTGTCTTCTCTTTTCTTCTATCAAAACTTCATGTTGATTTTTAGCAATATAGGCATGTATTGATAAAGCTTCTACAGGATCCTCCTAACCCGTAGTTCCACGAATTATTGTAGCAGCTCTTAATAAAGCTTCTTGTGGCATCTAGAAATGGCAGAAGACCAAACCCCACTTGATTCAATATTTCCAAAAAATTCTTGCTTAGCATTATCATCCACTTTAGTACCATAACTTGTAATTTCCATTACTGCAATCCCATTCGCTGCCAAATAATCCTTAATCAATGCTTTCATACCTCCCTTACTAAAGTTGATTTGGAGAATATCACTAGTATCCTTTAACGCTACCTTTCCATTTTTCCAAAAAACCATGCCTTATTGGACCATTTCATTAAACTCACCACAATCCTTTCGAGAATGGGAATCATCATCATACCAGATGCATCTTTGCACATACCCTTGCTTAAAAGTAGATTTTGAATTCATTACAAAAGTCTTCTCCTCAAGCCTTGTAAATTTAATTTGAAGATCCCGCATTCTGCGTATAAGTTCTTCAATCCCCATATCTTCTTTCTTTGACGTAGTTGTTGAAGGTTGAACAATAGGTACCATCAACCGTGAAGTGGACACTTGAATTTTAGGTACCTGCACCATTCTTTGGATATCCCCCCTGTCCTTCCTCCTTTCTTTTTTTGGCAACAACCCTATTGCATCCTCAACCTTCTTCTAATTTGTTGTTAATCCTTCATCTTCTTCTATATCTTCAAGAGAAATTTCCAACCTTTCTTGTAATTCTCCATCTGCTGCTTGAAGAAATAATTCAACCTTGTTTGGTTCTAAAGTTACCTTTTTTATTTTCGATAACCGAGGATATTATCTTTCAAACTTCCTTAATAATTCAGTAGCTTGCAATTTCTTGTTAGTATGCTCGATCCATTCAAAATGTTCTTGGTAATTTCAATCGAGTCTTAAGAACGGTTTCATTCAGCATGAGAATTCTTATAAGAGCTTAATTTGCTCTATGGCCAATTTGCGTTTTTTCTTTATCTCGATTGTTATGTGGTCAAATAATAAATCATGTCATTTTAGGGCTGATTCAATTCCATTTCCGCATATAATACGCAAATATAGATATGTCTTTCCCCATGTTGGTCGGCCTTTGTTATGGCTGGCGCAATTGCTTTGATTGCCCAAAACTCACTTTTGATCCTTTTAACACATTAAAATTTGCATGAAATTAATATAAGGGTATTTTCGAAATTTGCAATGTTCGGGTCTAGATACATACCTTGTCCACCAGAAGAAGCTCCACTAGAAGATCTACTTGAAGCTCCACCCAAAGCTCCATCAATAGCTCCAAAATCCACCTTTTTGCTTTCTTGAGCCATTAATTCCAAATAACCACAACAAAAGCCAATACCTTCCATCCAAAACTTTCACGTTGGGTTCACCACTTATGTCATATTACGTGTTGTCTCGGTTGGGAATGCATCGGGCACTTGGCTATACAAGGTAAAATACTGTTTGCAAATACTCAAGAAACTTTAATAGATTTCATCCATATATAAGGAATATAATTCGAGCTTCAATTCAAAAGTGTTTAAAAACTCTTCTCTTAGTAAAATCAACCTTACATATACCCCAATTACCTCGTTTCCTTTATAATTAAGCAATTTTTATTTTTGTTTATAAGCCCTAATCCTAATCAATGAGCTTTGGCAAGCTGTAATTTTTAATTGAATTATCCACTTAGTATGAAATTTTGCACACACATGCTGGTATAAGCCTTTTACATGCTCAAAACAATTTAGCCCAACCCAACTTACAGATTGCAAGAAAACGCCCAAAAAGCGCACTGATGACACTCAGTCGCCAACTTGAAGATTGATGTAGAAACTCCAGTGGCGATTTTTCCTTCTTCCATCCAGTGGTGATTTCTCCTTCTTTCATTGTTAACTTCAGCTCAAACTTCGTGTGTAGCTCAATCTACAAGTCTTCTATCAGCATACCAAAACTTACATTGATCCAATTAGTGGATCTTTAGTTATCACAGAAACCCTATCCAACCCTAAACTGCCAACTTCCGACAACCCTTTGTATCAAAACTCAAATATCTCCTGATTGCATTGCTAGATTAACAAAATTTTTTGTATACACTTAGCACATTTAACAATCTAGATAATTTCAAATTTTGAACTATAGATGCTTCACAGATTTTACGAATCACTCAACAATACAAGCCATCATTGTCTTATATAAAAACCCAAATCACCAATACAAACCTTGACTTTGAATAGCGATTGCTAAGTCCTCCAAAACCCTATGGTTGCAAGCTAAATCCCCTTGGAACCCCTTTTAAGCTAGTTATCCAATTCTAATCGCCGATCTTCAAATGTCCCCCGTCCCTTGCCTTTTGCGGTTGTTTTTGTCCCTGGAGGTCTGATTTTGACCCTGTCTCATACCCGGTCTTTCCTTGGGTATCAATTCAACTAATTTTAAGGATTTTTAAGTTAAATCCTATCCTCAACTTAATCCTAGTATCAACCATAATAACTATTTTTCTTTTCTATCCTATTTTAATTAACTTATGGCTTTTTAAAATCAATAATAGAGTTTGTATAGCCTAGAAAAAAACTTTAACAACTAACTTTTATCTGTTAGCTATTAAAACAAGAAAATAATCTAATAGGCTTCCATAACCCTTTTTTTAAGTATCTTAAGTTCCTATTGAACTAAGATAATCAAGTATTAAATATAAATTACTCTTATCTATATCTTTCACTATATAAACGTGCTGTAATACGACATCCACCCCCTCTGAATCTGTGCATCCTCCGGTATGCACCAAATGAAGCATATGTCATAGTTGGCATCATACCATCTCTTCATTTTTTGTACCAAGTTCTTCTTCATCATCCATTTCAATATAATTGTCTTCTTCAAAGTCATTGATATCTTCAGTATGGTCTTCCACGTTTATTTCTCCATCTCATCTTTTGAAAACTTTTACTCGCTTCCCGGCAATAGGTATCTTCAATCTTGTACCATCCAATTCCTTCAATAAATATGTGGCATTGTCTTGAATTGTTACCACTACATAGGATCCAAACCAACGTTTTGAAAATTTCCGCAAGATACTATGCTGGTTATTCAAACTGTTGTCATAAACAAGTACCCAATCACCTTCTTCAATTGCTTTAGGCCTCAATCGATGTCGTTTATCAAACCGAGCCTTGTTCTTTAGCCTTGCCTTTTGTAACCGTTTTAATGCTAGTTCCACATCTTCTGATCTTTGTTCAAGCTGTCGAATTCTAATAGCCAGTAACTCTTCTCTTGTTAATCCATCTTTCCAAGGTAGTACACTCCAAGTTGGCACTTGTTCTTCAATTGGCATAATAGGTTTTTGACCTGTCATGAGTTCCACTGGCATATATCCTGTCACCAAACTATGTGTTGTTCGATCAGCCCATAATGCATAAGGTAGAAGTCGAGGCCATTCTCTCACTCTTCCATTGTAAGCTTTAACCAAGGCTTTTACAATTGGTGGATGTCCACGTTCACTCTTTGCATTCCCTTCTAGATTATAAGCTGTGGTTAATGATAATTTAACTCCACATCTCTTGAAGAATTCAGGAGCTTCATGTGCATTTAATTCTCCACGATCTGCAGTGATCTTTTCCACACATCCGTAGTGGCAAATAACATCCTCAAGTAAAAACCTGCAAATTCCTCCTGTAGACTTTGTCCTTAAAGCCCTGCCTTCCACTTGATTTGATAAATCCTCACGAGCCAAAACTAAATACCTCATTTGCCATAGTCCCATTGGCATAATAATCAAATCCACAACCCATTTAAAATGAATAGCCAAAGGATATGTTGGATGCAAATCATCTCGATGCCATATATTCGAATACAGTTGACAAGCCACACAAGATTCTACAAATGAAGTTACATCTCGATATATATTCTTCCACCAATATTGCTCCTTCAATTTAGCAAAAGTAGCCCAAATTCGTCTATGCCCTGTCCATAAACTATCATGAAATTCTTTGAGTAATTCTTGTTGATCTTTTTTGATACCTACTACTCGTTGTGGCATACTAATGTTTGATTTTGGCCTCTTCCATAGAAATCCTCCTTGTAATATGAACTTATATGCTTTTCTCCTGATCTGTTTAAATTTTTCAACTGACCAATCAGCATGCTTGGTTAATATGCTCAAATAATATCTAATATCCAATAAATCTCCTTCATAATTTTTTTTTCATGAAATGACTTATTTTCCTTGTTCAATTGTGAAACTGAATAAAATTTAGTATCCGCATCATCAATATCCTCTATCATTTCATCTTCTCTATTATATCTTGCTCGAGATAACATATTTGCTACGGAATTGTCCTTTCTTGCAACATGTTTAAACTCCGGATTTAATGACTTGATATAAGCAATCCATCTTAACATTGCAATGTCTAGAGTTGTGCAATTAGTAATCATTCCAAGCAAAGGCAAACAATCTGTTTCCACCACTATTGTTGTTCCAATTAAATAATCTCTTTCAGCTTTCATAGCTGAAACAACTCCCCATAATTCCCTTTTCACTTGAGAATATGTATGTTGGCATGCACTTAAAACCTTAGCTCCAAATCAAACTGCAAATCTATGTCCATTTGAATCATCTTGATCCATTGCCCACCCAATGGCAATTGGACTAGTATCCACTGTAAGAATCACTAGTCTATTGCACTTATAATCAATTTTTCTCAATACTGAAGGTAATATAAATAATTCCTTCAATATCTGCATTGCTTTGATATGCTTTTTTTTCTATTTAAAATGATAACCTTTGTATAAAAATTCATACAATGGATCTGCTATGTGAGCATAGTGAAGAATCCAAATACAATAAAACACACATGCACCCAAAAACCTACGCACCTCTGTTAAAGAACTATAATTTTTTTTTATTCTTCTAATTGCATCAATCTTAGCTGGATCTGGTTTTCTTCCATAAAATCTATATAAATGTCCAACAATTACAACTTCTTGTACTTCAAATATAGATTTTATATCTGATAATATAAGATGAACTTCTTCAAGCCGAATCAATATCTTTTCACAATCTTGTATATGATTGACAATATACTTGCGACACCCCCTTTTATCTAAAGTTTCATCCTTGTCTTCTTCTTTGCACCCTTTAATAGAAATATCATCTAAAAAAGGCATAGTCTTCTCAGGAATAAAATCCCTCAATACCTTATTCATCCCGCTCATCATATGTGCAAGTGAATTAGTAGCACCTTGAAGAAGAGTACACATTTTAACCAATCCAAGTGGAGTTCTCATTGTTGTCATGTCTCTACTTTCTTTAACTAGTTGAAATTGGTCATAGCCTGAATACAGGTCACCCATTGAATAAATTGCCCTTCCTGCAAATGCTTCAGCAAATTCATCTACTATTCGTCTAATTCCTGTATTTTTGATAGTCACTGCATTTACTAGCTGCATATCTTGAATAAATTGTAATGATCCATTTTTCTTAGGCATTGTAAACCATCGGCTAGAATATGGTGCAAAAGAAGGCTCCAAAATCTTCATCTTCATCTTTTCTTTTAATAATTCTTTCAAACTCGGTAAATGTGCCCTTGGCACTAGAATTGGCCTCAAATTCCAAGGTACATGTGGTATAGTGAAAATAACCATAGGAGTTACAACATTTAGATCCACACACCCAATTTCATGAGATTCAAAGACAAATGATTTACCTCATTTTGCTAGCATTTCTTTGAAGAACACAATTTCCTCTCGCAATAAGAAACCATCAGAATCAATCTTTAATTCTTTAAAAGTTTCTTCTATAAACTTATGCCCAATATTTCTTGGATCCCTCAAGCTCTTTTCTCTTGATGCTCCTTCTACATATTCTTTACAGTCTTTTGGCAAAGGCCCAGCAACGAGTTTTACCTTCTTATCTACTGTCTTGTATTTTGTTTCAACCATAACCTCTGGCGTTTGAAAAGATTCAATCATATCATAAACTTCTTTCAAATGAATCTGTATAATTTTATCATCATCACCTAATCCAATAGATGTAATCAGTTCTAAAGGATCTTCCAATCCATTTTCTTCATAAATACCAATAATCTTTTCATCATCTTCTAATATTTTTAATCCATATAATTCTCTTTCAACAGCACATAATCTTTTTCTCTCATTTCTTTTTAGATCCTCAATCCTCTTATACATAACACTCCTATTTTCAAAAATGCCAATAAATCCTACATCAAAGGTACATATATCTTGCGAGAGTACCTCCCCTTTTGTACCTCCCCTTTTGTACCTCCATAATCCCACTTTATAGTGGTACTCCTCAAAAATCTGTAAATTCTTCAACGACTCTTGGCAATGGTTTCTCTCTTAATTTGTCTCAATTACGTTCATGATTTGGAGGAACAATCAAAAATTGTACTGCCTTTTTTCCATCTTTACTACGAATCCGTGCATAAGTTGATCCATCATCAAAGACTTTTGTTTCCATTCGGGTCGCAATAATATACGATTGTCCCAATATAAGAGGATAAGTTGTTGCATCTTGAACAAAGAAATTTTGTTCCATTGTAACATCACCAATCCGAACCTTCACATCTGGACAAGCACCATACAACTCACCTCGTGTATTATTAGCCGCCTATATTATCCATCCATGCTCCATATCAATTGGCCACTATTTCATGTAAAGATCCTTAGATATAAGGTTTATTCCTGAACCATAGTCAATCAAGGCAACAACTAGCTCATCCATATCTCCAATCTTTACTAATGCCTCTGTAGTTGCTCTAGTCCAATGCTTTCGAGTATAATGACTCGAAATTTCTTTCTCCTTATCACTTGGATCATCAAAACGTGCTTTTTGATTATAACTCCTTCCTCCATTTGTTGATTGTTTATAACAGTTGCCAATTTCATCTTCTTCATCCTCACATATATGTGCATCAATAGCATGATTTGATCCAGATTCACCCATTAATTGCCTCTTTCGCTTAATACTGTCAATAATGACATCATGGAATTCTTTCTTTGTAATACCCAATATTTTCTTCAATGTGAATTCAACTTTAGCATTAAGGACACATTCTTCAAGCATTCCCTTTAAATGTGTTGTTGCTTCAATATTAGAGAGAAGTTTGTAAGCCGTTTACTTACCTTTTTCTCCTAAGTCCTTTGATTTTTCTTTTGAAGATATTGAAGTATCCTTTGTTGGTAATTCCTGTGATGCCATCTCACGAGTCTTATCTCTCCAAGTCTGTCTCTTTGAAGAATTTCCTTCTTTTATATTGTTAGAATCTTGTCTTCTCTTTTCTTCTATCAAAACTTCATGTTGATTTTTAGCAATATAGGCATGTATTGATAAAGCTTCTACAGGATCCTCCTAACCCGTAGTTCCACGAATTATTGTAGCAGCTCTTAATAAAGCTTCTTGTGGCATCTTCTTCTTATGCATTGTAGAAATGGCAGAAGACCAAACCCCACTTGATTCAATATTTCCAAAAAATTCTTGCTTAGCATTATCATCCACTTTAGTACCATAACTTGTAATTTCCATTACTGCAATCCCATTCGCTGCCAAATAATCCTTAATCAATGCTTTCATACCTCCCTTACTAAAGTTGATTTGGAGAATATCACTAGTATCCTTTAACGCTACCTTTCCATTTTTCCAAAAAACCATGCCTTATTGGACCATTTCATTAAACTCACCACAATCCTTTCGAGAATGGGAATCATCATCATACCAGATGCATCTTTGCACATACCCTTGCTTAAAAGTAGATTTTGAATTCATTACAAAAGTCTTCTCCTCAAGCCTTGTAAATTTAATTTGAAGATCCCGCATTCTGCGTATAAGTTCTTCAATCCCCATATCTTCTTTCTTTGACGTAGTTGTTGAAGGTTGAACAATAGGTGCCGTCAACCATGAAGTGGGCACTTGAATTTTAGGTACCTGCACCATTCTTTGGATACCTCCCCTGTCCTTCCTCTTTTCCTTTTTTGCCAACAATCCTATTGCATCCTCGACCTTCTTCCAATTTATTGTTAATCCTTCATCTTCTTCTATATCTTCAAGAGAAATCTCCAACCTTTCTTGTAATTCTCCATCTGCTGCTTGAAGAAATAATTCAACCTTGTTTGGTTCCAAAGTTACCTTTTTTATTTTTAAAAATCGAGAATACTGTCTTTCAAACTCCCTTAATAATTCAATAGCTTGCAATTTCGTGTTACGATGCTCAATCCATTCCAAAAATGATTTCTTAGTGACTCGATCAGAGTCTTCTAAGAAATACTCATTTCTCAACGCATGAGAGAATTCCTCCCAAGAGCTTCCAAATTGCTCTGTAACTGATTTCACATGTTCTCTTATCTCTGGTATTGTAGCAAGTCTAAATAATAAAATCATGTCCCTTTCAGAGACTCGATTCAATTCCATTTCTTGCATATAATACCTCAAATACTTAGATATGTCGTTCCCATCAAACTGGTCAACCTTGTTAACCACTGCTTGTAATGCTTTGATTGCCAAAGCCTCCTTTCAATCCTTTTCTTGTTGCCGTTGCATAATTAATATAAAAGCTTGAAATATATTTGCAATGTTCGGATCTAGATACATACCTTGTTCACCAGAAGAAGCTCCTCTAGAAGATCCACTTGAAGCTCCACCCAAAGCTCCATCAATAGCTCCAAAATCCACCTTTTTGTTTTCTTGTGCCATTAATTCCAAATAACCACAACAAAAGCCAATACCTTCCACCCCAAACTTTCACGTCGGGTTCACCACTTATGTCGTATTACGTGTTGTCTTGGTTGGGAATGCACCGGGCACTTGGCTGTAGAAGGTAAAGTACTGTTTGCAAATACTCAAGAAATCCTAATAGGTTTCACCCATATATAAGGAATTCGAGCTTCAATTCAAAAGTGTTTAAAAACACTCCTCTTAGTAAAACCAATCTTACATATACCCCAATTACCTTATTTCTTTTATAATTAAGTAATTTTTATTTTTGTTTATTAGTCCTAATCCTAATTAGTGAGCTTCAACAAGCTATAATTTTTAATTGAATCGTCCATTTAGTGTGAAATTTTGCACACACATGCTGGTATAAGCCTTTTACATGCTCAAAAAAACTTAGTCCAATCCAATTTACAGATTGCAAGAAAACACCCAAAAAAGCACACTGATGATGCTCGACTGCCAACTTGAAGATTGATGCAGAAATTCCAGTGGTGATTTCTCCTTCTTTCACCGTTAACTTCAGCTCAAACTTGGTGTGTAGCTCAACCTACAAGTCTTCTATTAGCGTACCAAAAATTACATTGATCCAATTAGTGGATCTTTAGTTATCACAGAAACCCTATCCAACCCTAAACTGCCAACTTCCGACAACCCTTTGTATCAAAACTCAAATATCTCCTGATTGCATTGCTAGATTAACAAAATTTTTTGTATACACTTAGCACATTTAACAATCTAGATAATTTCAAATTTTGAACTATAGATGCTTCACAGATTTTACGAATCACTCAACAATACAAGCCATCATTGTCTTATATAAAAACCCAAATCACCAATACAAACCTTGACTTTGAATAGCGATTGCTAAGTCCTCCAAAACCCTATGGTTGCAAGCTAAATCCCCTTGGAACCCCTTTTAAGCTAGTTATCCAATTCTAATCGCCGATCTTCAAATGTCCCCCGTCCCTTGCCTTTTGCGGTTGTTTTTGTCCCTGGAGGTCTGATTTTGACCCTGTCTCATACCCGGTCTTTCCTTGGGTATCAATTCAACTAATTTTAAGGATTTTTAAGTTAAATCCTATCTCAACTTAATCCTAGTATCAACCATAATAACTATTTTTCTTTTCTATCCTATTCTAATTAACTTATGACTTTTCAAAATCAATAATAGAGTTTGTATAGCCTAGAAGAAAACTTTAACAACTAACTTTTATCTGTTAGCTATTAAAACAAGAAAATAATCTAAGAGGCTTCCATAACCCTTTTTTTAAGTATCTTAAGTTCCTATTGAACTAAGATAATCAAGTATTAAATATAAATTACTCTTATCTATACCTTTCACTATATAAACATGTTGCAACATGACATCGCGTATAAAATATGGAAAATTTGAATATTTCATTCATTGGTAGGACTACGGAGTTAGCGACAAAATATGGGAACCTTCAAATAACCTTAGAAATATACTTAAAAAAGTTTACAAATTCTATTTATAATATCCTAAAAAACCTAGATTCAATCGCTATTAAAGATTTTATGAACACCAATATCTCTTGGCTTCTAAATGATGGTTTTTTATCAACAACACAAGACCAATATAAAAAGGGGAGAGCCACGCCAAGATCTTTACTTGTATATAGTCATTTTTTCTAAGATAGAATAGATTATGTTAGAAGCTTATTAATTATTATATCAAATCTTCATATTTCAAAGAAATTATAAGAACAAGAGTTAAAAGATTCTTTTGCCACATAAGCGGTTGGAAAACCATTATAACTTTCACAATTTGCTAGATTTGAAAAAAATGAATAAGGTAAAGAAGGACTATTCCAACGTCAAGTAAGGCCACATTTGGAGTCTTTGGAGATACAACCTCATCACAAAAATCTTCATTCAAATGCATGAACTTTGATAATACTCCTTGAAATTGGAAGGATGACTCTAAGTGGATCAGAAATTCTGTTTGGAGGATGTTTTGAAGGTTTCAATGAAGAGCAGATTCTTGGATGGGATGTTGGTATAATAGAGGTTATATCTGAAGGTCATTGATGCTTCTTCAAGGATCTTATTGAATCAATAACCAATGAACAAAAGACAGAATATATTACTTTTTTACTCCGACAAATTCTGGATTTCTTGCATATGTGATTTGATCATCAAATCACTTCAGCTCCTCATGGAATTCATCATTAGAAGAGGAGGTGATATCATGGACATACTTTAAGTCACCACATTCTAGAACTTTCTATAGTCTTCTAGAACCTTCCGTAGTCTTCTAAAATCTTCCATAGTTTTTAAAAATCTTTCAAAGTTTTTTAGAATCTTTCAATTGCTATTGGATTATCTTGTAAATAATAAAATATTGATAAAAATTATCCTTTCCCTTTTTATAATCCACCATTTTCATAATCTAATTTGATTGTTTGTATTTATGTAACAAAAATAAAATATTGTTATCTTAGTTAAATTAATCAATATTATTTTCTAACACTTTTTTATAATTATATTTAATTTAAATTATATTAATATATATTAAATAATATTATATTAGCCTTTTTTAATTATTTTATTAAAAAATTAAACTTTGTTATATAATAATATAATATGAGATGGACATCTAAATCACCAATGAAGGTGTCTGCCAAAAAAATAGTCTCTCAATATAATATCATTATGCTCTTCTATCTCAACCAAAAGATGTTTTTTTATTTTATATTTGGACAAACTTCCATATCCTTTTTAACTTTGTATACCAAATCCTTTTTAGTGGTTTTTATCACTTACTGTAAAAGGATTATTTGGTGTTGTCAAAACCACTAGAAAAGATTGTAGCATTAGTTGTATGCATATAGGATTTATTAACAAATCCCTTATCTAATCAATATAGGCTTGATGCTTCAATTGTGTTGCTACCAATACCACTATAGTGTATACTACTACTATGATCTTGCTTCGCTCTAATAATGATAATAAAATAGATTAAATCCACCTAGCTCATCTACTACAATTAAATGCATAATAAGCAAAAATAACTTTCTTATTAGTCCTATATAGAATTCTTTAATATATGTGTATATTATTATTAGTATATATATATATATATATATATATATATTTTAAATTTATGATAAAAAATTAGTAGTATAAATATATATATATATAGAGATATAGATATATATTTTTTTATTTTCTTAAAATATCTATATTTAATTTTGTACTAATAATTAATAATTTGAATTACAAAGAATTTAAAAAATAAAGAGATTTATACAAATAATATTTGTTGATTTAAAGTTATTTATATTATTTTATTTGTTTCAATATTTTTAAAAAATAACACAAAAAATCTACTTTTACATTTGGTGACCATATTAAAAATTTTGATTTTATGCATAGTAATAGATCACACATACCTAGACCTATAAGATTAATATGTCTAGATAGATACTAAAAAAATAAAGACATAAGTTTATACCATGTAGCAATTATACATGCAATGTTTAAGATTCTTTGACAAAAATAATTCATATAATAAAAGAAAGAGTAACCAACTTATCCACACAATGCAACAATAATAGACATCAACAAATGAAGCTCTACCCTTTGGATACATCAAAGTGATTAAATATCTTCAAAACTTGTAACATCTTAGACTTTACAAATTGCTTTTAAACTATGATTGTATTTTAAATTAAGATGTTGCTTGCCATTCATTTAAGATTTGGGAAGTATCCTTCAATATCTAGAATTATATTGAAGTATCATGGAATATTTCTAAAAAAAAACAACCAAGATTCTTGCAATCATCAGCATTCTAATCATCTTGCTTTTCCAAATAACTGATTCTTACCTAATTCTTAACATGTCGAACATATTTAATATTTCCAGCTGAACTTCTGAACTTGACATACATCAAAAATAAATAAATAAATAAATAAATAAATAATTTAAAAGCTTGGTTTATTTATACCAAATTTAAATTTTCAACTAGAAGAAATTATACATACATAATTACCTCTACTAAGTTATTCCCTACTAAGTTATAACCTCTGCAAAGCTATAAAAAACTATGGAACCGACATGGTTCTATGGTGCTAAGTTATCCACTGCTAAGTTATAACTTCTATAAATTCTACCCTAGAATGCGAACCAACCCAGAGGTAATACTGTACACGTTTTTACATCGTTAAAAAATTAAGAAATTTTTTGAAGGGATACTGTGACAATCGCTTAGACTTGATTCCAAACTTTTTAAACTTATGATTCTCCAGTGCCAACAACTTGGTCCGATTATGTGGATTGTTTGCACTTTTGGAGTTGATTAACCAATGTTTTGAGAGCGCATCCGACAGGATGAAGTCACACCAGCCAATTACAACGATAATTTGAACGTAAAATAAGAAGAGATGAAAATGAATGACGACGCAAAAAAATTTGGAGGCGTAGAACTATCACCTTGAACTTCATATGTCGTTTTCTTGTTTGAGTGGGGTACACGATTTCAAGGCCTTCACTAAATGGGTCATAAAGGGTTCATCAATAGACGACACCGGCAATGATACAATCCAATCGAAAATCAGTAAAACAAGCAGCCAAAGAGAATACGTAGTTGGGAACACTGTTGTCAATCTGCAAAGCACCCACACATTAAATCCAAAAGCTGGAGAGTAATCCATTGGAAGTGAAAAATGCATGAGAACCATGTTTTTTAGAAAGTGCACAACATTCAGTCTGTGAGACATGGCTTGGCCCTCTCAGTTTCGGCGACGCCGCTTGCTATTAAGGCTCTCAAAGAAATCTTGGATGTCAGCACTTGTGACGGTCTTTCCAGTTTCACCAAATGGTGTCTGCAGTTAAGAAAAGCAAACAATCGAACCATAAATTCGTTGATCGATTACTCCTTGTAATTGTAGTTCCTTACTCACAGTGGCTTTCGAAGTAAAAGGTTGGTTTGTGAATAAGAAAGAAAAATGATATCGACAAAAGAATGAATGCTTGAAGGAGGGAGTGGGAAAAGGGAGAGGAAGATACCAGAAAGGACTTGAGCTCGGCCGTCATATCGTTGAGACCGTGGAGAAGCTCAATCCTCTGCACATGACCCAAATTCTTGAGGAAATCTGAGCCCACAGAATCCCGAGACTCCTCCCTCTTCCGCTTTGCACACGCTTCATACTCTTGCAATGTGTCCTCCGGATCCAAAAGGAAATTTATCCGCCGCTCTGTGTACATGTGCAGACATGAGGAGCACCTGCACAGCTGCGACCTCCAGCTTTTGTTCAGGAAAGCTGGCCGACCAGGTTCAAGCGCCGCACTTGATGCTCCCTCTTTCAATGCACAGCAATGAACTCCATTTGCATCACTCGCAGGTTCAGACATGTCGTGGTCTGGTTTGCAGGGACCATCACCAGCATTACCTTCGTTTGAGGACTCGGGTACAGGCTCCCGTCTCTCAAGGTCTGCTTTGCAGGCATGTACTGCACCTCCATTCGAGGACTCACAGGCAATCTCAGATTTGATATTCTGTGAACAACTTCCGTTATTTTGGCGCTCAGATTCGCTAACATCAGTTATCCTCTCCTCAGCACCTGCATAAAGAATTAACTAAATCTGCGCATATTAGAACGTATTGATGATGGTCGTGTCAGTTTTGTTTTCCAATCATATATTGATGGATAAGAAGCCGTCAAGGTTACCTGGTTTAATTTCTTTGACCTCAACGCACTCGACATGCTCATCTGCAATTTCTGAAGCAGTAATTGCAATTGGCTGAATCAAAACCTCGGGGTATTTTGACAGGAATGAGCATCGCGGCACACAAGCCTGGCATATGATCTCCTCAAATGTAGGCTCTCCTTCGTCGTCTCTTGGAAACTGCAGCAGGTGGTTAGGGTTATGCAATGAACCTAGTACCAAAAATCAACTAGAATTGCAGAAGCTGCAAAAAATGTCAGACGAGAACCACAAACCTGAAGGGTGGGCGGGAGGCCAAGATGGCGCTCATGAAACCAGTCTTCGCAGATACAGCATTGCAGCATCTCCCCCAAGGCTTCACTGCCGGGGTCTGGATCTGGATACACTCGGTGGCATGTACAATAAACGCCTATATAGTTCTGGTTGTAGCTGTTCTCACAGTTTTCAATGTCCTTGTTGGCTTGTAGCTTGCAGATACCTTCTCCGTATTTGGAGTTTCCACAGTCACATCGAAAATGTCGTCGTGTCCAAAGCTCCACTACCTCATGACCGTCATGACACGCCAAGGAGCAAGCGGTACAGAAACCAGCTCCTCCATCGGGTTTACAGGTGAGACATGCGAACACGGCTTGCCTCTTCATGTACCCCTGCCTGTACGTACATTCTTTGCCTTCGTCTCCACCGAGCACAAGATCGGCTTCCTGCCGCACACCCAACAGTTGTCTTGTAAGCCCTGTTTAGGTTAAACTACGACTGTGGCGCTTCAATTGCACACTTTCCTCCAGGACGCTCACCGATCGTCCGCTACTGGGTACATTACACGTTCTTCACAAGCACAGATTACCTTACCGTGCGAAGAAACTACGCAGAGCTTGGTTAGTTCATGGCCCTTACTGCCATGGACAGAAAGAAGGAAAAACCCCAAAGCAGCACCCACTTGAAAATTCGTAAAAACTCTCGCACTATCTCGCACTATCTCGCGCTATGCCCAACAATCGCGCATCCAGCTACAAAATGATCAAAGAGACGTTGAGAAAATTCCAGAGGGACATACCAGTTCCTGCGCCTCGATGTCGTCAATGTACTCCGACAAGGTGGCCACATTGCCATCCTCAACGTTGTCTGCATCGCCGTTCTCCATCTGCAGACCGTTTCAAGCTTCAAAACGAGTTGGGCAAAAACGGAAACGCTGCCGTGGAGAGCGGAACTGGATTGGAGTCAGAAAGAAACTGGGCTGCCTGGAAGAAAAGAGTCTATTCTCTCGCCGTAACGGCCCGTACACGACATTCCGATGAACTCTCAAAAAAAACACTCCAACACATATGTACCTCAGGATTACATAAATGCCGAGTTATCTTTAAATCTGTTACATTCACTTCAGCTTCTCGCGGAGTGTCTTTGCTTTGTCACCGGCACGCTCTCGCAATTGAATTTCCAAAATGTGACGTTCCGGGTTTAGCTCTGAGACCCTGCATGGATTCTTTTCAAATTTGTGATTCGATGCGAAGTTTTAGCAGACATGGGTTCAGGTAACAGGAGCTGAAGAGAATTTCGTCGTTTTCTTTGATTGCATTCTACATGCTAATCCGAGTCCTAGATTGTGTTCGGATTAATTCGGACACACTGTAATCTGTATTACCGGAGGAGGGCAATTTTTTTTTTGGTTGTATCTTTAGCTGACCTCTTGGTTGGCAAAATTGTGACTATGTGTGATGCATTTTTGTGTTCAAAGAGCTTCACAGCTCGGCCATCCCCCTGCCAGGTTCGATATTTTCAAACAACCTTGCATTGCCAAAATTCTCGATACTCCGGTAACGACAACCTCGCAATATATTCGAGTTTTTGTTCTCGAATATTATTTTTAATATAAATTAGTTAGGAATTTCTGTATCTCATCACGTAAAACATCAGCAGGGCCGTTGAAAGATTGAGATCGACCAATTTCGAGTCGCTCCTGCAGAGCGGGTGATATCTAGAGTGGCGAGAGAGCTCGCCGAGGTAGTAGCTCGAAAAGAATCGCGGTCGCCGAGCTGGTTGCGGTAAAACAAGCTCCACAGTCTGTTGTTCACAATGACGGAGGCCATGAAAACAAACTTCGGGGTTCTAGGGGAGGAAGCATACATGATTCCCAACGTCACTGGATGGACATTGAAAAAAATGCAGTACAAGGAGCGATGGGGCAGTTCGAGTGTTGCTTAATGGATCAGGCGTGCTCTGAGAATGCTCATATCTTCTCTCAATCACCACCACCTTATCCTCCATCTCGACGCCTCCGCTGCATTGTGTGCTCATGAGCGGGTTCGTTGACAGATTAGGGTTTTGATGAGAGGATCATTAAGGTCAAAAGGAAGCGTCATCGACAGAAATCGGGTCATAAAAGGATCGTCAATGGTTCTGTGTGGTTACTAATGGGCGACATATGGTCATTGTTTGTTCAACCCATTCACCAAGGCAGGTCGGAAAAAGTTAACTCATCGTGGAATGGGTGGATAGTTTGGTGTGTCGCGGCCAGTGTTGAGATTCATAGTCAGCGATTCAATCCCGTCGACGGGGTTTTGATCTTTGAGTCAGGCTTCGGAGTCACCAACTTCGTCTCCAATGTGCGGTAAGATCCTACATTCATGCATGTCACCCACATTATCAGCTCAAAAACAAGTCGGAAGCTCAAAGGAGTCAAATATTTCTCACTTCAAAATGTTGATGTGCTTGTCCTAGATATACACTCACTGTAGAACGAATTCCAACAAACATAGAACAAGTTGTCATGGCCAGCTTACGGAATAAGATTCACCCAAAGTGCGGTCTACCATGCAGCATTACATTGGGTCCTATGAGTCTTTTGTCGCCAATTTCTACCCATGCATTCACCGGAGTTTGGACGCAGCTATTCTTCCTTGCAATTGATGAGGCTACGTCGAAGCAAGGTGGAGATTTGTGAATTCTGACAACTGTTTTTGTGTAGTTTGTCTGTAGTACTCCAAAGTCGGCATCAAAATATTGTGGACTGTATGCTCTGATGATTACTATTTTTGTGACTGTCAAGTACTCCGAATGATCATGTTCATGAACTCCTTGTTCTCCACAATTGTGTAAGAAACATTTCAGAGCTGTGGGTGTTTACTTAGTATTCTCCGTTTTGTATTTTCATCGGCGTGAAATTATGTGAGTGCAATTGTGTGTTTTTTTTTTGAGATTTCTGTGAACTTCAAGAATTCCACAACCTTGGGATTTCTCAATGAATTTTTCTCTTGTTTATTGTCTATTTCAGTGACTCTCTTTGGTGCAAGAATGTGTAATAAGGCACAGTTTCAGAGTTAATTTAGAAAATCCTTCAAATTTGACGGAGGTAAAATCCATGAATGGTTAATATTTCAACAAACATTATACATGTGTTTTTATTTGTTATTTTTTATTTTTAACATGCTTGTATTAATGGAAGAATGTCTTAGTTGGAAGATTGGTTTGTCATTGTTTCATTGACAATAGGTAATGTCAAATTTTGTAGGTGGATACAAATAATAAAGTACATGCATATTAAATCTATATTGGGATGGTTAAATGTGGATAGAAATTTTATATAGTATCAAAAGACTACATAGAAATTTGGTAGTTAATGTATGTCTTTTAAAGCTATAATTATATGATTTTTTTTATTTGTTAATCCATACTATTACATGTATTGTATGAAGGTCAAAATTATATTTTTCATAATATTAAATTATTTTAAAAAAACACATACGTTTTATCATGAGTTGTAAAGAATATATATTTAAAATAATCCTCTTAAAAATCAATAATTTTTTTTTATAAAGTATAAGAGCAGGATTAAATTCTATTGATGTAAATGATGCAATTAGATCTATTATATAATATATTGTTGATATGTATTTAATATTTATTTATTTCTGTTTTTGGATGATTTAATATTATTAGTATAAAACTTTATCAACTTATGAAGGTTATTATTGTCACGGACATAGGATTTATTCCAACAAATTATCTAAGTAATATAGACCAATAGAAGTAGGTAAAATAAGTTGATTTGATAATATCTGATAAACAAGCTTCTTAAACAATAGAATCTTAATCATAACATCTGCAATCATGGAGTTGGTAGGTTAAAGCTTAGTCAATAGTAGCCATGGTACACATTTTTGGTAACCTAGCAGACAACTTATCATTGGCACATGTGAAAAACTTGTCATGTAAGTTTGACACGTGTCTTGCAAATGAGACACGTGTATGAGGTCCTATAGATTACCGCCACGTAGTTCTTAGTTAGATAGTATTTATAGACGCAAGAGTGAAGCCGTCTTCACTCTTGTCAACTCCTTTCTTAATTCTAGTCTAGTTTCAAGAGTTTTCATGTTTTGAATCTTTGGCAATAGCCATTCCAATTTTCTTTGAATATACATACTTTCTTATTTCTATTTTGTGACTTTTCTTTGATATAGTTTCCATTAGATTATGTATCCTTTTCTAATTCATGTCCTTGACAGATTGACAAGAGTACACTTATAATATCATAGCTTTGTCTTGTCTAGATTAAGAGTTGGTTACCCCTTTCTCTTGATAAGACACAAGCATATTAGAAGTTGAGGATTACCCTCTTCTAAACTGATATTATTTATAGTATTTTCTTTGTTCTCTCTTCTACTTATCTCGAGTGGTGTTAGATATTTTTTGAAGTGTTATCATGGCTGAGCTTGCCGAAATGAAGAGTTCAATGGCACAAATGCAAGAGCAAATGAGAGAATTGATGCTGGCAATGCATCAACTCACTGTATTTCCACAGGGAGCAACAAGGTTATCAAATAATGAAAATATAGATATGGTTGGAGCTGCTTCAACATCTACCCCAAGCCATATAATTCTTCCTACATTGAAACATTGTCCAAGCATCAGAGAACCTAAAATTGGTCTACTTGAAAAGTTTGATGGCACAAGATCTAAGTTTTGAGGATTCATCAACCAACTGGTGCTTGAATTGCAACCGCAAAGTTTTCCAACTCTAGGATCACAAGTCAGATTTATTGGTACACTACTTTCAAGTTCTGCCTTATCTTCGTTTTTATCTTTTCTGGAACGATGTGATCCAATATTGGATAATTTAGAAGCTTTCTTAGTAGAATTTTGATCTATGTATGGAGAACACGATGCAACTAAGTGTTTAATATGGCTTTGTATCTCTGGCCGAGCAATCGATGATGACGTTATATGCTTCGCGAACGGCTATAGTAAGTGGAGCAATCTTTATGACTCATC
This sequence comes from Physcomitrellopsis africana, assembly GCA_036785485.1. NCBI lineage: Eukaryota > Viridiplantae > Streptophyta > Bryopsida > Funariales > Funariaceae > Physcomitrellopsis > Physcomitrellopsis africana. The sequence goes on from JAWRVF010000027.1 coordinate 1,178,269, forward strand.
GGTCAGTTTTCTGATTACAAATATAAAGGTGAAGACGTGTTATTTCACGATCCTCAAACATTGAGTCAAGCAATAGACTTTGCGATGAAGTGTGATAATCAGCTTTTTGAATTTAGATCTGAAAGTCGTACAAGAGAACCTCAGCGACATTATAATTCAGTGGCAGCACCAATGACTTCTCAATATGTACCTTCAAAAGTCAAGGACATGAAAATTGATGCTATACGTTTCAAGCCGCTTACTGAACAAGAAAAGACTCAATGTCATCAAGAAGGATTATGCTTGTATTGTGGAGAACCTAAACATACTACTCAAAATTGTCCTAAGAAATAACACAACTATAAGATGAGGAGTACAGCTGTCAAAGAAGACAATATGTCGGAAAACGAGTTTGTCCACCCACAATAAGTACAGTGCAGTTGGGATCTTGAACAATTTCTAATGAAGGTCCTATCCTCTCCTCACAACCATCTCCTTATTTTATAATAGATGTGTATTTAGGACCTAATAATTACAAAGCCTCTCTTTTAATAGATTCGGGAGCCTCGACTTGTTTTTTAGATGAAAAATTTGCTAAAAGCCATAGAATACAGATAGTACAAAAATCTAAATCCATACGCGTAGAAATCATAGATGGTCATCTTTTATCTTTTAGAGATGTTACTCATGAAACACTTCCTCTAAATGTAGTAGTAAATGGCCATAATAGTTGCGTAATTTTTAACATAATTAGATCTCCCTCTATTCCAGTTATTCTAGGTCTATCATGGTTAGAAAAACACAACCCTCGAATAGATTGGATTTCTTGTACTCTGAACTTTTCTAAAAGTATAGCTAACAATATAGTTAATCAAATAAGAAATCATAAGTCTAGTAGAATTAAACCTATATTTGTAGATGCAAGAGCTTTCTTGCATGCTGTAGAAGAAGGATCACCTTTTGTCATTAATGCTACACCTATTTCCAACAATGGAAAGACTTCAAGTAGCATTCTAAGTCAGTATCAAGATTATCAGGACATTTTCGAGAAAAAGAATGCAGATATTCTTCTAGAGTATCGTCCATATGATTGTTCAATCGACCTTAAAGAAAGAACTTAGCCACCATTTGGACCAATCTATAGTTTATCACAAGATGAATTGGTTGAACTCAAGGCGTATATTGACAAGAATTTGGCCAAGAATTTCATACGCCATTCTAAATCTCCAACAGAAGCTCTAATTCTATTTGTGAAGAAAAAAGATGGATCATTGCGGATGTGTATTGACTATCGAGGACTCAACAAGATCACAATCAAGAACAGATATCCATTACCTCTAATATCAGGACTCCTCGACCAGTTGAATCAAGCTAGGATCTATACAAAAATAGATCTAAGAAGAGCATATAATCTAGTACGCATCAAAAAAGGAGATGAATGGAAAACTGCATTTTGAACCAAGTACGGACATTTTGAATATAATGTCATGCCTTTTGGACTTACGAATACACCAGCTGCTTTTCAATATCTCATGAATGATGTTTTAGCGAGTTCTTGAACAATTTGTTATGCGCTACACAAACGACATTTTTGATCTATTCTAAACGTGAAAGCATGTAAAGCCATCGTCAGTATTAAAACTTAGAAATCTTGAGATATCTTAAGATGGAAAAGTGTATATTTAAATACTTTCGAGTTGGTTTTCTTAGGATAATTTCAAATAATGGATGTCTCATGATGAATTCTAAAAAGTCAAGACAATCGTGAATTGAAAAATTTCAAAAGGCGATGCCAAGAAGTGTCGATCTTTTTTGGGATTTTGCAGTGTGCTCGGATCTTAAATCAAAAACACGGTGTTTGTGGCTCCTTCTGCGTTGACTTGTGAACAAAAATTCAATGCTTCGAAAAGGGAAACAACATTTTGAAGGCCGGAAGGTCTTCCATCGATCGTATCAGTGTAGATTTTTACGAGCATTTTATGGAAGCAGACCTTTAGACTTTCTGTGGGTCTTGGTTTTGTCATAAATGGGAACAGATGACAAACTTCATCTAGTAGCATTTTATTCAAGAAAATTCTCAACAGCCGAGATCAATTATGAGATCCACGACAAAGAACTTCTTGCAATCATGGATTCTTTTCAAGAATGGCGTCATTATCTAAAAGGCGCTTTGAGTCCAGTCACCGTGTATACGGATCACAAGAACCTCAAGTATTTCATGTCGGCACGCATGTTGAATCGTCATCAAGCTTGTTAGAGTATGTCTTTGTCAAGATTTAAATTCATTATCACTTATCGGCAAGAAAAACAACAAGGTTTGTCTAATGCCCTTTCTAGACGTTCTTATTTTGCACCAAAAGAAGGAGATGCAGCTTTTGAGCAGCAAAGAATGGTTCTCTTGAAACCAGAGTAGTTTTATCTTCGAGCAATAAAATCAACATTAATTGCTGATTCAACTTTTCTCAAGTAAATTTAGTCAAGTATGTCCTCAGACCCTCTTGTTCATGATATCAAGAATAATTCTTCCAAGTTTCATAATTCTTCTAAATTCGAGTTCAAGAATAATCTACTATATTTCAAAGGACATCTGTATGTTCTAGAAGGAGAAGCACGTTTACGTGTTCTTCAAGTATGTTATGATTTTCTAGCGGTAGTATATTTTGGATACAATAAGACTTTGGAACTTATATCAAGAGATTTTTGGTGGCTTCAAATGTAGAAGGCAGTCAGAGACTTTCTACAATCATGTCATATCTGCTCAAGATCAAAGACTCCTCGTCATCGACCTTTTGGGCTTCTTCAGCCATTACCTATTCCAGAACAACCATGGTCTTTTGTTTTTATGGATTTCATCACAGATCTTCCAAGCTCAAGATCTTATGACTTTATATTTGTGATAGTAGATTGGTTCACCAAGATGGCACATTTTGTGCCATACACAAAATCTATCACAGGTGAAGAAACAGCTAAGCTTTTCATTGATAATATCTATCGCTATCATAGGTTACCTAAGGATATTATATCGGATAGGAGAACTCAATTTGTGTCAAGATTTTGGAGAACCCTTTTCAAGATCTTAAAAGTGGACATAAAGTTATCTTATTCCTACACTTGGTTTACGCGTGTTGCACTTTATAATTATTGTTTGAAAAGAATTCTTATATATTGTATAATTTTGAAATATTTTTGGAAATATTTAGAGAACATGATGAGATTTATTTCATCACAACTAAAATCCAAGTCTTTTGATAAAAAATATATTTTATGTTTATTTATGCTTTAAAATTTTGACAATTAGCATATAATATGAATTAAGATGAAGATGCATTGATAAATTAGTCTCATTAGATATTATAAGATGATATAAGGGATCTATTATTATCTATGTCTAATCTTCAAACTCTTAATAAAACCATCAATCAAGTTATAAAGTGCAATAATTGACTATTTCAATATCAATAAGATAAATATTCATTATTTGAAGCACGGCTTTATATCAATTACTTGGCATCTTTTACATCTCTTAATTTTAATAAATATTTAGAAATAAAAGATATACAGATTGACACAGTTCACTTCAAATCTATTTCTAAATAAGAAAAGAAGTATGAAAAAGAACATGACTTGTATTTGTATTGTAGAGAACTTAGCCACAAGATTAATAATTGCTACAAAAAGCATTGACATATGTATTGAACAAGAACTACGACTACATCACTACGTGCTTTTGTCAAGGACAAGAACTCGATGAAATCAAATGGACAAGTGAGACTTCTCTTATAAAATAGAAATAAAAAAAAATGTATTCAATAGAAACTGGAATGGCTATTGTCAAAAGACAAGACAATTAGAGACTCTTGAAACTAGATTAGAAGCAAGAAAGGAGTTGACAAGAGTGAAGAAGGCTTCACTCTTGTCTCTAAATATACTATCTAACTAGAAGCTACGTGGCAATGTTCTATAGGACCTCCAATATGTGTTGACTTTGAAGGCCACTTGCCTTACCTTGCAAAGCAAGTTTTTTATATGTGTGCCAAGTAGTTAGCTTGAAAGACAAGCTATTAACATATGTGGCACATGGTTAACTTGTTGACCAAGTTTCTAACTAAGAAATCAACTATGGACACCTATACGGTCAAAGCAGCGTCTATGAAGCTTTTAGGAAGTTTCTCTAAAAGATATTATAGAATTAATCTACTTTTACCTATTTTTACCTAATTCTACTTAATTATATAGATAACTATGTGTATGTCCGTGACATTATCCCTCCTTTTAGGCACGAGTTCCACGAGGAGCAGTAGTTAGATGTTGAAGAAGTCTAAGATGCGCCGGATTGTATTTGCCACATACTTTGATCTTTGTTCTCTTCAAAGATAATTAATGGGTCCTCTCAACCATCGATAATGTCCCATTCCGGGGCGGGAAGACCACCCTATTATTTGATCATTGTTGTGACCTTCATAACTTCCTTCAAATAATACGTTTAGAGCGCTACATCGGGAATTTGTTACCTCAATAAAATACGCGCTTCAAACATGAAATTCTCTTCAAAATTACGTGAAATCAAATAGCGTTATATCTTCATATTGAAGAGAACATATCATTCTTGAGATCTTCATCTCGGTTGCGTCGTCTTGAAGGTTGTGACAATCGCAATGTTTCATCCGGCAAGTCAGCAAATGAAGGCTCTTAAGTCGAATCCGCTGGTTGTTAGTTCTCCATTTCCTCAGTGCCACAAATACAAAGAAGTTACAAACAAGGTTAGAAAGTTGAATGTTATCTTGCCTAGATCTTGTTTTTTTTATAGGAGAGGTCTTCATCTTAATTTTGATGGATGTCATTGATGAAAGGTCTCCACCTTCCTTGCTGCATTTGCAAGATTCTTTGCCGGTTCCCATGTGCACTCACTAATATTGTATCCGCGCCAATGAATAAGATATTCCAACCTGTTTTGGCACCGCCTCGAATCTAAGACTTCTTCCACCTCAAATTCTTCATTGTTATCCACTTCTATAGGAGGCGGTGGCATTTGTTTTCTTCCTTGTATATTTGTTGTCTTATATGGCTCAAGTAGAGACACATGGAATATAGGATGAATCTTCATAGACTCCGGTAGCTTTAATTGATAAGCGACTGGATTGACTTGTCCACAAATTGAGAATGGTCCAAGCCTACGATAGTCCAACTTATCACAAGAACGAACAATCTTGATATTTTGATGAAGTAGCCATACCTTATCACCAACATGGAATTGAGGTTGTTGCTTGCGATAGACATCTGCATTGGTCTTTTGTCGTTCCTGAGCTTCTTTTAATCACACCTTCATTGTTGCATGTAGCTCTACCAACTGATTTGTCAAATCTTTTGCTGCAGGATTATCAGCTTTTGAAAAGTCAAAAATACCAAGTTGTGGATGATAACCATAATTGGCAAAGAAAGGTGTTTGTTGAGTAGAAGAATGTATCGAATTATTATAAGCAGACTCTGCCAATGGCAAAAGAGTTGTCCAATCGTCTTGATGGTAATTGATGGTACACCTCAAATATTGCTCCAAGACTTGGTTCACTCGTTCCGTTTGACCATCTGTTTGAGGATAGAAGGTTGAAGATAGTTTTATATCCACCTTCAATATCTTGAACAGGGTTCTCCAAAATTTGGATACAAATTACGTTCCTCTATCTGATATAATATCCCTTAGCAATCCATGATGGCAATAGATATTGTCAAGAAAGAGCTTAGCTGTTTCTTCACCTGTGATAGATTTTGTACATGGTACAAAGTGTTCCATTTTGGTGAACCGATCTACAATCACAAATATGGAATCATATGAACTTGAAATTGGTAGATCTGTGATAAAATCCATAGAGATAGAAGACCATGGTTGTTCTGGTATAGATAGTAGTTGGAGAAGTCCGTAAGGTCAATGACGAGGGGTTTTTGATCTTGAACAGACATCGCATGATTGTACAAACTCCTTAACTGCCTTCCATATTTGAGGCCACCAAAAATCTCTTGATATTAGTTCCAAAGTCTTGTTGTACCTAAAATGTCTTACTGCGGGAAAATTGTGACGAGCTTCAAGAGCACGTAGTCGTGCTTCGCCTTCTGGGATATACAAGCGTCCCTCAAAGTAGAGTAGATTGTTCTTAAATTTGAACTTGGAAGTATCATGAGACTTAGATGAATTATTCTTAATATCATGAACAAGATGATCTGAGGACATACTTGATTGGATTTTCTTGAGAAAATTCAAATCAACGGTCAATGTTGATTTGATTGCTCGAAGATAAAATTATTCTGGCTTCAAGAGGGTTGTTCTTTGTTGATCAAAAGCTGCATCTCCTTCTTTTGGAGCAAGATAAGAACGTCTAGAAAGGGCATCAGACAAACCTTGTTGTTTTCTTGGCCTATACGTGATAATGAACTCGAATCTTGACAAAGACATACTCCAACGAGCTTGACGACAATTTAAAACACGTGTTGACATGAAATACTCGAGATTCTTATGATCCGTATATACGATGACTGGATGGGAGGCGCCTTCTAGATAATGACGCCATTCTTGAAAAGAGTCCACGATTGCAAGAAGTTCTTTGTCGTGGATCTCATAATTAATCTCGGCTGCTGAAAACTTTCTTGAATGAAAAGCTATTGGATGAAGTTTGTCATTCGTTCCCATTTGTAACAATATAGCACCCAATGCAAAATCTGATGCATCTGTTTCCATTAAGAATGCTTTAGAAAAGTCAACGGGATACAAGATTGGTACAGAAGTAAAAGCTGTCTTCAAAGCTTCAAATGATGCTTCTGCTTCCTTGCTCCACTCAAGTTTTTCTTTACAAGTTAAGCGTGTCAATGGAGCTGCAACTTGAGAAAAGTTCTTAATGAAGATCCGATAATAATTGGCAAATCCCAAAAAACACTGTACATCTCTTATTGTCCTTGGAATTTTCTAGTCTATAATTGTCTGAACTTTCTTAAGATCCATCATTAATCCGTTATTAGAAATGATGTATCCTAGGAAGTCAACTTGAGTAGTGTGAAATATACACTTTTCTATCTTGGCGTATAATCCTGCATCTCGAAGTTTTTGTAACACACGACAAACATGAAATTCATATTCTTCTGCATTCTTAGAGTAGATTAGAATGTCATTTAAATAGCAGACAACAAAATCATCAAGAAATTCACAGAAAACGTCATTCATAAGATGTTGAAAAGCAGCTGGTGCATTTGTGAGTCCAAACGGCATGACATTATATTCAAAATATCCATACCTAGTTCGAAATGCAGTCTTCTATTCGTCACCTTCTTTGATGCGGACCAAATTATATGCTCCTTGTAGATCTATTTTTGTATAGATCTTTGCTTGGCTGAGTTGATCAAGAAGTCCTGAAATCAGAGGTAAAGGATACCTGTTCTTGATGGTAATCTTATTAAGCCCTCGATAATCTACGCACATCCGTAAGGATCCGTCTTTTTTCTTTACAAATAAGATAGGAGCTCCTGCTGGAGATTTCGAATGGCGTATGAAGTTCTTAGTCAAGTTCTCGTCAATATATTCCTTCAATGCAGTCAGCTCGTTCTGCGATAAACTATAGATTGGTCCAAATAGTGGTTGAGCTCTTGCTTGAAGGTCGATTGAGCAATCATAAGGTTGATGCTGTGGAAGAATATCTGCGTTTTTTTTTTCAAAAGCGTCTTGATCTTATTTGTAGTCTTCGAT